>AP025048.1:4985324-5199147 GCA_036186865.1 Eustoma russellianum | reverse complement strand
ACCCCCCCCCCCCCCAACCGAAAAAAGACCTAATCAAATAATTTTGACGTTATGCCAAAAGAAAAAAAAAATTGTCTCTCTTTATTTTGTATCTCGGTATTCATTTTGACAAATAAATTTATTTTATTATATCTTTCACTTTGAATCCTAGGGGAAAAAGGGTGTAGCAATACAATATTCACAAAACGTAAACGATATATTTAACAAAAACCTAACCTCATTAGGTGGCGCCCCTCCAGATAAACAGCAGAAATTTTCCAAAGTGAATTGTCATTGGATTCTCTTTCAAACTTCCATTGCTATATTCACGAGTGAAGAAGACGTGCGACAAATGAACTATAATAATTGATAATAATGAGGGGAAAATGCTAATATCACATTGTTTGAATATTGAAAGAATTTTAATTCATTGAAGTTAGTTGTAATTTACAAGGTTGTTTTCTTTTTATAGAGAATAAACTCTACTTCTAACGGCTGCATTTCACCACTTGGACAGTGGTCACTGTTCATCTATAGTAATTTCTAACCTCTATGTTAACGGCTAGTTATCTGTTCTGCTCAGCTATGTACAATAAAATAATTCTAAGTTACAATATTTACAAGATTATGTATAGCAGAGCGGCCTTAGCGTTGATGCTTTGATTGTGCTTCACCTCGGCACCTCGACTAAGCACTTCTTCACTTTGGTTAAGTCTTCAGTTTTTCTTCACTTCAATCCGTTTGTCTTCTTCAGCTCAGTTCGTTCTTATTATGTCCTTACCTCCTCAGTTCATCACTTTTGTCCAAGCATCTCTTTGTTCGGGTTAGCCACTCTTAGCTCAGCTCGTCATATCTCATATGAACTTATTTCTACACATATTTCTTCACGTTTCACTAGTTAAAATTACAAACTAAAGGAGAAATAAAGTATCAAGTCCCAAGGGCACAACCTGGTTGAAAATTAAGTACTATTGTGTTTTGATGATGATCAAATAGTACACCGCATGACTGGAATTGAGTTTAGATCTGGAATTGAGTTTAGATCTCCTCATCTCACTGTTCACTGCACGACACGTAGCAGCAGGAGTGGTAAGGCTAGATGAGGGTCAACTCATCACTCCCTTCCTGCTGCCACGTGTCACGCGGTGAGCAGTTCGGTGAAAGGTTTTGCGATAAGGAGATCTCATCCCGAATTCGATTCATGTTGTCATAAGATATATCGAGGCTATTTTCAATTCGGAATTGTCTTACTAAAAAGACATGACAAACTATTCGTCAAAACATATATGTCAATTTGTTACATGCAACGAAAGTAGGTACGTAAATGGTCTGATTTGTCATTTGTCCAATAATTGCTAAACTAACTTTCTCGTCTGCTCGTCTTTGGCAACGGTATCAAAGTCAACTCGCACTTTTGATACAAAAGTCAACGTGAATGTATGGCTGGCTGCTTTATCGAATCAAGAAATCAATCACAAAAATAGAACCAAATGTCAACCGCAACTGATGGATGCAATAAATGCTGCTTGCGTGCGAACCACGGATTGTGGAGTTTTATAATAAAAAAAAAGTTGAACCCCAACTGGTAAGGGTTCTGTCACATTCAGTCTCAAAAATAGTGTAGGGATGTAAATCATGTACCCAACGTTCTGCTAGCATGAGTTTGGTCATATACACAGTAGTCTGCATTAGGAGCCCCCAGCACTGCAGGCAAGCCTACAGGCCAAGTAAGCTCCCACACAATGCACTTGTTGGAAATTGGCTCTCTTGCATTTGACAAGAATTGAACCCATGACCTCTCTTTCAAGAACTCCTGCCCGGAAACAGTCGGGCTATGTACTGGGAACTCGTGGAGTTTTATATGCACATATACAGTTACATACTTGGATCACATAGCAATGATTATACTATGTAGATTTTACAATATCATAAATTTCATAAGTTGTTTCTTTAAAACAACATCAACACATGCTCAATATATCCCAATGACCGCAAAAACTATCGATAAGGTCTGTGGAGGATGTGAAGGAGACAAACAATACATTCATCACAAAAGATAGAGAGTTTGCTTCCAGTGAGACCCTCCGGTTCTATATGTACCTACATAAATGACACAGTAATAAAGATATGGTGTGTTACTGTGTTGCTTAAAACCATTTACCACATTTACGACTGCACAAAAAATTGTATTCTCTTGACCTTGGTTAAAATTTCAATGAATTCTCAACTTTTGTTCTATACGGAAGTATAGCTACAAGTCAATAAATAAATGCACCATATAATACTGGGCTAGCAATTAAATTCATTGAACCATGCAATGTAAATCTTGGCGCAAAACGTGGAATTCCTTATCTTCGGGCCCACCGTCTCAGTTCCAAAGAACATGTGTGGAGGATGTAAATCAGGAATCCAGCGGCCTCTTAGATTGGGTGAGATTTTAAACAGTGACCACCACAAAATGTCGCCCTGCAAAAAAAGGCCTTCGGCCTAGCAGCAGAGGAACACTCACATTGTGCGTGTCTCTAGAATCGAACTTTTAACCTCTTGAAACAAATCTCAATCCGAGTACCAACTGGATAATGGCAGGGGGCAATGTAAATCTTTATATGCACATAGTCCGCTACATCCAACTGTGGACAGGGAAAATCTGAATTGTAAAATATTTTATAATCTAATACTTTTTTGTTTGAGTCCACTTGAAATGACATAATGGATGGACAAAAGCAACAAACTTAATATTTTCCACATACTTTTTCCACCATGATTTAGATTTTGAACTTTTGATCCTAGACACACTATCTTTTCATAATATGGTGGGAGAAAGTATAGTTGCTACGTTCATAATTTATGGTTCCAAAAACTGATCAACTAATAAAAAATATCGCACCAACAACAAAAGCTAGGTAATAGAAACATACAATTTAGAGTGACGCACAGCAAGGCTAAGGCCACAGTTAAGCTCGAGAAGTAGCTTACCGCTCTAGCAGATGAAGAGTGTTATATTAGTTTGTAAAGGCAATGGAAAGAAGAATGAAAATTGATTGGAGCTTAAGTAAATCAATAATAACTTGGCACATGACTTGGATCTATCCAAGTAGCTGAAAAAAAAGAACCTGAGTATTCTGTTTACTTCGATCGATCGAAGTGACTTAGATCAATCACATCTATCGACCCAAGTGGCTGAAAAATGAAGCTGAGTATTCTGTTCAACTTGTCGAAGTGACTTGAATGATCAAAGTCATCTGGGTGCAAAGCTAGTAGACACTGTTTGCTTCGATCGAAGTGGCCAACAGGTGTGACTTTTCATCAAAAAGTAGTAACTTATGCACCAATGGACATATATCCAATCACTCATGAACGGTTTTGGGCATATGCTATGTTCAAGAGCATATATAAAGGCTATTTTAACACATTTCAAACACACCTTGATCCAAGATCAACCTTGCAATCAAATTCTTCTTCCTCTCTCGGCACATTCTCAATTGAAAGTTCATTTGTGTTTTTTTTTTCTTATTGATGAGTTAAGAAATTGTTGGCTTGTTGTATTTTAGGAGAAAACTTGACTATAACCCTGCAGCAACTAGTAGAGGAAAATATTCCTTATGGGAGGTATATCAACACGCCTCAAGCTATCTCTTTCTCTTTTACCACTTCTTATAATCTCGTTACTCACATTTTTTCTAACAAAGAGAAGCCGTCCGGTATGGTTTATGACTTGCAGAAAGGTGAAGCAGGTGATCACAACCAGCTGCAACTTATTGAACACGTCAGCAAGCAACGGCTACAGGGTTTGACGCGTAGGCAAGCCTTGTTGTTAAGATAAGAGGTTACATATTATCTAGCAAATGTGCTATTATGTAGATTTGAGGTGTGTGTATATATATAGATGCATTGTACAGCACAGTTAATGAAAAATGAAGAATTTTCTTCACCGATTCAGTTGTCATTTTAGTTAGTATCCTCTGCACTTCCATTCATTTGTTACTCTCTGTTCTTCTGCATTTCTCTTCTGTACATGAATGCTCAGTTTACACCTTTGATCGAACTAGCATTTCATTATTTTTAGTTGCAGTTTTGACAAAAGCAGCTTTAGGAAAAGAGGTGACATTGAATGAGCAGTAATGGGCTGGAGAGCAATGAATAGTGGAATGCATAAATTGTTGGTTTGCTGTAGGATAAGGCCCACCCTATCCCCTACTTTCAAAACCCAACCAACTACTCCTTCACTTTTATGACTTTTCCCCAGGCATGGGATCTTCTGTCCCACATTCTTCTCACCACACGCGTCACCACAAGACACGTGACAGCAGGAGTAGATAGTGAGATTAGATGCGTGTGATCCTCATCACCATCCACCCCTGCTGCCATGTGTCATGCGGTGACACGTGAGGTGAAGGGTTTGGGTTGAGGGTCTTCTAACCCCACACATCATATCATGTTCTCCAAGATATGGTTTATTCTTCTCTTCTTCTTTTTCCCTTCTTTTCTAAGAGTTGTACATCGCACTAAGAATGATGATACGATTTTAGTTTAAAATCATGATTAATGATCCATTTTATGCATAATTCAATTATTATAAATAGTCAGTTCACCATACAGAAACGGGTACACAAGAATTTATTCAAATTTATCATGAGTTATGTTCTTGCAATAGTAGCATGTTTACACATACAGCTTGCTTCTTTCCGTTTCGAAATTTTCCTTGATTATGAAAAAAAAAATCAAAATATAGTCGTCAAGCTCAAAAACTGAAATACTCGATGTCAATCAAAAGACAAAGAATCAATATGATGCTAACATGTAACTCTTCCAAAAAACCAAGAAAGTGATTATTGATAGAGAAAAATGAAAGTGTGATGGTAAATCAATATATAACACTAATAAACAAGAAAACATTCAATGTAGAAGTGTGATGAATGTTATTGTTTCTAAAATAAATTTGCATTTATAAGTGTGTAAGTAGATAACTCAGGAAATATTTTCCATAATATAACGACGGCTTTTTTCGTTTACATGACAATAAGAAGTTTTGAATGCGTTTTGTGTTGAAACTTGGCTTACATGAGATACTGTTGAAACTTGAGCTTACATGAGGTGAGTCCCATATCCACTCAAAACCTTAAGGCAATGGGTGGTGGTACATCATCCTCATATAAGCCATGTATTTTTTCTCAAATTAGCTCATGTGAGATTCTCAACACCCGCCCTCACGTGGCAACGTGGCTTGACATACACACGCGCCTTACAACCCGCCCTCAATCACAAACTACAAGCCAGACATGAACATCTGGACTTAGGTGAGGGGAAACATTAAGTGGCCAACCATGGGTCAGACAAGGGGTGAGTCCACATTTTAAACCTGCTCTGATACTATGTTGAAACTTGGGCTTACATGAGGTACTGTTGAAACTTGGGCTTACATGAGGTACTGTTGAAACTTGGGCTTACATGAGGTGAGATCTATATCCACTCAAAATCTTAAGGCAATGGATGGTAGTACATCATCCTCATATAAACCATGCATTTTTTCTCAAATTAGCAAATGTGGATTCTCAATATTTTGAATGGTCTAATACCAGAAGATTTCAATTGAACAAAGAATAAAATAGAAGCACTAACTTTCCATATTTGCTGGAAAAGTATAACTCAATTCGTCCTTCGCAATTTGAATAACCGTGTGGTTAAGCGATCGACCTTGATGTCAAATGATACTTAAACCTTTATGACTATTCTATTGAAAGACAAATGATGAAGACGGATGATTCACTATGTGTGGAAAAATCAAGTTGATGGTTGTCTATAAGTGAAATGATCATTTTAAAAACTCATATTGTCATTTGAATTTATTTTCCTATTCGAACTTAATACTTACTTTTATTCCAAGTGAGAACTCTTAACAAAGTATTTTAATGTGATTTTTCTAATAATTATATGTAAAAAAAAGGTTACAATGAACTGAACGCGCTCTCTTCCTTATAAGCAATTACAAACGTCGTAAATACTACGGGTTGAGATCAGAACATGATGCAGAAATTGAAGCAAAATATGAAGCCTTCAATCACGGTGTTACATGTATAAGAATTTTTTTTTAAAAATAAAAAAAATTTAAACCTCTTTCACTAATGTACACATGGCATTGATTAATTGAAAGTCTCATATTTTATCTCATTTTCTGCCTCTCCTGATGTCAACCGGATAATGATGGACATGAATAGAGGGCACAGTCAAAATACGCTTTGTGGTCCCCTCTGAATGTAAACATTTTCTGGTTTGTTAGCGTGTGGGCCAACGAAATAGTGGAGACAAAACCAGGACCACTGCCTGCCTTTTACTTTCCGACATTACAACACAACCAACCTTTTTTCTTTTCCAGAAAACTAAAAATATCATAGTTTAAATAAAAAACATATTTTTATCCTAGTTTTGAAAATAATTCTACTTGTATCATACATTATTTTATCAAAATCATAGTATGACATATAATACGATTTTGATAAAACCGTGTTATGTTACTTTGGCAATGGACAAAACACAGTTTTGACAGAACCATATGTATAACACGGTTTCGACCGAACCGTAGTGCACACCATAATTGTGTCGAAATGATGTTCTGCATCACAACTTTTTCATAACCTTGTTGTACATCACAGTTTTGTCCCACTATGCTTTCCACAAAATCTTCATTTGTACACTAATGTTTTGTCAAAACCGTAAAAATATTTTACGACTTTATAAACAATGAAAGCTAACCAATTTCATACAAATTCATCATATCCTATTAATTAGGTATAGTAGGCTTGAACAAGACGGTTCAATGTATTACATGTTTAGAAAGGAGTCTGATTAGGTTGTTTTGAATTTTCAATTGACATTAAGTTGAATGAATTCACAAGACATGCATTGATGGCGTTGAAAAAAAATAAAGATGACCTTGAATTTGTAAGTAGATGACCGTATTTGGGTTTTAATAGACACGAAAGATTTGATTGAGATGCCGCTACGATATATAATGACGAAGATCTGACGAGAGTACTTATATGATGTTCACAAAAAATAACTTCACGGTACACGCTGTTCTAAAGAAAAGGCAAATCGGCACTAATTCAAAAGAGAAAGGCGTTGTAGATGGGGTTTTCAAATCCATACGTCTTGTCGAACAAATTATGAAACTTATTAAAAGTCCGACTAGTTAATTTATGGTTGTATATTTTCAATTTATGAATGTCAATAAATGTGTAACAAGTATCGTGTCAACGTGCAATAAATATTGATGACAAATTTCGTGCTTGTTACATTTTATAAATAAACCATAACCTAAAACCAAAGCCCTAAACAAACCACATATATAAAAACCATCTATATCCAAGTCGGGCTTTGCTTTAACTCGTTGGAGAAACTCCGAGTATGATATATTACACGGAACCTTCATCATTTTGGTAGGATTAATATTATATCCAACTCCATTGTGTAATGATACAAGTTTACCTTCAAAATACAAAAAAAAAAATATTTGAATAGGTGAAGATGTTATTTTATCTGATTGGATAAGCTGCAAAAATATTTTGTTGCTAAAAAAAAGAGATTTGACAGAAGCATGTATTGCACCATGGTTCTGTCATAATTGTGTTGTGCACCACAGTTCTGTCAGAACTGTGTTTTGCACCACGGTCAAAATGACACAACACGATTTTGTCAAAAGCATAGTATAACACACAACATGGTTTTGACAAAATAGTCTATGATACACGTGGAATTACTTCCAAAACTGCGATAAAAGTGGATTACTTTTATTTCTCTTTTAAACCTTACCATTTTATGATTTTATTGGTGTATGTTGGTTGTATTACCTTCCCATTTAATATCTCCTGGTTGTATTACTGTCCCATACTTATACCTTATCTTTGGTAGAAGGATAAGTCTTATAGTCCAAAATCTTAGGTTATAAAAATGTGAGATACGTTTCAAATTTTTAATAGAGGGGGAAACATGATCAAGTCTCAATCTAACGGTTAAGAATTTTGGCTCATAAAAAAATATACAAACTTTAAGCGGTCAACTAAACATTAAGAATGCTATTATGGTTAAATATCCTTCTTATAACCACTTAACTATGTTGTATGGATACTCTCTCTTTTTCTCTCTCAATAACACGTCAATATCAAAAGCGTATTTAGCAGTGTTTTGTCGTATTAAATAATAAATAAATAAGCTAACATAATAGATACATGTCTCGAGTCTACACTTTATTTTTTACGTCCACACTTGCTCTTGGTCTCTATATTATAGCATTTGTATGCATATGTATGTATGTATATCTATATATAAATAATACACATATATATATATGTATGTCTCTCAGTGTGTATATGTATGTATGTCTATATGTATATATATGTGTGTGCGTATATATATAGTTTCATCAAGTGGCCGCAGGCAATAATCTTGGTTTACTCGTAATTTGGAGTTTAAAAAATAACCCGGGTTGCATAGCTGGATAATAGAATGACCACATGCCGCTTGATTCATGTGGCACATAATTATAATTACAAAGTCCATAAATAAAGTGTTGAAATCAGGTGCTTAGCTTTCTGGTGAATGATGGTTTTACAAATTGTACCGATAGCTATACAAATGATTACTAATTCCGATCATAACTGAGTAGTACATGACAGATGGAGTACGACATCGGTTCTTTAGATATGCATTTATTATCTCATATTTGCTCACTCTTAATCATCAACGTAAATAAATTTAAAAAATTGTATTGCAAGGTCAATGAAGGGGTTTGAGATCGGATGAGATCTGAGGAGGCTTATTATGAGGTAAAATATGAGGCATCTAATCATGCGATGCCACGTGTACAAAAGGGCCCGTTGATTACTTTTTTTCTTTTTTTAAAAAAGGCTCTTTTGTACACGTGGCGTCGCGTGATTGGAGGCCTCATATTTTGCCTCATAATAGGCCTCCTGAGATCTCATCCGGTTTGAGATGGGACGGGATCCCCTCACTCGCATTTCCCTCACCCCACGCGTCACCGCGCGACACGTGGCAGCAACAATGGGTGGTGACGCTAGATGCGGGTGATCCTCATCTAGCCTCACCACCCACCCCTGGTGGCACGTGTCGTGCGGTGACGCGTGGGGTGAGGAGTTTGGGGTGAGAGGACCTTAATCCGTTTGAGATTCCCTTACCCCTTTCCCATCGCGCGACATGTGTCCTTCATCCCTTCATACACCCATCGCTGCTTAACTCCACATCTACCCATATCACCCACTGTTGCCATGTGTCGTATCGCGCGACATGTGTCCTTCATCCCTTCATACACCCATCGCTGCTTAACTCCACATCTACCCATATCACCCACTGCTGCCATGTGTCGTGCGGTGGGGGAAGAGGGTGAGGGGATCCCAACCCCAATAAAGGTGCCTGTATTCCACGGGTTTGGATCCCCTCACTCCAGATTACTTCACCCCTCTCCCTACCGCACGACACGTGACAGCAGAGGTAGTGAGGCTAGATGAAGGTTATTTAGCCTCACCATTCTTTACTACCACGTGTCATACGATAGAGAGATGGATGAGAGAATTTGGGTGTAGGGATCTTGTCTCGTATTCCACCATCACCACACACATTTAGAAATTCTCAATGAAATGTCACGTAAGTATCACATATATAATAATGAAGTCGTAGACAATTAACTACAAATTATAACATGGCTTCTTTGTCATCTTAGATGTCTGAAAATATATTGTTTTATTTAATTTGAGATCGAGAAGCTTAACAAACTTTTTATATCTTCCGCTTATAGTTGTATAAATTGATAATATTAGAAAGTGACAAAATTTATAGATAAAGACCACACGAGGGAAAAAAATATTTTCATTATTTACTAATGGTTATTTTAGCACTCATTCTTTATAAAAATATTGCTATAGTTGATTTTTATACAAAGTAATAACATAATTCATAAAATTATTTATTCTTGTATTAAAGAGTGCTAAGATAGTTAAAATTAATACCATATTAAATATTTTATAGTATCTATTTAAATGATTATTCTATCAATTTTATTAGGTAATATATTTTAACAAGATGAATGCAAACATGATTATAATGAGTCCCAAGCGGTAGCTTAACTCCAATAGCTATTTATTACTCAATCATTAACATAATATTTAGCAGATTAATAATACACGATTATACACCTTATGAGAGACAATTATACATGGGATTAAAAAGGACAGATTTAATTTCCATCTCTTTGCGCTCTTATTCTTTTTAAATGTTTTCGTTTAACGAAACTGAACTTGTTTAACAAATTAATTAGTTTAACATTGAATTTATAATTCTACGCTGGTAATTAGACCGATACAATATAACATTAGGATGAAATTTATGTTTGTATTGTGAATTATTATGGGTGTTAGTGGGGATAGTGGATACCAAATATTTATACCCACTAAGAATAGTAGATGTCCAAACATTAACACACACTAAGGCTATTAACACCCACTAAGGATCATGGTGTTAGTGGGTATTAATCTTAAGAAGATGTTACATTTTTCATATCCTATAAATAGGACAATTTCTTGTAAGAATAGAGATACCTTTGAAGAATATAGAGATTATACAATCTACTTCTTGGTGTTATTGTTTTCTTTATACTATTGTTCGAGTTTATAAAAGTTTGTATTTATTTTCAAAAGAAATGTTATTATTATATACTTACATGATTTGATTCCTTACCACCGTCCGCCCGACCACTTAATATGACACATTTTCCGTCATTCTGCCGCTGCATACGGCTGCGATTTCCTTCATTTCTATCTCACACAGTTACACACAATCGACTCGTCTCCTTGGATTTTCCGACTTTCCAAAGTTTATGACCTTAATTCCCAACCCATAAACCCTCTATCTATTAGCCGATCTTCCCAAATATCCAGACCGTCACCAAGCTTGACTCTGAATAATCACTTCCTCTGTAGCGTTTCAGAGGATCGTGACGGTTGGGAAGAAACTAATCATACTTGCCGCGTATTTAACTGGGTTTTTGTCAAACATGTGGTGTTCAGTTTGAAGGGTTTGCAAATGGGAATCGGAGAACGGATACGATGAGCAAATCTGGAGAAGAAGAAGACCTAGAGGAGTGTTTCCACGACTCTCTTGATAGGCTTCTATCTTCTTCCAATACTTCCTGTTCTTCCTCTCCTTATTCTTCTTCTTCAGAATCCGAGGATCCCAACCACTTGGTTCCCAATCCCGATGACTCTGTCTCCGTTCGTGTTCCCGGTTTTCCTCTGGGGGTTTCGACTAACTATGATGTTTGGATATCGGAGCCTTCCTCTGTTCAAGAACGCCGTCTCCGTCTCCTCCATCAGATGGGTCTTGCCAGTGACCCGTCGTTCGTCCGCCATCAATCTCCGGAACGGCCGACGGAATCACCCGGATCGGTATCCTCTGAACAGTTGAATAATGAAAAACCGGGTGAGAGTATTGATCGGTGTAAAAAATCTAATGTACAAAAAAGCTCTAGTGGCGGTCTTTGCGGCAGTCTTAATGAATTCGATAACATCAGTGTTTCTGGTATTATTCGATCGAAATCGGATGGTGACTGTAAGAGTACGATTGAGCTGTCTAATGGTGTTGGTGTTGTACATAATAATCAAAACTACAATAAGATTCACAATTTTGCTCCTGACGGTTTCGTCAATGGTGTACAAATTGGAAACGGTAACGGGTCACTCAATAAGCCTCCAAAGTGGAGGGTTAAAACTTATTCGAAAGATAGTGAATGTCGTGGATTGGGAAACGGCAAAGTAAAGGAGGTTTTGGAGGGTGATGATTTGCATAAATCTGGTGATCCTGGCAGTCCAGTTTGTACGATTAAGAATCTGGATACTGGGAAGCAGTTTGTTGTGAATGAAGTCAGGGAGGATGGAATGTGGAACAAGCTTAAAGAAGTGGGTACCGGGCAGCAGTTGACAATGGAGGAATTTGAGATGTGTGTTGGAACATCCCCGATTGTGCAGGAGCTCATGAGGCGACAGGGTGTGGAAGAAGGGAATAGGATTAGTGGGGATGCAGTTGCCGAGGGGAGAGATGGGAATGGATCTAAGGTGAAGAAGAGAGGCAGTTGGTTGAAGAGTTTGAGAAATGTGGCTAGTTCTGTCACACGGAGTAAGGAGGGGAGAAGTAGTGATGAGAGGGACACCTCATCTGAAAAAGGTGCGAGGAGGTCAAGCTCTGCTACGGATGAAAGCCAGGAGGCATCCTTTCCCGAGCCCCAAAAAGTTAGGGTCAGGCAATCTGGGAAGTCCTCTAAAGAACTTACAGCAATGTACAGGACACAAGAGATACAGGCACATAAAGGATCAATTTGGACTATTAAATTTAGTTTGGACGGAAAGTATCTTGCGACTGCCGGAGAGGACTGCATCATTCATGTCTGGCAGGTTGTTGAATCAGAGAGAAAGGGTGATCTTCTGACAAATAAACCAGAAGATATGAATGTGAATATTGCCTCTGTGGCCAATGGGTCACCGGAGCCAATTTCCGTCTCACCTAATGTAGATGGTCAACCAGAGAGGAGGAGAAGAGGCAGATCTTCTGCAAACCGAAAATATGCTCAAGTTCGCTTCCCAGAAAAAGTATTTGCCCTTTCAGAGAAACCTTTTTGTTCATTTCAGGGGCATCTGGCTGACGTGCTTGACCTATCATGGTCCAAGTCGCAGGTAATGTTGGTCTTCCCTTTGTATGGTCTTAATTGATTACAAGTATTCAACTTAGTACCAGAGGGACTACCTTTTTAGTTGTTTTGTTCTGCCCCTGCCTGGTTCAGCTTGACGTTTCATCATTAAAGTTACTATTTACTTGCACTTCCATTTGTTACGATTTTGCGAATGTGGTTTATATTCTGCAATTCAATGAAATTGCCTTTATGCTGTGGCTCCTAATAGCAAGTGCTAGAGGACGAGATTATATATGATCAGCCTCTCATACCTTTTCTTGTTCTCGCTTTTCAAATTTTATCACAATTTTCTGGAGATGTTATGTTATTTTTATGCAGTGCTGTCAATTGTTCTGTAGTCCAATTACGATATATTCCTCCCAATTACGATATATGCTTCACTTCCAAGCAAGTGAAGATCTATTATCCCCAAAGCTCACAACCAGAAATGGGAGTATAATGCCAAAGCTATATTTCACTTGCTGAAAAACAATGATAAGCTTCTCTCTTCACCAATGTGGTTAACGTAGGAGTGCAGCAGAGAAAAAAAATTCCTTACTTTATTTGTTGTATTCGGAAATTTCTGCTTTTACCATCCTTTTTTTTGCTGTCTTTGCTCCAGTCTTCATTTTCTATGTGACATTTTAATGATGTTTCTCACAATCTTCCTAACTTTAAAGACTGTTATTGGCACTAAGATATTTGGTGTCAGAGGTTAAATACAAGGGCCTTTCTTACAATGATATCATAGTCAGAGGTTAAATACAAGGGCCTCTTCCAATGATATCATAGGCCTGGCATTATTAAGTATCAACTCTGTATGCATTCATGTCGGGGTTCTGACAATGGGGATGTTATTCTCCTGTACTGTTTCTTAAAAGCCTATTGCTCAATCATGTCAGAGTGGGTGTTGTGGTGCACTTCTGCTTCTCTAGTTGACAATTGAATGTCCTGCTTAATAGTTGTTACTCTCGGCCTGAGATAGATGACTTTCATGATGGCTACTCTTGTACAATACCCTGAGTTTCAAAGATGCTATTTGATGGCCCTTTAATATACACCATGAAATCTTTTTGTGTGTTAGCATTCACCTTCAGCTAGTTAACTTCGGTGTTCATCACCATTCAGTTTTGGAAACATAAGATAGTAGTTTTGGAAACATAAGATAGTTTTGTGGATAGTTGTTTTTTTTTTTACAGTGAGGAAAGCTTTTATTTTTCCCAGAGTGAGAGAAAATATCGCAAGTCTACTTTGGTGCTACTTTGTATGGAGTTACTAGGCTTGAATACATTTGGAAGCCGAGAGGTTTTGTGAAGTTTTTCGTCCTTTAGTCCATACTTTTTATGTTCTTTGATTGTTAAATGAGGGAAAGCATTCGAGATTGCCCATATGTAGTAATGACATTCAAATATGCTATGAAGGGATAGCAAACAACAACACTCAAACCTTTTTTCTACTATGTGCAGGTCGTATATATAGATCAATTATTTCTCTTGCATTTTATTTACTTTTGTTTTTATTTTTATTTTTTTGTTTTTATTTTTTTTCTTCGAGTCATAGCCGAAGTCATATCCTCCTTTTGTGTCTCATAGTATCTAATGCATAATATGTACCTTTAGAATATGCCTCCTTCAAAAATGTCATATCATCTCAACCATTATTCGAACCTAAGCAGATAAAATTTTCACTTAAATCTTATACATTCTATATGACATCGGCTAAACAAAGGAGGCTGATTCCGCTAAAGTTAGGATGTTTTCCAAAAAGTCCACACCGTATGATTCGAATACGGTGTCTCGGTAAAGGCCGTTGTATCTGAGGGGGTTGGATGCATGGTTTGAATACGGCGTCAATTTAGCTGAGTCGTGAAACATGTAACATTAGATATCTATCGAGGAAGATAATAGAAGATAATAGAGACAGTGAACACTATGATTATAAGAAAAGTAAATATTTAACGTTTGTAAGAGACAAAGGGATACACGAGAAAGCTAGAATGGTGGAAAAGTCAAGGTTTAAACTCTGGTACTCAAAATAATGAGAGAAATGAAATTAGGGTTATTATAGATGTCTCATTGAGAGACAAAGTAGTTGGTATTATTATTAAATTAGATGGAATTATAGCCCTTAAGCTGGTGCTTGGAAAAGAAACAACTAATATTATTAACGTATATGCTCCTCAAGTGGGCTTAGAGAAGGCTATAAAAGTTCAATTTTGTGAAGAAGTAGAAGGCGTAGTGCGTGAAATTCTAATAAGTGAGAAGATCTTTATAAAAAGTCAATTTTGTGGAGAAGTAGAAGACGTAGTGCGTGAAATTCTAATAAGTGAGAAGATCTTTATAAAAAAAGATTTAAATAGACATGTAGGTAAAGAGAATAAGGATTGCAACGAGGTACACGATGGATTTGGTTTTGGAAACTGGAACAATGAAGGAAGATCAGTTTTGGAATTTGCACTAGTGTACGACCCGTATAGTGACTAATACATTTTTTGAAAAAAGAGATGAACTTTGGATTACATTCAAAAGTGAACCAAATAAGTCGCCGATAGACTATTTTATGACTTGTAGGAAGAGCTTGTAAGGACTGTAAGGTGATATTAGAAGAAAGTTTAACAATGCAACGCCGTCTTGTAGTGTTGGATGTCTGTACCCGAAATAGAAGATTGAGAGTACAAAAATGTATAGAACTCAAGATAAAATGGTGGTACTTAAATGAAGCTGAGTGAGCGTAGTTTAGAAAAGTAGTATTAGACCAAGAAAATACAGAAGACTGAGAAAACAAAGGCTTATAGAACCCAAGATAAAATAGTGGAACTTGAATGCAGCTAAGCAAGCGTAGTTTAGTAAATTAGTATTAGATTAATAAGTCTTAAGAAATTCAAGTAGTGATGCAAATGAAGTGTGGAAGGATATTGCGATGAAGATAAAAAAAATATCGAGAAATTTACTTGGCGAATCAAAAGTTGCACTCGCAAATAAGGAATGTTGGTGGTGAAAAGAAGAAGTACAAGATAAAGTAAAAGTCAAGAGAACTAGTTATAAGGCATTTCAATGTTGGTCGAGCACTTGCAAATAAGAAATTTTGGTGGTGAAAAGAATAAGTGCAATACAAGGAGAATATGACAAATTGATTTGCATTGCTAAGTTAGGAGTCACATGATTCTCTCTCTCCCTCTCTCCCCCCCCCTCCCCCCCTCTTCTCAGTTCCTCTTTTATTCGCTGTATTGTCTTTTGAGAAAAAAGCACATGATATTTTGCCTTTAAGCTGTAAGTTGGGAATCAGCCTCATTTTCAGGCGTTCTGAGCCTGTTCTGTTGTTTTTTGCAATTATGTTATTCTTTCTGGAATTTGAAAGCTTCTATTGCATCTTATTAACAATCTTTTGTTTTGATAATCTATGTAGCATTTGCTCTCATCTTCTATGGACAAAACTGTGCGATTGTGGCACTTGTCTAGCAAGTCTTGTTTGAAGACCTTTTCACATAGCGATTACGGTTAGTACTTATTCCAAACATTCTATTTCTAAGATTTATGTAACATTCTCTTTCTTCTTGGATATAATTAAGTTCTGTTTATACATGTGAAAGGTACATGATCATCTATGTATGCGTTTGTGCAGTGACAAGCATCCATTTTAACCCTGTGGATGATAGATACTTCCTCAGTGGATCCCTGGATGCTAAGGTTCGAATTTGGAGCATTCCTGAGCGTAAGGTTGTTGATTGGAACGATCTTCATGAAATGGTTACTGCTGCTTGCTATACGCCTGATGGCCAGGTGGGGTGTTAAAGCTGATATTCGACCTTTTCTTTGTGGGAAATGATGATTTTCTGAAACATCTTTTGAGTTGGTAATTATGAGAATTGATTTTAGAAGGATTACCTTTATTTTGTGGGAAACGATGATCTTCTAGAACTCTTGAGTTAATAATTAGGAGAAATGGTGGGAAATAATGATCTTCTATACACTCTTTTGAGTTAATGATTAAGAGAATTGGTTTTTGAAGGGTGCGCTAGTTGGATCCTACAAGGGAAGCTGCCATTTGTACGACACAGGAGGTATGAGCTTATTTCTTTGCCCTTTTATTTTTGTATGTTTGATAAAGGATATGTTTTTGTTATCCACATCATTCTCTTTCCATCTGGTGGTTTCAGATAATAAGTTGCAACATCGAAGTCTGATTAATCTTCGGAGTAAGAAGAAATCTCAGAAGAAGATAACTGGTTTTCAGGTTCTTGATTCTTCTCCTCCCCCCCCCCCCCCCCCCCCCCTTCCACGCCACTATGTTTAAAAGGAAAGAAAACAGAACAAAATTTAACATTGTTCTCAGTTGGAATGTTCGTGCCTCTTTTGATTGGTGTAACACGAAGTCTTTTTTCTTAGCTACCGATAAGCCTGTCTTGTGGAAGGAAGACTTCTGACTGTTATTTGATGCTTCCTTTGCAACAGTTTGCACCAGGAAGTACGCTGGAGGTGCTTATTACATCAGCTGATTCACGAATTCGTGTTGTAGATGGAACTGAAATGGTTCATAAATTTAAAGGTACACTAGAATGCTTTTCTTTTGTTCCTGCAGTTGTACAATACATCTTTCCCCTGAGCATAGGAGAAACTTTGTGTCTTCATTCACCAGAAAGGGAGGGGGGAAAAAGCAGCACTAGAACTTCGCTGCCCTTGGCCATAAGAAAAACTTAAAAAGAAAATATGCTTAGAAATTCTGTGTTTATATTCTGTTGTACAGGAAAAATCCTGTATTCTGTTGTACAGGAAAAATCCTGTTCCTTCTATTTTTGGTCTGTGTTTCTTAGGGGGGAAAGTTCCTCTTTTTGGGTCTTTGTTTATCTTCTAATGTACACCAAAAATATTGTTTCTGGTATTTTTAGTCTGTATTTATCTTGTAATGCACACCATATCTGATGGTGGTAGGTCAGTCATTTATTTCTCCAAATATATACGTATGGCGAGAAATATGTGGCCTATATTTTCTTACTTGCGAGAGTTAATTTGAGCTGCCATCTGACAGGACTTCGCAATACCAACAGCCAAATCTCAGCTTCATTTACTACAAACGGGAAGTACGTAGTATCTGCTAGTGAGGATTCTCACGTCTATGTTTGGAGACATGAAGGTGATTCCCGGCCAAGTAGGAGTAAAGGTGTGACTGTTACTCAGGCTTATGAAAGTTTTCTCTGTCGAGATGTATCAGCGGCTATTCCTTGGCCTGGTGTTTGTGAGCCAGGGGGGTCACAGTATAGCTCTTCCCGAGAACATAATTTTCTTGTTAACGAGGTGGATGAGATGTCGGCTTTCAACCATCCACTTACATCAGTGCAAGAGACTAATGGAAGCGAGAGCTCACCATGTGCGTCAGGATCAGGACATGGTAGCCCACTTCGTGAAAAGATATCTAGTTCTGCCATTAGTTTCTTTTTTGACAGAAGTTCAGCTACATGGCCAGAGGAAGAACTTGCTTTAGCTGTTAAAAATCGCGCTGCTCGTGTCGGTGGGGACTACTCGACAGAAGAAACCAAGACCGCATGGGGTATGGTGATTGTAACTGCGGGACTTAAAGGGGATATCAGGACTTTCCAAAATTTTGGGTTGCCACATTGAACACATCGAATTTTGACTCTGATAGGTGATTTCCTTTGGGTTGCCACATTGAACACATCGAATTTTGACTCTGATAGGTGATTTCCTTCAAATGCACAGAGAATTTCGTTCGTGATACAGTTTGCTAGTTTTTCTTTCTTCTTTTTTTCAGGATTGGGAGACTTTCTGAGTACAGTAATAGGAGAAGTTAGAAACTTGACTTGACTGATTGACTTTTGTAATAGGGAAATTGTATGACTTTTGTAATAGGGAAAATTGTATGAATTTTGTAATAGGCAATTGTAAAGTAGCGAGGATTGCCATTTATGGGTTATAGTGCTCGATAGTACATTTCTTTTAGTATACATGTCATGATTATTCATCCTTGACAGTCATAAATATTATGATTTTGAAATGGGCATGACAACATTGTTTTCAGCTTGCTTGATATGTTTCTGGGTGATGGTTCTCTGATGCATTTTATTCTCTTTTTTACGTGTTCTAATTATAAATGTATTTCCGTACTTTCATCTCATTCTCTTCCTCTATATGCTATTCTCTTTCCTTTCCTTCTTGCTTGCAGCTACCTCCGAAATTATGCTTTGGGTGTCTGCATAGCTTTTTTAGGAAGGGAGGGAGAAACTTGCATTAAATAGGTACCATGTTCACCGAAGTCCATTTAAGATACCAACTAGTCTAGGGGAGGGGATCTCCTGTCCGCTTTCCTCTTCAACTCACAGTTCACCGTTTGACACGTGGGATTAGAGGTGGTGAAGTTAGATGAGGGCGATTCGCATCTAGTCTCACCATCTTCCCTGCTGTCACGTGTTGGACGGTGCGCAATAAGATCCGCTTTCCTCTTCAACTCAATGTTCACCGTTTGACACGTGGGATTAGGGGTGGTGAAGTTAGATGAGGGCGATTCGCATCTAGTCTCACCATTCTTCCTGCTGTCACGTATTGGACGGTGAGCAATAAGGTATGTCACGTGTTGGACGGTGAGCAATAAGGTAAGAGGAAAAAGGGTGAGGAGACCCGGTCTCCTAGTCTAGGGGTCTGTAGCCGTCAGATTATCGTTAAAAAATTTCAAAGGTTAGATTAAGACGATAGACTTGCGTACAATTTGAATAATGTGTGGGTTTTTCTGCAAGGCGTTGCAAATAGATTTTTATTGGGCCATGACATTATTCATTGTACTGTAGAATTCTTTTTCTTTTTTCACTTTCATTCTTTTGGAAATCAAAGCTGTTATATCCATGTAACATTTCGTATATAATTTAGCAAATCAATATAATATAAATAATGTCTGGTAAGACTGTCAGATCAAATATAATGTGCGTACCCAAACATTACTTAAAATATTGCAATATTGACGAAAACACATGTGCTTAATAGAGAATTGCGGTTGAGAAATAGCTGAAAAGAAAGGTGTAATTACATACATACGACCGATCTCTAGGTTCACATAAGATAAATAACATCTTCAATGAAAAGAAAGAATCTTTTGAAAAAACAGTCCTTTTTTTTTACCGCTATACACATTATATACTTTGTAAACTGAACACTTTAAAAAAAAAAAGATCCCCCCTTCACCTGCCCCATGAGACGCCCCCCACCCTCTGTCTTCTTTTTCCTCTTTCCTTCCACTTTTTCCTCTTTCCTTCTCCACCATCCTTTTCTTTCTTCTCCGATATCACCCTTCCTATTTTTCTTCTTTTCTCCAGTGCCATCATTCCCATTTTTTTTCTTCCTTCTCTCTTCTCTTCTCTTCTCTACTCATTCCTTCTTCTCTTTTCCTTCTCCCTCCGCCGACCGCCTTTCCCCCATATCCCTTATCCATCTCTTCTCTTCTCTTAATCGGCCGTACCCCATAAGTCGACCTTAGGCCCATGTCCCCAACCTAGTCTGCTTAGTTCAGTAAGACAAGCCCCTAGTAGAGTAGACACATACTTGTAAGGAGCTTAGCCATGAAACTAGACACGTGGTGACAGATGACAGTCATGCATAAGCAGGACATGACAGTTGGCACTTTCGCACAGCTACTCAACATGCATTGACTGTCTATACCGTACAAAATGAAGAAACAATGCCCTTCAGGTTTCAAGTTCAATCCAGCAAGCCAAAAAATCCCGGTCACAACACAAAAAATGAGACATATTTCTCTAATATTCTAGCTTACAAACATGGTAAAATCCATAATTGACTTGAGCGTCAGAGAGTTTCTTTGAAGCAATAGTTTTTGAACCTCTCACATTGTTCAACTTGTGTAGATTTCTGAAAACGTTAGTTTTGGCATTAAACTACGTTTGTGTAAGAATTTGATGATATTTTTAATTATTTGGATAATCTTTGGTCTAGGTGAAGATTCGACAATCCTTAGTTCTTTATATCATTGCATCAGCGATTTAGTTCCTTAGATTTTTAATCTTTCGATCAAGAACGTACGTATTTCTTTCTGTACGATAGAATTTTAACTGATGGCATTTTAGCATGTAAAAGTATGTCTGACTCGGAAACATAAGTCCTATATATAATCATAACGTTTTTTTTCCCTTTTCGGAAGGATCGATTTTGTATTCACATAAACCAACAAATCAGTCAATTTACATAAGTATCAGGGGAAAAAAAAACTCCTATATATACTCATAACATATTTAAAATTTTACTATCGTTACCTCTAAGAATAATTATTTTTTCACCTTTATGTTTGCATAAGTCGACCGCCAAACATCTTGTTTTTTTTTTGCCTTTTACATATGTTGTGTTTCAGGACTAAATTGAAAAGTCAAGTTTCTGTCAAATTATAATATACGTCACTATACGTGTTCCTTATTCTGACGAGTTTAGAGATTGTTTTGTCAAAACACAAGTGATGAAAAAGTAAGTGTTCTTTATTCTAACAAGTAGAAAGTATAAACCACGCTTATATAATTACACACAAATATGTATTTATAAGATATAATCTATCAATCTATGTAGCTTTATATGAACATTTCAATGTAGGTCAAACCTTAATGAATAACGACAGCGTTGTAATACAGGGATGAGATCTCCTCACCACGCGGTGAGTCACCGCACGGCCCAGGACGCGACATGTGTCAGCAGTAGGGGGTGGTGAGGCTGGATGAGGGTTACCCTCACCCAGCCTCACCACTCCCCCTTTTTGCCACGTGTCGCGCGGTCACGTACGCGGTGAGGGAGGAGCGGTGAGGGGATCCTATCCCTGTAATACAAGGGTTTAATATGTGTTGTCAACATAAGGGCAAGGCCGTCAATTAAAATCAAACGCAGCCTACATTGGGCAAAAAGACAACAAACTTTGGGGATAATAGCCTTTGCCCGAATGGTTTGTCAAAGTTAGACAACTGATGTGAAAGAGAAATGGACAATGATATTAAACCAAAACTTATCCTATCACCGCAATTTTTCTTTGTCTTTTTTTTTGTGGATTATTTTGCCCTTCCAAATCATATATCACTTTTTCTCATATCAAGTTATCCTTTTTTTCTCTTCAAATTAAAATTTTCTTTCCTTTTTCTTTAATTATACAACCATCATGTACGTTTTGCATTACGACCACTTATTTGCCATTTACTGAGATATATTATGGGCATAGAGCAAAAAAGAATTCTTAAAAAAATCATTGTCCATATTTGCTCTGGCAATATGGGTAGCGCAGAAACGTTCGTCTGGGAGCTCCAAGACAATTGAAACAACCAAGTAACTCCAGGCCACACATTCATTGATTTTCTGAAAGAGAAAATTTTGTTTAAGCATTTTGAGATGCCACAAAACTTCTCATCTTTTTTATATATTTTTTTGTTTATGAATCAGGCGAAGGTGAGATAACCAAAACGATGCCAACAGTCGTAGATAAGCTCTCTTGCATTTCATTTGTCGTGTTGTGTGTGGATTAGTTTACTTTTCGTACGTACGGCCGCCCATCTTGAAAGGACAGTCCGTTTGCGTTTTTGTCGGAAGCGAAAAGAACGGAAACTGACAGCTGAGCCACCGGGTGGGCGCCGCCTTACTCATCGTCATCGTTACCGACAGCTCATGTGCTTCTCTGACTATTTTCTTTTTCTTCTTGGAATGTACGACTTAATGGTTGGAGCAAAAAGATGAAATCTCTCAACATATCATCTTTGCTATCCGAGACCCAAAGAACACGTATGTAAGATGTAAATTAGAGATCAGTCGCCTTTTAAATTGAATGAAATCTTATGTATTGATCCTCGCAAAACAGGTCTTCTGTTTAGCAGAGGAACACTCATACTATGTATATCTCTTGAATCGAACTCTAGATCTCTTGAAACAAATCTCAACCCGAGTATCACCTAGAGTATACCTGGAGACGTACGACCCATAATGCTGATTTACGACAGCTGATTTCTTCTGCTTGATGGGCGTTCTGACAGTACATTTTTCTCTTGGGGACAAAAGAAAGAGTGCACTTCGTTTTGGGATGAGATCTCCTCACCGCGCGGTGAGTCACCGCGCGGCCCAGGACGCGACACGTGGCAGTAATAAGGGGTGGTGAGGACGTGTCGCGCGGTCACGCATGCGGTGAGGGAGTAGCGGTGAGGGGATCCTATCCCCTTGGTTTTGGTCCTTTATTAGTTATATATTATGACTATACTTACAAAGCTTTATTTTGAATTTATATTGCGTTTAGCGTTATTTAATTTAGATTATATGATTCAGAAAAGTTGATTAAAAATTTTGTCGGAACTACTTAAATAATCAATATAATACTAATTTTAATAGGGTAAATGCACTTATAATATAAGAGAATCGATTTTTATAATATTATTCAGTCGCAACTTGGGTTGATTATGTAAAGTAATAATTTTGATAAAATAACATGATAATAAGTCTTTCTTAAGACTCTAAATTTACCGTTCTATTAACATCGTAAATCAATCGTAGCTTAAAATTACAAAGATAGTTAAAATAATTTATTGTTGGCTGACATGGTTGTTTTATGGACGCCTTTTACAAGGGAATCCATTGTATTGTTGGGTGTGACTTATAAAAGCAGACCTCTGCCAGCCGGGAAATTAGTCATACAACTCAATAAGTGGCGTTACATATCGATCATGTACAAGTAAGACAAGACATATGGTATCTTCTCATAGCTCATACACATGTGTTGACCGTACAAATCATAAAAAAAGAACACACAACACCAAGAAAGGACATGGTCAGTCGAATTACACAACATTATTCTCGAACCATCACAAGAGACAAATTTATCTAAATATTCCAGTATAATCACTTCCAAACATGGAAATACCGCAATGACTTGATCATTCGAGGGTTTTTCCCAGAATAAAAACTTCAGGACCTTTAACGTTGTTGAATCTTACAAAATTTCTATAGCAACGACAGTTAATTTAACCGTTAGGATCATCTATAGGTCTTATGTTCTAATTTAACTAGCTTTAGAAGAAAATTGTTTTCGCATTTATACAAATTACTCAAGTATACGTACGAGGAAAAAGACAACACATTGTGTAGACTAAATAATTTTAAGAAACACATATTACGTCTTTTTATGAAATAAGCAATAAACAACTTAGTGAACTTGCAAACAACTAGTAAAAAGTATTTGCAGTTTATCGTTCGTATGATATAGAATATATGTTACACTCTATTTTAAAATTCGAATCCATAAGTCATTGCACAATATTCATAAAATCGTATTTGTGGTCCCAAGGAGTGTTGACATATATGTGGATTTGTCTTGTAGTAATCAATCAATTTGTTCACGTGGAGTTTAACACACGGAGGACCATTCTTAACTCTGGTTATCCCACTTGTTGTATCTAGAATTATTACCTTTATTTTAAAATTCGAAGGCAGAAGTCATTGCACTATATGTTTAAATTTTATATGTGGCCCCAAGGAGTGTACACATATATGTTGATTTGTTTTTTGGAGCAATCAATCATGTGTTTATGTGGAGCTTATACATGGATAGTTGGAAATTTAGGTTTAAAAGATGATAAACAATTGAATAAACCAATAAAATTAAGTTGAAGACCAAAGAAAACAGAAGATAACATCAAAGAAGTAATGCACAAGTTTTCTTAGATGCGTAGAAGAAATTACAAAGATATGATAACCAAACAAAAGGGAATGGAACAAAGAAGGAGGAAATAGTCGAGACGTAACAAATGTTACTATCCTTAAAGCAATTTTGCCTACACTATTGAACAAGATAGACTATGTGGCAAATGTCTTCTAGGACATAACGACTTCTTTTTTTGTTTGCTCTACGAGATGGAGATTGAACTTGCCAATTTTAAGTGTTTAATACCAGAAGAAGAAGAAAGAATAGGAATAAATTACGCAGGTTTTCACAAGAGTCTCCATAAAGGTTTTCCAAAA
Organism: Eustoma russellianum; assembly: GCA_036186865.1. Classification (NCBI taxonomy): domain Eukaryota; kingdom Viridiplantae; phylum Streptophyta; class Magnoliopsida; order Gentianales; family Gentianaceae; genus Eustoma; species Eustoma russellianum. The sequence continues at coordinate 5,174,451 of AP025048.1, read as the reverse complement.
GTATATAGAAAGTATGTTTTCAAGACGTTTTGATCTATGTATTTATAAACTTTAATTCACAAGAATTTAACTTTAAAAGTTAGTTTATCACCGTTCAAGATAGAACATTCTGATGCCTACAAAGTCTGGACATTCCTTCACCTTTGCCGAACAATGGATTCGAAACTTTGAATGTTGCAATGCCAAACTCATTACTGAACTCCGAACGGAACATTCGGTAAACGATTTTACCAAACATTTGATGAAGCTTCCGGTTACTAGATAGAAACTTTAGAATCAGACCGAATTTAGAACTCATCATCAAATATTCGATCTCACTCGTCGGACGTTCGATCACTTTAGAATTCAGAGTATTGTTTTATCTATCCAATCCAAAGTTCGCTCCATTCTCCCATCAACATTCTTATTTATTTTTATATAAATTTAGAACATTTTATAAAATACTTCTATGTGTTTTTTTCCCAACATGAATTACCATTCTTAGTGATGGTTGTCCCTGCAGTGTTCTTGCAAATTACCAACTATTATCATTGGTTATTATGCAACTTAAGAAACAGTAGTTGTTTTCATGTTGCGATTTTATTACAGATGGGCGTGATTCGGTCTTTTTATATATTTATTTATATTATCATTAAATTTATAATGTTCTACAAGTTAGTTATATAGTATCTATTAGTTACTTCATAACCAATATAAATTTGACGTATAAAGGGAGGACCTTACGACATTAGAGTGATTTATGTAAAATGCAAAATGTCTAATCCTACATGTCTCTCTTAATTGTTATAGATGACACATACTTAACTCAGCTTTGTATTATGGGTCATCGGAAAACAAGCTCGCTATGTTTTTAACACATGTACATGGTTGAATACATCCGATCTTCCATATCCTGCTATAAACAGAAGCATATAATGCAATGTAGCAATGTTGTTGTAGCCCGTCCCATGTAAATATATGTAGATCGTCCAACTAAGTAAATCTCTTCTCTTTGGATATTACTGTTTTTACAATTTTACGTTTTCGTTGCACAAGAATTGATACTTTTGTTTATTGGAAAAAAAACACGTGCTTGCATTTTTTGATATAAACAGAATCGTTGTCCCCAGGGGCATAGTCCAGTGGTAAGTGGCAAAGGTGATTGGGGCTAGAACCCTGACGTCCCGAGTTCGAGTCCGTGTGGAGACAATCTTTGTTGAAATATTACAAGGGTTGCCTCTGGGCTAGCTGAGTCTCGTGTGTCTTCTCCTTTTGCAGGGCTGCCGGTGGAGCACATCCTTCGATTTACATCTCACCTGGCTAAGAGGCCTCTGGTACAGGTGGGGGAGAACCACCCCTCATCAAAGAATCGTTCCACTTGACATTATTAAACGGTTGGTGGAAATAGTCGTTTGACAAATCTCGTAGAAAATAAGTGTAGCAAAGTTAATATTTAAAAATTGCTAAAGAAATTGGCAAAAATATGAAACTAAGAAAAGTATTTTGATTTAAAAAAGGATTTTATTTTTTTTGCATGAGCTAATAATCAAGATTCAAGAATCAGCGAATTGAATATAGAGCTCGAGGTCAAAGTAGAAGGCCAACATGCCCATTTATATTTCCTCCTTCCTGGCTGTCCAAGTTGAAGGACTCATACTATTTATTTATTTATTTATTGACCCAAAAAGAAAAAGACAACAAGATAAAACCTCGGAGTCGTTGCCTACGACTGTATAAACCATTTTCAATGGAATAAAGACATGTTACTTTTTTATTTTGGAATATAGTAGAATAAAACAAAATGACTTATTAAATTAGCTACGATTCTTATGTTGTGAAGTAACAGTTAATCGATACAGCTTGACACAATTTTTATTATGTGTCATCAAAAAACAATTTTTGTCTGTTTCGAACACATGAGTATGGTTGCATATATCCGACTCTTCCATACCGTATCATAGACGAGAGTTTTTAAAGTAATAGGATAATATTGTTGTTGTGTAAACAGGAAAAAACAAAACAAAAAAATTTGATTGCCTACGTAGTTGGTTCAACTCAAAATCAGTGTCCAAAGAAATGAAAATGTTTAAACATTGACAAAAGTTTTTAGCTGTCACATCATATTAAATATGTAAAATGCTAGCTCTGTTTAACGGGATAGGATCCCCTCACCGCTCCCCCCTCACCGCGTGCGTGACCGCGCGACACGTGGCGAAAAGGGGGTGGTGAGGCTGGGTAAGAGTAACCCTCATCCAGCCTCACTACCCCCTACTACTGCCACGTGTCGCGTCCTGGGCCGTATGGTGACTCACCGCACGGTGAGGAGATCGCATCCCCTGTTTAACAGGCTAACTAAGCCTTTCTCTTTTTATTTTTTTTATTTTTCTCTTTGGATGAAAAGTGAACCAGCTTATACATATACGGAATCCAAAACCAGTGAGCTGTTTTATGCGAAATTTTCAATCGGGCTTATGATTAGGAGTGACAATTTCATACACGAAAACACAACCTGAATCTGACACGATTTTCGCAGGTATAGGTATGACCTTGGCGGGTTTCGTGTACAAATCGGATAAGACCTGAAAGATACCCGCTAAGAGCGGATCGTGTCTGGGTATACCCGCATGTTACCTGTTTATACCCGGAATACCCGAAAATTTAAAAATATATTTTAGATAAAAATTTATAATTAATAAAGTAAAAAATAAATTTTCCTAAAAAAAACTAACCTAATCGCTAATCCCTTCCCCGATTCTCTCCTTTCCGTTATTCCCAAAATCTCACTCCCCGTTCCCAAATCCGAATCCCATTTCCCCTTCGCTAACCTTTAACCTTTGGTTATGTGCTTATTGTTGTTTCATAATAACAGTAATCGTTTAAGTAAATGAAACCTAAAAAATACACGAAACTTAAAAATACCTGAAAAATACATGAAATGACCTGTACACGACTTGAAATATTTGTACTTGTCAAGTTCGTGGATATACACGACACACGACATGAAACCTGACATGTACGAGTTTGGGTATCTACATCCATACACGCGAAGCAAACGCGTAAGGTATGAGTATAACACTTTGATACACGAAACTCGAAAAATACGAAACGCGATACACGATACACGACCTATTTGACACCTCTACGAAACATTTAGACATTTTATGTTTTATACTCATAACTATTATAAGTTTTTCTATTAAAATATACAATATAATGACATAAATATTCGTCCAGTACATACACCCTCAAGGTATCTATACACAGGATACTAAATTTCCTATGATAATATTATAAAAAGTAATCCATTTGTACCAAAATTATTGGTATTCATCGTCAAATACGTAATTCGTCAACATCATGTTAAATCGAATTACCAAAGTAGTGTATACATTATTTATTAGAATTTTGTCCTGAATGACCGTGAAAACTATTTTAGCAAAATTGATATCTGAGCAATTGTTTGACCATTTATTATAATACTTTGGACAAAGAGAGTATCAATTAAACGGAAGCATTTGTTGTATTGAGATGCGTTTATCAGATCTTAGAAATCGTCATGTTGCCTTTTAATTTATTTAGTTTCAGGAATAGTTGCAAATATCTATATAAACTAACTTGAAATTGTAAAATGTTTCATTAACTTTTTTTTAGAATTTCCTATTGGCTATTATTAATATAGAAAACAAATATCTAGATAAATAGTTTATCAGAATGTTTACGATTTTGATTTAGTTATTGACGGTTGCAAATGTCCTTTACTTTTACGCCTACTTCTTCTCCTGGTTTCCTCCACTTGGGTGATTTTGAGATTTACTAAAAACAGCGCTAATAAGCTTCGAAAGCTTAAAACAGTTTATTTATTTTTATAGGCACTTCTTTGCATTAGCTGGAAAGGTTCGAAAGAGGAGAATTGAGCTGTTTACGAATAGTTTGAGTTTGATTCGTTTTCAGTTTGAGTTTATTCGTTAATTCGAATTAAACGAGTTGAGTTCGAATATTTAATTGGATTTTTTTACTTAACAAGATAAACCAAGTCGAGATGAGTTTGGCTCATTTAAAAAGGTATAACGTTATCAAATCAAACTCAAGGTTCGACATATTAAATGAGCCTAGACGAGGCTCATTAACCTTACAAAGTGAACTTGAAAACCTATTATTTGACTTAGCTCGGTTCGTTAACCGCTCTTAATGAGTGTAAAGTAAAAGTACTCCCATTATATCGATTATAAGTACGAACATATAGTCATGTTTAATTTGTGCATTATGTGATCTAAATACATGAGTGTGTATACCTCCACACCAATATATGAGTATATACACACAGCTCTTTATGTGCGTGCATATACTGTGCACCTTTTCAAAGTTCAACCGAGTATGTGTTTCAAGGTATCATCTATAGACATAGATACAAGTAATAATGCATAGAAAAACAAAGATACGTGTATATGTAAGTGTAGGTACATAAAGGTATTCACGTACATACATATGATCATAGATATAGTACCATAAATATGCATACTCAGGCTTCCATACATATACGTATATTTTTGAAGATGTACTAGTGTAAACATAAATACAATAAATTACACACACACACGCATGTGTGTGTGCGAGTTCGTGCATATGCGTGTGTATTATATGCATATATAAACATATATCTATAAATAAATACATACATGATGAGGCCGAGATCCTTTCCGGGTGGATCAGAGGTGATCTTTGTAGTATGTTGTTAGCTCTCCGTTTAAGTCCGTCAATAGAACATGAAAAGGAAGAGAAACGTTAGAGGCCCAGGGCGCTGCCCTAGGAAAACCCTCCGACGCTCAAGTCAGTTATGAGTATTTTTGTATGCATTTTATGCTGGAATAAAGGTTTAGAATAGACCTGTCAGAAGTTCTCAATAAGAATATATCTGTTTTTGGTCTCGGCTGAGATGCCGTTTTGGAGATCTCTCACTGAGAGTTAGAAGATTGAATAATATGGAGTTCTTTCCTTAGAGATAAAGACTCTGAAAGTTGAAGTTGACTCTCCCTCTTTCGTCTGGAAAGAGGTCTTTTTATACAAAAAGTTGATAAGAATGGTCCTCTGCCCGATGATGTGACTGTTGCGTGTGTCAGAAGGGCTACTTTGTCTGCTGTAGGTGTACTGTGTGAGCCTGCGAATACGGCTGTGCCAGTGGCTGAATCTACAACACATAGGTCGGCGAGCAATAATGATTCTGTATTTGTCCAAACGATGCATGACACCTGTAAAGCACTTGCAGAATTGCCTTGGTGGGGCACAGACGGCAGTTGATAAATATCTTGTCTGAACTAGCCGAGTTGTCCAGGACAATAACCCTTATGAGAGTAAGGCCGAGGCTAGAGCTTGGAGCAGTTAAGAAGTTGAGGCGAGCAGAATATGCTTCCTTTATAATTTATGCACTGTTGATCAGATATTTGAATATTCACTCGCTGAGGTTGACCACAAGCGATTGTCTTGACTAATGCATTGTTGAGCCGAGGTGCAGTATGCCGGGCTGGTCTCAGAAGACTGATAAATGCCGACCTGACTCAGGTATACGGCCAAGTTGACCAAGAGTTATACTTGGATCTGCCTTAGTTACTTTAATTGACTTGCTTAAACTGTAAATAATAGTGGTCGAGGCTAAGGCCTTCTGGCCGAGGCTGACTAGTCAAGTAGCTGAGCCTGAACTACGTTGACTGTTTGACTGACTGATAATTTTTGTCTTATCTGAGCAGATTAATTTTGCCTCATCAATACACATATATGTTTCTTTACTAATTTACATACACACATATACACGCACAAATAATATATATATGCATTGATGTATATATGTGTGGCGGTGTGAGTAGGAAATAATATGAATTTGATCGGAAGTCTATGATAAACTTGTCATTTTCGTACTCGAAACTTTTATAAGCCCAAAAAGGGAAAACAAAAGTTTTATAGGACGAGCCAAGTTTTGTACCCAGATTGAAGCACTTCTGAGCTTATATATACTAAACAACTGAAAATCTTTATAAGGCAAATTTGCTTGGGCGAAGCCATGCGCTGTCTAAGCCATGTGAAACGCGGTTCAAATCTGGGGAAGGAAACAGTGAGACAAAATATGAGGCTTCCAATCACGCGCCGTCACGTGTACAAACTGTTCTTTTTTTAAAAAAATTAAACCGCTAACCAGTTTGTACACGTGGTGACGTGTAATTAGAGGTCTCATATTTGTCTCACCAATTATTGTAACCAGTGAGACAAAATATGAGGTTTCCTTATATCTGAACCCATGTGAAACGACCATTGTCAAACCAATTATTGTAAACGACAGGACAAACCATGTGGGGTTTATGGACATGAATAGTACAAGACGATATATGTTATTTAAAAGTAATATTATGGGGCAATTGCAACAGAAGTATCAGAGTCCATCACAAGAAGTCGTTACAACAGTGATAAGGTGCGTTACGTTTCATTACATATTTTAACATTGTTATATATGGGCCAGTGTTCTGTCTACTTTTAGCTATTAATCTAATTATATGAAAGCACATGCAACGTCAGAATACTTGTTGAGCCATCAACGTTCAACACCCGTTTCATTCGACTACAATTCGTGTGAGAGATGAAAGGATATGTAAGATCTAAAATAATGTTATGTTTTGCATTTTCAACATGTGTATAATTATACGCGTTGAAATGTTAAAACTGGCTATATTTTTGAAACAGAAAGAATATGATTTATGTTCTAATTTTTATTTTTGTGAGTATGTTTTTGACGGAATTCACTCTCTCAAGTGTAATTTTATTCCGTTTCGTTATAATATTTAGGTTGAAGCTAAATAACACACACAACACGTATTAAACAGAAGGATTGAAAGGCCATAGACGCTCTTTAAGATTGAAACAGTAGAGTGCTCGATATAATCTTTTACATCTAAAGAGTTATACTGTGCCGAAACTGCCCATATTCAGCATAGCGGATACATGGGACAACATGGGTGACGGTTGCTGGCGATTTTGTGACAAGTTGCTAGGTAGAGGTGATTGCACCAAAAAGATGAGAAAAACAGATTTCGGAAACAGCTCCTACATACATACAAATTAATTAGATACTAAAATTTGGAAAATCAATCAATTTACTTGCCAAAAAAGAATATCAAATTAATCTTTAATGTGTTCTTGCACTTAATATATACCATATATATATATATATATATATATATATATTGACCTTGTGCACTATATATAGAGAAGATTTGATTAGATTACAGATATTATTTTAAAATGATATTCGAAGGAAAACAAACCCAGAATCTGCCGGATTGCATAATCATCTAAAAAATGCTCTACAAATGGGTTGTTACTGACATTAGCTGCAGCCATGTGTAAATAGATTGTATGCATGATTTGATTTTATATGTTAAGATAGACAGTAAGATTATGGTTGAAACAGAATATCAAAGCACTACAAATTTTTTACGCATGAAAACTAGTATATTGTAGCTTGTAATTTGAGCGGAGCGCAACTATAATTTATTAAAGTTGATAATTTTGGGGAGGGGTGGGGGCAGGGGGGATTTTTCAAGAAGAACCCGTTCAGGAAGGAAGATGATAAGGGGATGGGGGTTCGTTTGCGAACCATGGTGGAGGATATATTCACCCTATCTCGCCATAAATGAGAGCCTCTAAGGCAATGAGGTAATGTTGTTGTTGTTAGAGGATATATATTTACGAGGAGGGTGGAGTGTTGGATTTAATGAAAAATCTCTGAATAAGACCGTTTAATCGAATCAATAGAAAATACACATCTCTCCATTGCTATTGTTAATGAGATCATGTACGCTGCAACTGCTCCGATGAAGAATCTGGCGTGATCCAAGGATTCACGACCTCCCACCAATTGCTGATACACCCCTAGAACGGAATCAACAATTTACTACTTTACCCGATGGAGAGTTAGACAGTGTGAGCTTTATAGAAATTTTGACACACCCTTCCTCTAATACTGTCTCATAAAGCTTTCATAAAAAATTGTTTAGTATGTATAATAAGCGACTGACCGAAATATAAAAAAGGGAAAAAAAAGAGTTAAATGCACAAAGCATTCATCATAAATTGTTTAATGGCTGGTGTAATTCTTTTTGCTTCTAAGTACATGCTTCATGCCCTACGTACTTTTATGATTTTGAGTAATACTTTTTTTTTTTTTTTGAATTTTAATTTTGTAAATATGTCAGTTATTGCAATCAGAAGACAACATTAAAAAAAAAAACCAAAGGTTGAATAAGAGAATAAAACAACCAAGAACTCGACGAAGAATCAAGACAAATAAAGGTTGAACCCTAACCAGTAAGTGTCTCTGCCACATCCAGTTCTAAATATAGTGTAGGGATGTAAATCAGGTACCGAAGGCCCGCTAGCAGGAGCTTGGTCATATACACAGTAGTCTGCATTAGGAGCCTCTAGCAGGCAAGCCTACAAGCCAAAGAAACTCTCACACAATACACTTGCTGAAAAGGAGCTTTCTTGCCTTTGGCAAGAATTAAACCCCTGACCTCCCTTTTCAGAACTCCTATGAATTCCACAAGGAAGAAACAGGGTACCTATGAATTCCACAAGGAAGAAAAATATTTTGGTTAGAAGCACACGAGACAAGGCTCCTCAGCCATCCCTAATTAATGTGGTACTTTACTGCATTACAATTTGGGAAACTAGAAACAAACAAGAACACAAAATTTATTGAGTTTTTGATAGTGTTAGAGTTATATTTCCGATACGATTTTCTCACCGTCTGATTATGATTATCAACCTTATTATGTCTTACGTTTTTTATGTTAGTCATTCTTCACTTAGTCTTACCTTTTTCCTAATGTCACGTGTCGGTGGTCACGCATCATTGCCACTACCGTCAAAACGATCCCAACCCCTTATATCCACATTGCCGATAATGACATCCCTTATTTATAAAACACACTCTCTCTCAATGTACAAATATTTACCTTTCAATAAACTATTATCCCAATCGTAGGGCCCATTGTTGACCTCAAATAAATATCTCTTGATTAAGACGTTATTTATTTATTTATTGATGTCGAAACATTAGGTAAATGAAATCTGTCAAAACAGAAAAAATGTAATTGTTTTGCTATTATATAAGTCTACAATACACTAGTCTTTCATTTAAAGATGCTTAATTCAGGAACTACTCATTACACCACACAACGATATAAAGATAAATTTGTTCTATTTATTTTACATACAAACAATAAAGACTTGTCATCTAAAAATTCCCCTTCGCAGCAGCGGCATCAAAGTTAATTCAAATTATGAAAGATTAATAGTTTGAGGGGCTGTTTGATAAGTCAATTAAGTATTTAATGTGAAAAATATTAAGTGAGAATATCTTAAGTAGTCTTTGATAATGGATTAGGCCACCCACTTCTGAATTGATGTCAACAAATTTTCAGCCGCAATACAGGAACTTAACGCTGAATATACGATAATTCATTAAAATGTCAGCGATTATTTTCTCTAGAAAATCTGAAAAATAAACATGATAATTTTTTTTTTCTAGTTGTTTATATCTTCCTTGTTTCTCATTGACGAAGTCAGATCTTCACCAAAAAAATCAGAACTGACCCGTGGTGTAATGATGTTAATGCCACGTCAGAACGTCGTGATGATCATCTTAATAACCTACAAAGACGACTTAGACGGCCCAAGGCTACTGTCTCGAGAAAAATCCTCTGACGCTCAAGTCAGTGATGAACATATCCATGGTGGTAAATATAAAATAGAGGACGAAATAACCTGTTTTGGGTTTTACCCTTGTGAAGTGGTGGATGTTTTTTTGGGCTGTTCAGCTTGACTTAGCTTGTTCTAGCTTGATTTGGCTTCCCCTCCCTCCTTCCCCTGCCAGGGGAGGCTTCTTTTTATACGTCGAGCAATGCATGGTGAGAAGACGTAGGGTGATGATACCTTGCTGATGCATGGCTAAGGCAATTCGCTGGCAGATGTCTCTTTTGGCATACAAGGCCGAACTGAGGTGCGCTTTGAGCAATGCAGCCAAAGGGGCGAGAGGTAGGATGGCTTGAACTGGCCAGCGGAGCTATGCCGAGCTGAGCTGAAAGACACTGCTCTTGGTCGTCCGCTGAGCTGAGCTGAGCTGAAGTGAGATGTTGTGGCACGCTAATCTGGCTACTAACCCTCTAACCGAGCTGAGCTGACTGGGGTCTGCTCAGATGATTTGCCCTTGGGCTGGGGAGGAGTAGAGCTGAGCAGGATGAGGTGGTCATTCTACGCCATTGACAAGATCCAACTGTTACTAACCGAGATAGAAACATTTGTCTTTATTTAGCAGTTAGGTTGTGTGCTTGTCACTCATCTTTATCCCAAATCCTATCCAATATATCGTACAAAAATCCTAATTCCCTTTTACCTGATTTCATCTTTATTCCATTAAAAAAAAAACTGATCTTTTCCTAAAAGAATCAAGTAGTATTGGATAAGCTTGCAAATCATGCTCTACATATCAAAAAGGTGTTTTCTTTCGTTTCCTTTTTATGGAATGAAATCCATGGATGATAAGCAGACTACCAAGTTTGCTTCCATTTGCTGGATAACTGGAAATCCCGTTGTTCATTGGTAATTTAATTACTGGATACAAAATTAATGTATTCACAATTTAATTATTGTATACAAAATTTATTTTTTCCATCAAGACTTGGGCTAGTATGATATAGTATTGATCTTTTTTAGCATACACTTCGAAAACAAAGAGAAAATTAAATAAGGGAAAAGAAAGCGAAAGAGAGAAAAACCATTGTATTCTGATGAAGAGGAAAGCGATACAATGGATCAAGCATACACTTAAGAAACAGATCAACACTAACAGAGCAAAAAGTGGTAAGAATTGCCTACATTAAATTCTTAGGTATTCCTAAAATGTTTTAATGTGTTATATTAGTATTCTATTTACTGAAATGTTTCAATGCAAATAGGGAAACTATTAAATGTGAAAACGATTTACCAACTGTGTCTCATAAAGCCATATGTGAATGCATGCACAAGGCCAAGGTTAATTAGAACTTTCAATTGATTTTGTTTTTGTTATAACATGGTAAGTGAGAGTTTATGAATCAAAGTTAAGGTTGTTTTGTTAAGGCCAAACTGAACTTCCTGTCTGACCTACTTCGGCTGAGCTGATCTGTGTTACTGAGACCGAGCTAATCAATCAGAACTGACCATTAGGACTGACTGTTGTGGCTGAGCTGACCTGACGGAGTTGACCGGGTGATTAGCTCGGTCTCAGTAATACAGGTCAGCTCGACCGAGGTAGGTCAGACAAGTCAGCAGGAAGGTCAGCTCGGCTTTTTAACATCTTTTCACATGAAATACAATAGTATGGTAATAAAAGTTATGACCCTAGCTACCAATAAATACAAAGTAGAGTACGAAAAGTTATGACCGTACCCATAATCTGATACAATAAATGGTTCATATATATCCAAAGCATCCAATGTGGTGCAAATATCAAAGGATGAATTATACATGTTACATGTTTAAAGTATGATTAAAAATTAAATAATACTATAAGTTTATCTGTGATGTTGTTTTTAGTTGAGTGTAGCCATGCTACGCTCTAAGTGCTTATATAAATAAATGCGTCATATGATCCCTAAATGAGGTGAAGTTTTCTTACCAAATACGTAAAAGCTCATCGTATATGATTATTGACATTTTTGTATTGTAGTTTCGGAGGATAAGATATTATTTATCATGTTCAACTAGATTAGCCAATTAATCATACGTTCTAATGTATTTAGAGTCCATAGATATTAACGGTTAATGATTATGTATTACTGATGAAATTAGGAAGGGTCCTGCCAAATTTGAGCAATTTCGAACCACTTCAATTGAATGCTTTTATGTATGGTTGGCAGAGTTAAAGGAAGACCTTGCGACATTTTCTATCTTTTTTATTTAAGCAATATTGCCACAATTAAAATTTTAAACTGTTTGTTGTGACCGTTCGCATTTCGGATCGGCCCAATAAAAAGGAAGGTGACAAAATCACAATGACATTTTCAGCTAAGCCAAACAAATAGTGACTTGTCATGATACTATCATACACAATCTATGATCTACGTACATGACGCTTAGTATGCGAGAAAGCTGTCAACTGACGATACACTCACGGTTAGTAGCAAACCGTGTTATAATGATAAAAGGACCAAAAATGAATCTATGATATGAGGAATGACACAGATGATATAATAATGATGTACATTAACAAAATATGTAGAATTTTCCTAAGTTGTTTGCGATATTGCTTTAAGTAGATGATTGTATGAACTATTCTCAATGTATTGGCTCAGGATACTGGAAGGAAGATAAGAATAAAGTCGATATGATGTAGGATGATTATCCCTATAGAACATGTAAAGCTTACCCCATTCTATTTTTTATATTTTCATATGATTGAGCAAGTGTTGATTTGACATGAAAGAAGTTTATTACTTTGGTTTGTGATGCATAATTGTTGTCTATGGATGTTAACTCTGATTGGTTATATTGTTTTTGATAGACATATAATTTGATGTATGAGTTGTAGACAAATTATGAGATAATGCTTTGGGATAAGTTATAATTATTCATAGCAGTTTTTAGTTTCCACGCGTTTATGATACGATATGAAGATTTTGTGATTTTTCGTTTTTTATAAGATAAGAATCATGACTAATCATATATATTGGATCTGAGACGCGGGTCATAACATGAACTGTCTTTTTAGACGGGTAACAAAAGATATATTTTAGATTGCAAATATATGTCGTTATCAAATTACATAAACAAACATCAAACGTTGTACTTTCCTGTGTTTTTCTTTTTCTTTTACCTTTTTGGCCTTTTTGGATATATTACCGCTTTAACGGATCCCGTGACAATACCAAATTTCGTATGTCCTTGGTCCAATAAGAAAAGAAAGAAATTCGTACTTCATGATATCACTGTAATCAGAAAAGTGCACTGTGTGCATGTGAATAAACTATAACAAAAACGCAAGCAAAACCGAGGCGAGCGTAAGGACTCTGTCCTTAAGACGAATTGCTCCGGTATACTGTGCCCAACCGGATGGAACAAACGTCTCCCAGGATACAACGGTTTTCGTTCATACGAGTGGCACTACAGCGTAGGAACATCGACGAACCTGTTACAGGTGTTCTGATATCTCGATTATCGTAATGGATGCAACGCAGAATGCTTGTAGAAGAATTGCTGTACTGTAAGAACAGTAACCTCGTATGCATGCATGAACACAGAATTTATAGATGTAGGGTGGTTGGAGGAGGTTGAGGAAGTTGAAGGTAAGAACAAATCTGGACCGTTGGATCAAAACAGTTACGATCTCCACCGTTAGATCGTAATCCTTGTCTGAACAAACGTAGGCCATTGGATCAGCAACTGAAGATAAGATCAACTCTGGAGCGTTGGATCGACAACCGCGATCAACCGCAGATAACCGTAGGATCAGATTTTGATCTTGACCGTTGGATCACCACAGATAAATTGTAGACCGTAGGATCAAGTAATTATTTTTCTGGAAAAATTTAAAAGAAAATTTATCCAAAAAGATAAGAACCGGGCGGGCGAGCCACGAGCCACGAGCCACGAGCCCGAGCCCGAGCCGAGCCGGCCGGACGGGCGGGCGGCGGCGGCGCGCGCGCGCGCGCGTGTGTGGTGAACCTTGCCTGAGCTGCGTCCTGACTCCGTCAGAAAACTTCTCATGCCCTTAGGGCACATCTAAAGTGCCTCTCCTACCACTATATTTGGTGGCATTTTCCCTCCAAGTGACCAATGTGGTATTCCACTTAAAGGCCACTTTTTCCAATTTCCTTCCAATTTTTTACTCCAACTTTGAGCATTAATTTCTCATTCACCCGGTATCGGAATCGAGTGATTCAAAAGCCTAAATTCATCTACTCGTCACGTAGATAATTTAGAAATTATTAGTTTTCGTTTTGATTAACGAACACTAATCATAATTAAGCTCAAAATATGATGGTTGTCAACTTTTGACAAACCCATTTGCCAAACCTCAATTTCTCCAACAATCCCCCACATGAATGAAAATTAATGCAAATATGAATGCAGACTCTATCGAGAAATCAGACAAAGAAATGTTGCATCAGAAGAGGTAGCTTCTGGCCTTGAACCTTTCTTAGTGATGTATCATCGGATCCACTCAGCTGGTTAGTGACCTGATGTCTTGAACTATCAGCCTTTATTGTGAACCTAGACAATGATACTCACACAACATTTCCTTTAACACCCCTTTGGGTTCTCATGGTTGTGTTCATTATGGCCATGAACAACCCTGGTTTCAGAAAGTGTTTTTAGAGAATTCTTGCCTCTCAGAAATCTCATAGAAGCGGCCCCACTTCACACTTACATAGGTGATTCCTATCAAAAGTATTCTGCCATACCCCACTTGATTTATCAAGATATAGGACATCATTAAAAGCATTAGCTTAACCTAACGGTTCTCTGCAGATAGCACTTTTGTTTAACGGAATGAGTAAGTGCTAACTGAACCCTTATAACTTAGTTTTCCCATTGAACCAAGATTCTGGGATCTCCAGTCAACAAGGTTGGGTTACCGTTACAAAGATTCATGCTTTGTAGGCTTAAGTCCCATTCCGTTTGTCAACTTTGACATTTGATCTCTAGGCAAAGCTTTTGTAAGCGGATCCGCAAGATTCTCCTTTGATTTTATGTAATCAATGGAAATCACGCCATTAGAGATCAACTGCTTAATGGTATTATGTCTCCGACGTATGTGTCGTGACTTGCCATTATAGATGCTGCTTTGAGCTCGTCCTATAGCTGACTGACTGTCACAATGTATGCTGATAGGAGCGATTGGCTTAGGCCAGCATGGAATGTCTTCTAGGAAATTTCGAAGCCATTCAGCTTCTTCCCCAGCTTTATCGAGTGCTATAAACTCAGCTTCCATAGTTGACCGAGCTATGCATGTCTGCTTTGTAGACTTCCATGACACAGCACCACCACCTACAGTGAATAAGTATCCACTGGTGGATTTAGAATCCATACAATCTGATATCCAGTTTGCGTCGCAATATCCTTCCAATACTGCTGGATATCTTGTGTACTGTAATCCAAGGTTCATAGTGTATTTCAGATATCTCATCACTCTATTTAGAGCTTTTCAATGTTCGTCACTTGGATTACTGGTGAACCTACTCAATTTGTTTACTGAACAAGCCAAGTCAGGTCTTGTACAGTTTGTTATGTACATCAGACTCCCAATGACTTGTGAATACTTTAATTGAGCTACAGGTTCACCTCGGTTCTTCCTCAAGTGTATACTTAAGTCTAGTGGAGTCTTTACAGGTTTTACATCAAGCATATTGAATCGTTTAAGAACAGACTCAATATAGTGACTTTGAGACATGACCAATCCTTCAGCTACCCTAGAAATTTTAATTCCTAGAATAACATTGGCAACCCACATGTCTTTCATGTCAAAATTTCTCGTTAACATCTTCTTGGTATTCAAGATGATGTCGTGTGTATTACCCATGATTAGCATATCATCTACATAGAGACATACTATCACATAGGCATTTGGTGTGTTTTTTATGTAAACACACTTGTCACATTCATTGATCCTGAAACCGTTTGACATCATGGCTTGATCAAACTTCAAATGCCACTGTTTTGGTGCTTGTTTAAGTCCGTACAAAGACTTAACAAGTCTACAAACTTTCTTTTCTTGTCCTGGAACAGTAAACCCTTCAGGTTGTTCCATATAAATCTCTTCTTCCAGCTCGCCATTCAAGAAGGCAGTCTTTACATCCATTTGATGGATCTCTAGGTCGTAGACTGCAGCAATAGCAACTAGCATTCTTATGGAAGTAATCCTAGTTACTGGTGAATAAGTGTCAAAGAAGTCAAAACCTTCCTTTTGTCGATAGCCCTTAGCTACCAACCGGGCCTTGTATTTATCAATGGATCCATCCTCTTTGAGTTTTTTCTTAAAAATCCACTTGCATCCAAGCGGTTTACTCCCTTGAGGAAGATCTACCAGCTCCCACGTGTGATTTTGAAGAATTGATTCTATCTCACTGTTTATTGCCTCCTTCCAGAAGGGAGCTTCTGGAGTTGACATCGCCTCTGAAAACGTTCTTGGATCGTTTTCTACCAAGTATGTTAGAAAATCTGGTCCAAAAGATGTAGGTATTCTAGTTCGTTTGCTTTGACGCAGTTCCTCACTTTCTTGAGGAGTCGTCTCACGCGCTCGCTTATTAGTGCTTGCTTCTTCGCTATTTTCGTCTTTCTTTGGAAAGACATTTTCAAAGAACACTGCATTTCTTGATTCCATGACAACATTCTCATGTATGTCAGGAATGTCAGACTTGTGCACCAAGAATCGATATGCACTACTGTTAGTTGCATATCCTATGAATATGCAATCAATTGTTTTAGGCCCAATTTTAACTTGTCTTGGTTTGGGTACTGCAAACTTTGCCAGACACCCCCACACTTTCAAGTATTTGTAACTAGGCTTATGGCCTTTCCAAAGGTCGTATGGGGTCTCATCCATCTTCTTTGGTGGTATTCTATTTAAAATGACGTTGGCGGAGAGAATTGCTTCCCCCCACAAGTTCTGCGGTAAGCCCGAACTTATCAACATAGCATTCATCATCTCTTTCAGAGTACGGTTTTTGCGTTCAGCAATACCATTCGATTGAGGTGAATATGGTGCAGTCGTTTGATGAATAATGCCATGTTCTGAACAGAATTCATTGAACGGTGCATCATATTCGCCACCTCTATCACTACGAATTGACTTAATTCGTTTGCTAAGTTGATTCTCAACTTCATTTTTATAATCTTTAAAAGCATCTAAGGCCTCATCTTTGCTACTTAGCAAATAAACATAACAGTATCGAGTGCAATCGTCAATAAAAGTCACAAAGTACTTTTTACCGCTTCTTGTTTGCACAAACTTTAAATCACAAACATCTGTGTGAATTAAATCTAACACTTCAGTGTTTCTTTTGATTGAAGGAAATGGTAACTTAGCCATTTTTGCTTCAACACAAACTTGGCACTTTTCATTATTGAAACTTAGTTTGGGTAATAAGTCGAGATTAATCATTCTTTGTAATGACTTATAATTAACATGACCCAAACGTAAATGCCATAAACAAGAAAACTCAAGCATGTAAGCGGAAGTAGAAGCAGTCTTATTAGCCTCATCGGGCGTAGTCTTCGTTGGTACAATAGTTATAACACTAAGTTTAAACATATTGTCCATCAGGTACCCCTTCCCTAGAAATACACCATTCTTAGTCAGAATACATTTGTTACAATCAAATACTAGCCTAAATCCATGCCTGACTAGTAAAGCACCAGAGACTAAGTTCTTGCGAATGTCGGGAACATGCAGCACATCCTGCAACGTCAATTCTTTCCCGGAGGTCATCTTCAGAATCACTTTGCCCGAACCTTCAATTTTCGAGCTATCTTTGTTTCCCATGTACAACCTTTCATTGTCTTTCGCAGGAGTATATTCCTTGAACATTCCCCTGTTTGCACAAACGTGTCTAGTGGCGCCAGTGTCCACCCACCACTGGCTCGGATTACCTACAGCATTACATTCCGAAACAACAGCACACAAGTCCAAATCATCCATTGCACTTACAAGGTTGGCTTTGGCTTTCTCTTGCCTTTTCTTGGGCTTCCTGCAGTCAACACTACGATGCCCTTGAATTCCACAATTGTAACATTTTCCAGTGAACTTTTTGGCAACCTTCTTGCCCTTCGCGTTCACTCCGACAGAATTTCCTCTCTTCTTTTTCGACGCCTCTGCAACGTGAGCTTTTGCATGGCCAGAACTGGAAGACGGCTTCTTCTCTGCCTTTCGATTGTCTTCCTCTATACGGAGTCGGACAATCAAGTCTTCCAAAGACATTTCCTTTCGCTTATGTTTGAGATAGCTTCGGAATTCCCTCCACGAAAGAGGAAGCTTCTCAATCACGGCAGCAACAAGGAAAGATTCACTAAGGGACATACCCTCTTCTTCCATTTCAGCAACAAGCATCTGAAGTTCCTCAATCTGAGAAACAACAGTCCTGGAATCTGTCATCTGAAAATCAAGAAATTTTCCAATAATAAATTTCTTAGTACCGGCATCCTCAGTCCGGTACTTTTTGTCTAACGCCTGCCATAAGGATTTCGCAGTTTTATAAGTAGAATACAATCCATACAATGAATTATCTAAACAACTTAAAATGTGACTCAAACAAACATAATTGATGTAACTCCATGCTTCAGCAATCAGATTATTTTGCATGTTCACATTCTGATCTTCCACCGGCACAACCTCCGGAGGATCCTCAGTCAGCATCTTAGCCAAACCCAACGTGGTCAAGAAGAACAACATCTTCTGTTGCCAGCGTTTGAAGTAACTTCCTCCAAACTTCTCTGGCTTTTCAACCTGTCCAACAGCAGGAACAGGAGCAGTGACTGGAGCAGCGGGTGCAACAGGAACAGCATTGTTCCGTTCCTCAGAAATGCCCAGATGCACACCGTTGAACGAGTTGGAACTTTCGCCTTCCATATTTCAGTTTCTGTTACAGGTATACAGAAAACAGAAGCAGAAACCGATTAGTTTCGTACAAACAGACGCAGTAAACGCAATGACAGAACCGAAATAGATTACAGTATATATCAAAATGCACAATTCGTCTTAAGATTGATATCACTGTAATCAGAAAAGTGCACTGTGTGCATGTGAATAAACTATAACAAAAACGCAAGCAAAACCGAGGCGAGCGTAAGGACTCTGTCCTTAAGACGAATTGCTCCGGTATACTGTGCCCAACCGGATGGAACAAACGTCTCCCAGGATACAACGGTTTTCGTTCATACGAGTGGCACTACAGCGTAGGAACATCGACGAACCTGTTACAGGTGTTCTGATATCTCGATTATCGTAATGGATGCAACGCAGAATGCTTGTAGAAGAATTGCTGTACTGTAAGAACAGTAACCTCGTATGCATGCATGAACACAGAATTTATAGATGTAGGGTGGTTGGAGGAGGTTGAGGAAGTTGAACTCTGGAGCGTTGGATCAGCAACTGAAGATAAGATCAACTCTGGAGCGTTGGATCGACAACCGCAGATAACCGTAGGATCAGATTTTGATCTTGACCGTTGGTGACCGTTGGATCACCACAGATAAATTGTAGACCGTATGATCAAGTAATTATTTTTCTGGAAAAATTTAAAAGAAAATTTATCCAAAAAGATAAGAACCGGGCGGGCGAGCCACGAGCCACGAGCACGAGCCCGAGCCCGAGCCCGAGCCGAGCCGGCCGGACGGGCGGGCGGCGCGCGCGCGCGCGTGTGTGTGGTGAACCTTGCCTGAGCTGCGTCCTGACTCCGTCAGAAAACTTCTCATGCCCTTAGGGCACATCTAAAGTGCCTCTCCTACCACTATATTTGGTGGCATTTTCCCTCCAAGTGACCAATGTGGTATTCCACTTAAAGGCCACTTTTTCCAATTTCCTTCCAATTTTTTACTCCAACTTTGAGCATTAATTTCTCATTCACCCGGTATCGGAATCGAGTGATTCAAAAGCCTAAATTCATCTACTCGTCACGTAGATAATTTAGAAATTATTAGTTTTCGTTTTTGATTAACGAACACTAATCATAATTAAGCTCAAAATATGATGGTTGTCAACTTTTGACAAACCCATTTGCCAAACCTCAATTTCTCCAACACTTCATAATATGTTACGATTGAGATAGGATCTATTCACCTCTTTTCTCTTCATTCACTGCTCGCCGTCCGACACAAGGCAGCAGAAGATGGTGAAGCTAAATGTTCTAACTTCATAGTATGTTATAATTGAGATGTGATCTCCTCACCTTTTTTTCCTTCACCTCACTACCTAGTGTCGGACAGCCGCAGATGGTGAGGCTAGATGTCTCATCTAGTCTCACCACCCCTTGCTGTCTCGTGTCGGACGGTAGACAGTGGGATGAAAACGTGGCAGCAGCAGATGGTGAGGCTAGATGTCTCATCTATTCTCACCACCCCTTGTTGTCTCGTGTCGGACGATAGACAATGGGATGAAAGGAAAATGAGTGAGGAGATCCGGTCTCATTATAATTACCCCATTCTCAACTGTCATCTCACCTAGCTGTGTAACCACCAACCCCTTCCCTCACCTCCCAGCACCCACGCTGTCTCCTTTATAAATACACTCACCGCTATCTCTCTCTCTCACATCACTTCTCTCTCTCATCTCCGGTTCTAATTTCTTAATCGGAGGTCACATCTAAATAAATCTTTTCAGACCCCATCAATTATTTCAATTCAAATCTTTGCATGGCAGCTAGCTTGATTGCTTATGAGGTAGCTGACCTCTGTTTAGGGAAGCCACCATTGAAGTCTCTCTCTTCTTCAACCACTTTAGCTGTTGCTTTGGCTGCTCTAAAAAATTCTGAAGACAATTGTATTAGCATATGGAGCTGTGATCATTACTCCAAGAAAAACAATTTTGGTGTGGATCAAGGTTGTTTTTGTGTTGGGAAGATTTGCATGGTGGATATAATTTGTTATCTTTGTAGAGAGAAAAATCTTGATTCTCCTTCTTTGGCTTTGAATTCTCCTGTTTCTGTGTTGCTGTCAAAGGTCCCTGGACTTGTTAGACACGTGGATCCTTGTTCGAGGTATGATTTTTGATAACTTCAAGGAGAAATGTAGTTTCCAGAATTTTAATAAAGGGTTTTTAACTTTTAACTTTAACTGTTTGTCTTTTTGTTTTTCTTGGAATCTTCTGGCACCCTTTTCAAGGTTTTTGTGATGTTTTGTGTTTAATCAGCTTCTGCAAAGTTATCTTCTTTTGGGTTTGGGAATGCATCAAATCTCTGGTCTTGCCATAAAGTTATCTTGGAGCATACTATGTGTTGATGTTGTGTACAAACCCCATATTTATTAAGTCTTAAATTTTGCCATTTATGTAAATTAAATGCTGCCTTTAAGGGATGTTTTAATATTAGTCGATGAACTTCATCCCAGAAATAGTAATAATAATAATAAAATAGTAATTGGTGGACTTAACATGGGCAAGCATGACATAAGCAGAATTTCCTTTTTCTAATATTTGGGGACCATTTGAAATAATCCATCTTTAGAGTACCAATTATACTAGTATCTTCATAATCTTTAATTGTGGTATCTGTCTGTTTATGTATCCTAATGTTAATTCAATTTTTCTATTGCAGCATTGTGGAAGCTATAGATCTTATTCTGGAGGGTGCTCAGAATCTTGTAGTTCCAATAAAGAACAGCATTTCTGGCAGCTCAAGTAGAAAACTGCTCCCAAAATCAACAACAATTGTCCCAACGTTTCACTGTGGCCAAAAATTTTGTTGGTTGACACAAGAAGATATCATGAGGTTCCTCTTCAACTCGATTGGCCTGTTTTCTCCAATTCTTGGTCTGTCCATCGACAAGCTTGGCATCATTGAGACCGGGATTTTAGCCGTACGGTACCATTCTCCGGCATCAGCTGCCATTGAAGCAATTGCTGAGGCTTCACAGAATCTGACATCTGTCGCTGTTGTTGACAGCGACATGATGTTGATAGGAGAGATCTCTCCTTCCACTCTTTCCTGCTGCGACGAAAGTGTCGCAGCAGCTGTCACAACCCTATGTGTTGGTGACCTTATGGCTTATATAGACCATGGGGGGCCACCAGATGAACTGGTGAGGGTTGTGACTTCGAGATTGAAGGAGAGAAACCTTGAGGCAATGTTAGAGGAATTGATGATCGATTCTTCTAACAATGCCTTCAACTCCTCATCTTCAGACGAAGAATCACCGCATCCCACCACTGCGTTATCGCGCTACCGAAAGTACAGTAGATCTAGCAGCTACTCTTCAAGGATGGTGAGGAAGGCTGAGGCAATTGTGTGCCATCCACAAAGTTCATTGGTTGCTGTCATGATTCAAGCCATTGCTCATCGTGTGAACTATGTTTGGGTCATTGAGGAGGACGGTAGTGTGGTTGGAATAGTCACATTTCCTGGAATTTTTGAGGTTTTTCACCAACACCTTCAGTCGTAGATAATGGGAGAAAGTTTTTCTTTAAGACTTTACTGTAGATAGAGACTGCATCGAAGAGTGTTCATGGAAGAGAGACAGGCCAAAACCCGATTTTCTTGACTATTTTCTTTGTGTGATTTGTTTGTCCTATGACATCTCGAAATATAGCTGTTTCCATCTCTTTTTCTGTCATTTATCTTTCTTTCCTCTCCACTTGTTCAATATCCACTAATCAATCATATCCAGTATATATCAACGGCATCAAAAAGTTCAATAGTAAAGTTGCTAATGGAGACTAGCATATCTAAACATGTTTGTAATATAATGCAAAATGTGTCTCTGCCTTTGTGTGTGTATGTATGTCTACATATGTTGTGTGTATATATGTATACATGTGTCCGTGGGTCTATGTAAATATAACAGCATGGGCAGGAGATGACATTGGGAGGCGTATCATTTCGTCCCTTATAAGACTCTGCATATGATGTAGCCTGCCAACATGATATCTGTTATTTTGTATGGCAACACACATCATTTAGCTATTACATGAAATGATATAATAGCTTAGAGAAATTTAACGTCATTTTGAGGAGTAATAACTAAGACACATTTAAGTGAAAATTTGTCAACTTGAATATAGTAGTGTAGCCTGATGCATCTGTCAGAGCAGTTGAAAGTCTCACGGTAGAGGGGAAAAAGGAGTAAAGGCAAGCTCAAATTAACTTGTAATGAGCAGATTAGTTATGACTTACTAGAGTTGTAATTCTCTGAGAACATGGTGCAGGATAGGAGTTCATGGAGTCATAAGATTAAGTTTAAGGAGGTGTAGGCACGATATAGGGGCATCATGGAGTATACTTACAAGATTAGATACTTTCTACATTTTAAGTTGATTTTATATTTTTTTTCAGGTCTTTCAATTACTTGTGCATATCCACTGTTATGACTATTTTTATATTAGAAGCGTTCTATTTATGTTTAATAAAATCTCTTTAATAGTACATGTTCCTATTATTGTATTATCTATGCATGTAAACTTAGAGCCGGGGGTCTCACTGGAAGCAAACTCGAGTTTTTAACTGATATATTTGTCTGACTATCACTCTTCTCAAACCCGAGCGTTTTTGCTGTCGTCGGGATATAGTGGATATGATTGTGGTTGTTTTGTAGGCTTACATAAGTGCATATAGCTAATAAACTTCTTTCTCCTATAAAAGGCTTTTAACTGATATATAATTACATAAATGTAGGCTTCTTGATCGATCATCCAAAACTTTGGAGTCTCTTGATGCGACTTGAGATTCTTCATCTTCAAGCATGCAAATCTCAGCTCCCACACTTACAATAAAATATCAAAAACAAGTAAAACTATTCCATATAAAATAAATTTTAACAATTACTCAAAACATGAGAAACTCTTAAAAAAATACTAAAATGAATAAAATAACATAAACTAATCGTAAAAAAGACACACATAAATAACTCTAAAAGCAATACTAAACTACACTTATCAGTGAGAAAACAACACACACATACATAAGTGTGTGTACATATACACATACTATTTGTTTTACTCTTTTGGTTTTCATCTTCCTTTGGCTTTTTTTTTTTGTAAACGTTTAATAATACAAGTTGTCATATATGAACGAAGAACACGTGCTTGAGCTAGTGTATGTTTTTAATATTTTGTGCATAAGCATGTGGGCTTGTGCATGGTCCGCATGTTTTGGTTGAACGGTTTAGGTTGGACCATCTTTCCAATACAGCTACATTGTCACCTTCCTATGATAATGATTGATGTGTTACGATCAACTCGATATATGAAACTCCTGATTGATAAACCAGAAATAATCATCTGTTAGTCAACGATAGTCAACGGTAGATATTGTACAAGTATATAACTCCTACAGTTCAGCACCCAAGCATTGCTTTTCAGCCTTGACTGCACTTCGGCTGTGCCCCATATTATCAAAGAATATGCTATAAGGATTGCACATCGTCACCTAACTTCAACCTCCACTTCGGCCAAACTTAGTTTTACACTTCGGCGAAGGAGTTGAACGTATCATTACATCGTGAGACCATCAGGCAGAAGTGCAATTCAAAGAAAGAGTACACGTTGGGCCGTTCAGCCTGTACACGCCAAGGTCACATCGGCCGGCCTACTAGTCACGTCCGCAGACTTGCCAGTCATATCAGCAGACCTACTGCGTCATAGGTTTTCTGCCCCAAGCAAACGTCTCATCCGGTATCAGAGGCAGAGGGCGAGAAAAACTAATAAAAGCAAGCTAACGCAGACCAGAAAAGGGATCCGATCAAAACATTTTCATATCTTCTGGAGCTAATACATTGAATTTTCTCCTCAGCCAAGAAATTTGATAACTTTCTAACTCCACATACCAAATTATATTCTCAGTGAGAAATGGCCCAAAATGACTTGAGCGTCGGAGGGTTTTACCCGGGGTCACCCCTGGGACCTCTGATTTTTGATTCCTTGTGCAGGACGCTATTCCAGCTACTTTCTTCAAATCACTGACGACGTTTATTTGAGGTCATCTTAGACTCTTAGTGAAGACCCGGCTTTATCACTGATGATTATCATATTTCAGAAATGATTAGTTGTAACAGAGCTTGCAAAACGCAAAGAGCAAGTTAAGCATATATAGTTGTCGCAACTAAATTGGAAGAACGCAAGTGTGCAAGGCATAGTCCATGCTTATAACTAGATAATATCTCACGGTTCGAAACATGTTAGCTACCACTAAAATTATTGTGTGTTAACCTCATTCGGAAGCTAAGGTAGAGCGAGTATCAATTTAGATCATTACACATGAACTAAGTTGTTGATCAATTGAAACATGTCTCTCGATTTATTTTTATTTTTTTCACGTGAAAAAAGATGCTTTGAATGGTTGGATAGATTTAGGCCTAGAAGGATAAACGTCCGAGGCTTTCTTGTTATTCAAAATACAAGACTTGTCTTCTTTTCTAAGTGATGTATATGATATTTTTTTTATATAGAACGACGAGGTTGATATGGTCTCACATGTTATAGATATAATTATAACTATCGTTTAAGTGTTTTTTTTAACATACTCCAAATTGATTTAAAACCTGATTTAAATCATTGTTATTAATTTCTTTGATTACCCTCGGAACTAAAGGTCCTTCTGAACTCATCTAGGGCCATAACAGTATTATTACATTTAAGGCCACGAAAGAACCAAAAGAATGATGTGTTATAATTATTCATTGAAGATTTTAGTTTCCACGCGTTTATGATACGATACGATATAAAAGCTTTGTGACTCTTTGTTTTTATAAGATAAGAATCATGACTAGTCATGCTTTGAATCTTAGACGCGGGTCATGACATGAACTGTCTTTTTAGACGGGTGATAAAAGATATATTTTTAGATTGCAAATATATGTCTATCAAATTATATCAATAAACATCAAACGTTGTACTTTCTTGTGTTTTTCTTTTTCTTTTACCTTTTTGGCCTTTTTGGATATATTAGCGCTTTAATGGATCCCGTGACAATAACAAATTTCGTATGTCCTTGGTCCAATAAGAAAAGAAAAAAGTTCGTAGTTCATAGTATGTTATAATGTCCCATTCTCAACTCTCATCTCCCCCGCATGTTTACTTCCTTTGGTTTTGTCGGAAATTAGCCGGTGCCTTTTTAACCCAAACTATAGGGGAGGTTAATATATAATTCCAAACAATAAAGAAGGTTTTTGGAATTAACACAAACCACATGAGGTCTAAGTGTAATTTTGCCTTTTGTATTTGAGACATTTTACTATGAACTCATGAAAACGTAGAACAAACCAACGTAGTCCCGCACATCAGGATACTTATCTATTACGTTCAATTTCGTCGTATTTCATTTTTTTTTCTTAATAGTAAAGGTACACTAGAAATCATATAGTAATGTTTTTCTGCTCCTGCACGTATGTGTAGTAATTAAATTAGTATTCAATCTAGTTCAAGATTTTTGCAAAGAGTATTAGAATTCATCATGAAAGTAAGACCCTGAATGATGTTTCTTTCACTAATTTAACCACATCATTGATGTCAGCATTTCACACTAAAACTTTTGTTCTGTTAATAATTCAGAGTCAGTCCTGTTATGGTGGTAGATTTTGGATTTACATAATATATGTTACGGTGAATCTTTTCTCAGGTTGTTGCAAAATGGTTTCCTGAAGGAGCTTGCAGGCCTGATCTTGAGGAGACTCCCACCTTCTATCCGTCTGGAAAGGCTTGTTCCAATTGATCTCGTTTGATCCCTTTATCTGATTTTACACCATGACCCATCCAAATCCTGAAAACACGACAACCTAATACACCGGAACGCCATTTTACCTATCCAGATCCTGTTGTTATTATTGTAAGCACTAGTAAAGTCCAAAAATTAATGCCATGACCAACGCTGTGAAGAAATTTATGCGTGCATGTGTGTGAAGATGGTTTAAAATACACAAAGATTTACATCTAAAGGATTAAGTGAATGGGTTTTGACGCCTCAGAAATTTTATTGTGGTCATTGATCAACTAATGGCCCAATAAAATGATGACAAATAAGTTTTATCTATATGCAATCAGGGGTATGATTGACTAAAACAAGGGGCCCATAAATTTTATACACATTTTATTGGTCAATGACCAATGAATCATACTTGATCATTGACCATTATAAAATTGGTGTTGACACATTGTTCTTCCTGATTCATGGGAACCTCCTTGTCCCTTAAGCAAACAGAAACATGGGAAAATTCATAGTTCGCCCCTCATTAAATTTCAAAGTACAGAGGAAACCTATGCCGATGAGATGCAGTAATTCTTGAAGATGGCAAGATTCATGATTTTACCATAGAGGAATTTCAGGACTATGCTAATGATCTTGTAACCCACTACTTGAGGAAATTCTGGAGTTACTCACACAAGATGTCCTTCCACAAAACCAAACATTTGCTAATGATTGGCAGTGCCACCGGAATACTACGCCACGTACATGATCCATTTCTACACAAAGGTCGGTCTCCTAGTAAGCTGCCATACTTTGCTCGCAATATACGAACCCATAAGCAATCATCCTCCCTTATATATCTCCACGCAAGTTTAGCAAAGTAATGCTAGGTTCATAAGTCGTAACTGCTTAATTACTGTTCCACCTGCGCTTTTCGGCTTACAGACCTGTGTCCATGCCACCGCGTGGAGTTTCCTTTCATCCCCATAGTCACCCAGAAGAAGCAACTATTCAAGCGTTCTAACTGTTGCAACGTGTGGCTTGGTAGAAGTGATGTTTGCATCGCATAAGAGGGTATTGTAGAGGTTACCGTTTGTATTAAAATCTGCCGGGCTGCTTTGGACAGTAGTCTACCTTTCCAAGAAGCTAATTTTCATCTCACTTTTTCGACTATGAATACATATGTGGCTTTACCTGTCCGTGTGTGTAATAATGGCATGGCAAGATAGACACCCAAATTTTGCGTTAACGGAATCTCAAATCGAGTGCTCAACCGAAGAGCTACATCACCCGAAACATTTTTGGAGACAAACATGTTAGACTTAGCAGTATTTACTTTCTGACCTGACAGGCTGCAGAAATCTGAGATGCATGTAGACATTATTTGTGCTTGTATCTCCGTTGCTTCACCAAAAAGAAGTAAGTCATCCGCAAATAATAAGTGGCTGATTGCTGAGCCATTTCTGGACACTTTCAGTGGTTTCCATGCTCCAGAATCTACCAGAATTTGTACCTTTTGCGATAGGATTTCCATGTACAAGACAAATAAATAGGGCGCAAGCTCTTTTTGGGTTGAAATTCTTCTAGTCGACTTCCATTCGATAGGATTTGTAGTTTTGCAGTAGTAATGACAAACATTATAATGTCAACGAAAGCCTCCTCAAATCCAGCCGCATAGAGTATTTTTTTCAGGAAAGACCAACTCACTCGATCATAATTGTCTACTTGTTTCACCATAACAACTTCTTCAACACCAACTGTTTTTACTCAAAAACACTCAATTATACAATAAGAGTTAATGTTTTTACACTTACCTTGTTCAACTCGAGCAAATTCTACCGATAAGAGCTCAACCACTGTATGAACAAATTCTACCGATTACACTGTTTTGGTTCACCACCACCACCACCCCTCTTCTCCTCTTTTCCCAATAGGTTAAATCTCCTTAACACCAGGGGATACGTTCAACAGACCAGGCGGCCCACGTTAACCATGCAAAGGAGAAGAGAAGTGAAGGAAACGCGGATAACCAATGACTTTCGGAATCTCGTTTGCTCAAGAGTTTTCAGATTTTTGAATCTATCTTTCCTCGTAATCAAATTTTGAATTTATCAAAACAACCCTATGTTATCCAAAAATATTTTATTGTTTACCCATTCGTTCTTTTGAACATGATAGCCTAGACAATGTACTGTCTATTATTGCTACAAGTATAACATCGGACTGGTATAATTCAACATATACAATACTTTCTAATAACACATTATGCCATGTCATGTCTTTTGGTTCAATGTGTATTGCTCATTTACTCCTCAAATCATTCATTTCTTCCACACACACACACACACACACACACACACACACACACACACACACACACACACACACACACACAAAAATTGAACCATTAATAAGCAAACCAACCTCCTTGATACCTGGATAAACCTGCTGCTTCTACTCTCCATTTTTTCCAGCAAAAATAATACAGTATACAACTTCCAAGTTCAACTCGAATAAATTGCAATCCACCACAAACCAGCTTTGCAATCCGATTCATGTCATGTGTATTGAAACCCAAACGCATGACAATTATCTACTTGACAATTAAAAATATCTTCTGCTCATCTTCTGCTCTAAATGCTCATACCTTTCTTGACTTTCACAAACGCATACAACTGTCTAGAACATGCCACGACCAAAATCAACTACACCAGACTACATAGGGACATCTGGGTCCAACCGCCTCTGAATAGCAGCTGCAGCCTATAGAGCATGGTGAACCATGTTAAAATAACAAAAATATCCGATCCAAAGTGTTCTCTCTTCACTGGTGAAAAGGTAACTTTACCTCATGATTGCCGATCTTGAATTGATATGCCATCTCTTCTCTTAGCAGAGCCTGTTCTTTCATTGCTTGAGCCTAGACACCAAACAAATTAATCACTAAGTAACACAATGAAACCACTCATGGGATATGGGTTCCAAGGAAGTAAAACTCTACCAGTCCACCCTGCATAGAGCGCTTCAACGCTTCCACCTCTTCTTCCTTCTGTCTTTCACGTTCTCGCCGCAATTCTAGACTGTAAATAAGATCAAGATTCTTGTTGAGGAGAAATCATGACAAGGAGAAGAAAACCAGAACCAAAGCAACTGGAGCAAGACTACTATGTCATTCTCTTGTTCAAGTTTTGTTAATTTTCGAGATTGAGGATAAGTACACATCCACATCTCGACACATACATGGAAACCCAACCAATGTTTGAAGAAAAACACAAGAACTTACCGTCGCTGCTCTTCATCATCAAACAAGGTGCGTTCCGTCTCCTGGACTTTCTTGGAGCCTTTCTTTATTTCCTTTTCCATTTGACGTCGATAGTAAGCATCAAGGTTGTAATACCTGATACACGTGATAAAACAAGCATAATTCAAACTTTGCATATAGGAATGCTGTTTAAAAAAAAAAAAAGGGCTCCAACTTAAGAAGAAACTCAGAATGCGATCTAAACAAGAAGAAATATAACAGAAGTATGTTGTTTAAAAACTATTTCAAGAACACTAAGTAGTCAAAATGATTATCCGCTGCAAAAACACCAACTCTTACTCCAAAATTCTTCAACACGATTAGATTTAATTCATTTTTCATAAAATTAGTTGAGCACAGAAGTTTTACTTCCATGCTAACTTGAATGAGGAAGGGGGGGGAGGAGGGGGGGAACGTGCAAGCCAGTTCAAATAGCATCACGAAGTTTTCAATTTTTTTTTTTTTTTTTTTTGAGATGTGAACAACAAAGATCAGATAGGACATATTTCTATTTTTTGGTTTCCACTAAACGAGGAGTCAAACCTAGAAATAGATAGTACCAGCCAAAGTATTTTACAATATTACAAAACATGGGGTTGCAGAGGAAATGCTGAAGCAGAGAAGTTAAAGGAGCTAGGTAATGCCACTACCAGAAAGCCCTCAACCTACTGCATCTCCTCGTCCTTTATTTCCCCTGTGCTCAACCTCTTCCGCGGTACCTTCTGCACCACCTTTGTGCAAAATTTGCACTATGTTCATTCATTTTCCTCTTTCACATGTCATACTACAAGTCACCTTTCCAACCCCTCCCGTAACTGGTAATGCCACTCTGATTTTCATACAACATTGACTGAACCCACTAATTCATATTTCTATATTTTCCTTCCAATGCCAAGGATAGTAGTAATTATTTGTGAAACACATAGCTACCTTATTAGTTTATTCTTGCTCGGGATTAGTTTATCAATTGATAAATCTTTAACCTATCCAGCACCTCCATATTCAAAAAATTTTCAACATGGTAAACCTTTTTGTCGTTCTTTCTACATTGAGTTTGTGATATAATAACCAAATGCTGGAGACATTTTGTTCCTTGAAGGAAAATGGTGAAGGGATCGGAAAGTGGCTTCACGATACAACAGAAAAGTCACATTGAGAATAAGAAGTCAGACACATAAAAAGAGGAAAATAAAAAATTAAAAAAGAGTATTTTACAATAAGGATTAAGCAGAATGGAGCAAAGGAGTTAATACCACTTCTTAGGCTTCCATTCATGTTGGCATGAACAAGTTGCCATCTAACCGGGAACTTTATTTTAAATCTATAAATATAAAATAAGATAAAATAAAAAAGAAGCTCTAACCTTTTTCAACTGATTATCATTGATTTAATTAGTGCAAGTAAAATTGAATAATTTTGCTTGAGATTCCGGGAACTTTTAGCAAAAAAATAATTGACAGTGAGAACTTACATAATTACACAATTTTTGAAATCATTTGTCTCAGAAAAGAGTATCACCCCATATTTAAAATTTAAATCATGACCCAACTCAACAAGCAGTGACAGAGAGATGTGTATATATGACAATGGGACAAACTCACTTTTTGCTAGGGAACGTAGCAGTATTGTGATCCTCCGCAAACCTGGGTAGACCATAAATTTCAGAACAAAGTTACTCAACTCTTCAGTCATTCGTAGATAATCAATAACTGAATGATTAAAGCTATCAGGGATATGAAAATAACAAGTCGCAATGCATCCAATGATTGACAAGTAAAAGTGCTCACTCCTTAAACATTAGCTTCTCTTCCCAGTTAGGAAGACTTTCCAGATTCACCTGAAAAAAGGTAAAGTTATATATTATTAAGAAGAAACGGAAGCCATCTAAACAATTTCACAAACCAATCTAAATCATTGAAACCACAAAAGAGATTTCCCCATGGGTCATAGTTATCAGTTCTATCGAAGGAAGAAAAACATTATCTTCAAGCCAAGAAATTCTTTAAATAACATATTTCATTTAAGAAGCCACATAACTTCAGAGAAGTTACCTTCTTCACTTCAGCCAACCATGCAGTGAACTCTGGTCGTTTGGTCCTGTAGAAGGAAAACAAAAAGGACATTGTGAACAAAATCCTACTCCAGAAATGAAACAAACAAGTGACCAAAATTGTGAAAACATAATATTTACAGAAAAAGGGATAAATGCAAAGATGTGAATCAATTAAACTCAGCTCAGAGCATGCCACCCACCAAAACTTTCTGTATTCCATCTCCAATATAGTTATGGTCTTGAAATCTAACCAAAGATATTGTTTTCAAGCTTGGTAATATATGCTGAAACTAATCAACAGAAAAAAGAGTTCAATTCAGACTAGCAAACTCCACAACAAACTCCCGCGACTAAAAAACAAAACTAAACCACAAATTCACACTACGATTGTCCAGAAAAGAACAGAAAATAGATAAGCAGCAGAAAATAGATAAGCAGGAGCAGAGGAGGTACCACATATCAGTGTCTCTGATGATCCCATATTTGCCCCAAGAATCTGTGACTGCACCCTTCTTACTTTTATCGTCATCTTTCTTCTTCTTCTTCTTTTTCCTTTTCTTATCTTCTTTGCCTTCTCTCTCTTTTCTCCTTCGTTTCTTCTCCTTCTCTTTCCTTCTCTTCCATTCCTTCTCCTTCTCCCTCTCCTCCCTCCTCTTCCTCTCTTTCCTTTTCCGCCGCCTTCGTTCATCCTCAGACTCCGAATACTCCTCAGAACTACCCGAATCCGAGGCCGAATACGACTCGAACTCGGACAGAGAATCCGAGTAAGAAGAAGAGGCATTCGATTCTTCTTCCTCATCTCGTGATTTCCTGCTCGAGCTTCTTCCTCTTTTCCCTTCGCTCCGACTTTTCCTACTCCGTTTGATTCTTTCGGACCTTTTGGCTCCATCATCCGAATTGGATCTCGACCCGACGTCTCGTTTGGACGGGGCTCTGTTTTCATCCTTTGCCATTTTCCCCTGTTGCAAGCTGGAGCAAACACCTAGGGCTTTTGTTAATTAAGAGGACCCACGTATTCATGCCTCTTTATACTGTCCATTAAATTGCAGTTTCGACCCGCAATTAAGTTCTTTACACTGGACCCCATATTTTCATCTTACTACACATATAGAAGCGTTCTTCGTCCACTGATCTTTTCTATTTTCGTATGATTTGAGAGAATCCGAATCACTTCATGATCTGATGTACGAAGTCTTATTCTATACTTTGTGCAAGAGACTGTTTACGTGGTTTTTAAACACACATAATGTCCATTAATTGAATCTATACACTCAGTTCTGTAGAAGTTTTATATTCTAAATTTTATAAGAACATCTCCAGTTTCCTTTTTTGTCCCATCTTCTAACCTTTTTAATAGAATTTTATAAAAACATATTTGCCGAATTGGATCTCATAAAGATAAATGTTTAAGTGTGCTTGATTTTCCTCGAAGTGGTGTACGTGGCATAATAGTATTGATAGAGATAGAGAACGAAACAACGAGTTAGGAGATCTTCACATATTAATTTCTTACATAAAATTAATATAGTCTAAAAGATAGTTTATCTTTATATCTGAAGTTGTAATTCAACCCTTCAAACAAAGTATCGCTTATGATTCAATTCAGTGATATTAATTACAAGGACGGGCAATTTTATATTCTTACACACATGTATATGTAGATGTATGTTTACAAATATGTGTACGTATTCACTTGAATCTAACACGACTTTGGAAACACAATGCTGGGCTGGCATGGAAGTAGTTGTTCAGAAAAATTGTGACGAGTGCATGGTTTTGGCACAATAAACATGTCCATGGGACTGGTTGTACCCTTGCCTAGTCTGCGTGTCTTCATCAAGGAAGATCAACTAAGTCGAGTCCTCTAATTGGAAGCAACATATGCACATACCTCTTGTTGGATAGCATCATTATATAACAATGTATACACTATTAGGTGACAATATACACAGTGATCCAATTTGGTGGTTGATGATAAAAAATTTGTCTATTTCCCCTAATGCATACATACATATATATATATACATATATATATATATATAACTTTTTTTTTGGGTACATATTCGGGGTGATATGAGGCAGAACTTAAAATGGCCTGGCTATGTAGAGACGAGCTTGTACTTTCCGACGTTGGGTTCAGTCTATAATCGAAGACTATAGCCCAATAATCTGATTCAGACAAATATCCATAATAAGTTCTTGGGTTTGTCACGCGGTTCATCGATAAAGCTTGATGCAATTTTCATTATGAGTCATCGAAAAACAATCACTGTGTGTTTTTAATACATGGGTATGGTTGCGTACATCTAACTTCCTTATACCCCTCTATAGACGGGAGGTTCTAAAGCAATGAGGTAACGTTGTTGTTGTATAGTTTGCTGTGCTCAAATTGTACACAGAGGATACGGATTTTTTTCGGCATTCAGCAGGATTTACTGAATGACAATTTTTTAAGGTTTGCCCTAAATAAAGAGATGTATATTAACGGAAGTTGGATTTCATTGCTTTAATAGTTAATTCAAACGGATATATATAATATAGTAAATAATACAGAGGACACAAACTTAATAATTCTTAAAATTCACTTTATTAGTCAAATAAAGCAATTGTAAGTGAATATATGAAATAATATACTATAATGATGCCTTTAAAGTATTTCAGAGACGTGTAAGTCAAAGAGGTAGGGTTCAAAAGAGTCTGGTATACTATAGATACATGGATACGGTCGAAGTAAATAAATAGGTGTATGGTTGGTAAGCATACTTATGGTATGTATTAGGGATGTCAAACGGATAAAACGAATACGGTAACACAGTATCCGTATTCGAATTCGTTTTTGTCTAACTATATCCGAATTCGTATCCGAATCCGGACGGATATTTAGGAAGTCATCCGAATTCGAATTTGTTCGGATTCGAATTCGGTGCCGGATATCCGAATCCGTATTATATATATTTCAAATTTGTTCGAATATCTGAATCCGGATATCCGAATTCGAAATCAGCAAATTTACAACAGTGCGTATACATATTTTCATATATATTTTTTTTAAAATTTTAAAAATAAATATTTTTACATATTTTTTTATATATTATTATATATTTTATTATATATTTTTATTTAATTTTAAAAATATCTATTCGGATATTTGGATACGGTAATGACTATACCATATTCGTATTTGTTTTTCTAATACTATTCGGATACGAATTCGAATACGGTGAAACGAATGTACAGCTCTTACCATATTCGATTCGGACAGCCGAATTCGAATTCGGATGTCGGATATCTGGTAAGTTTTGACATGCCTAGTATGTATGACATACAGGTGTAATGATGCGTTATGATTTAAATGCAATTGGAATTTTTCGATGATATGTAATAAATTGGGTGGTTGGAGGGGTGCTATAGTATAAAAAGATCATCACAGTTATTGATTGATTATAATTACAATTGAATTAAAACCATAATTACAAAATAAATAGGAGATACCCTGCTACAACTTTAAAGATGAATATATTTTTGAAATTATTTTGGTAATTTGACAATTGAAATTTATAGAGTTACACCGGAGCACTGACAACTGATAAAGCTCCTTGTCGGTTAACGATTGATTTATTTAGGATGGGATAATAAGAGAATTTTTCATAGTGACATTATGTAATAGATTAAAACGTGTAGAGAGATATACAATAGTTACGGTAAAGAAGTATATAATGGGTTAAGACATATTACGGGGTTAAAGTGACCGATAAAGAAGCGGAAAAATCACTTTTTTGAATTTTATGGAACGTATGTAAATTTATTATTCCTCCGTTACAAAAATATTGTCATCTTTTCTATTTTAGTATATCTCATAAATATTGTTTATCTTCTAAAAAAGCCATAGGTATTAGTAGTCAAAGTTTCTATAATATGCTTTTAATTAATATTTATATGATTTTTCTCTATTTTATTTTATTAGTAGCCTACAAAGTTTGACTTTTTTAAGTCAAACAAGAATAATATTTTTTTAAGAGAGAAAAAGCAATCAATCAATAATACCCAGTATATCCCAACGACAACAAAAGCTATCGCTAGGGTCTGGAGAGGGTGAATGACAGACAAACAATACATCCATCCCAAAGGATAGAGAGTTTGATTCCAGTGAGACCCTCGACTCTATATGTACTTTATAGATAGCACAATAATAGGAATATGTACTAGTGAAAGGATTTTATTAAACATAAATGGAAATCTTTCGATGTTAAAATAGTCATAACAGAGGGTATGCACAAATAGTTGAAAGACAAATAACAAAACAAAAAAGTGCAAAGTCAACCTTCAGTGTAAATACTATCTAACCCTCTAAGGTGCCCTTATAACATGTATACCCATTTTTAACCTTAATCATCTGCCTCCATGAACTCCTATCCTAGAACATAGCAAATCACCAAACCATAGCTTTTTTTTTTTTGTAATTTAAATTTTATAGATAGGCCAAAGCGGCGGATATACAAAAGATGTTGCAATTTAAGGCAACAATCGCTTGACAAGAACCAAAAACCAAAAGATAGTTGGCATACGAGATGCTAACCTTTAACTAGCGCCAACCTTTACAAAATTGATTTCAATGGCGATAAGAGTCAAGCATTTACATTTAGACTAACACAATAATGCTACTATAAGCAAGCATTTACATTTACATTTACCAAACCATAGCTAACTCCATGATAACGACCCTGCCAAGGGATTCTTCTCTCAAGGGAGTGAATTTTGCTGGCTTTTTGAAATCCATAGAGTTCAAACTCGGTTACATCTTCATGTTTCTAAAATGCTAAACCATATAACATGCAGAGGGGACGGAATGCCATCCAACAGATTCTTACTTTACAGCTAAATCTATAGATTCATCAACTAATCTCTCTCTGACTGCTTATAAGAACAGTCCCCCCAATCTTTTTACATCTATACAAACACAAAATGGAAAAGGAAAAAAAAACACTCAGAAAAGCAGAAGGCACAGGATCAAGCCGCAGAGGAGAAAGCTGTGCACTCTCCCAAGAGACTTCTCCACCTTTAGTTCCTGTCTTCTCACACGCCTAGGGCTACCATTGGCCAGAGGGTAATAAGAGTTCGGATTAGAATACGCAAACAAGCTCGCACTTGAGTTTCCAAACATCCCTTGCGCGACCATCTCTCCAATCATCCCGATCATTGGACCATTGAAGCTGTTCATTGCTGCATTTCCATACCCAGAAGACCCCATGGAAGTATAAGTACCGAGTGGATGAGAAAACTGATGAAAAGACTGCAACTGAGGCTGTGGTGGAAAAGGGTCGGTCTGTGAGAGGAAAGGAGAGGAATCTAGCAACTGATGTTGATCAGAGCTCATGGATGATGCATGACTGACTACTGAATCAACTCCAAGCGCAGTGGGCCTGTGTGGTACAACTGGATTGAGTTGCGGCTTCTTGGACTCGGATTCAGGTGATGAAGTACCCCTCCCATAGAGAGGAACCAACGAAGTGTATGATATGTATGCTTTGCATACAGGACAATTTGGTTGCTCGTGGGAGTCAGGTGAGGAGCTCTGGACTTGTATCCATTTGTAAATGCAAGGCCAGCAATAGAGATGTCCGCAAAGGGTCACCACAGGGTCACGTGCAGATTCTATACAAATATTGCAGTCCAAACACCCGTTTACATGCTCAGATGCAACTTCTGGAGCTGAGACTGAATGTTTCTGCTGCTTAGCTGAATGATCTGCTGCTTCAAATCCAAAATTGATGGTAGGTGCACGGAAAATTTGTTCAGAGCCCATGAGATCTGACAAAAGGCAAAATTAGAGATACTTAAGACAGATCAGGGAGCCTCACAGAAGACAAAAGAGAGAAAATACAAAACATTCAGGGAACCTATCCGTGTACAGAAGGGAGAAAATACAAAATATTCACCAAGTACATGCACATTAATACATTGAAAAGCTAAAAACGCAGACCTCCACATGACTGCACATTCCACAGGTCTCATTTCAATACCCATATATGGCCAAAAAAAATGTAAAATATATGAAGCTAATATGATCATAGAAAGATCCAAAGTAAATCTTTTACTTGCCGGCTACTAAAGAAAACTAGTGGAGCTTAAACCTACCTCAGGTCCAGAGGTAAGGTAACCAGAACTTTGAATACATTTGTTAGCCACATTACCCCTAACTTGAGCACACAAGAAACATATTCCTACGAAAAGCAATAAACCACCAGGGGAAAAAAAAAGAGAGATAAGCGGTTTATCATTTCTACTTCTGAAGGAATTTAATAGCACCATTCATCATATTCTTGTTTTCCCTACCGTATTCAGTGGATATAATAATATAACTTGCAACTTTTCCTGGATAAAACACAACACAATCGGCTAGCATAACTTCAAAAATCGGCCGTTGCAAACAATCCAAAGCATAAACCCTTCTCAATTTCCAGCATTTCAGCAATAAAATACACAATCAGATAGTTGATGTTAGTCTCTGTTGGATATTAACCGGGTTTCAGTTCTAACCCATATATTCCTCTAAAAAAGAAAGATAAATTAAAGAAACAATGTGAAGAAAGGAACCATATTTGGCCCTTGACTTTATAAATTCCAGATTTAACCAAACCACCGTCAAAATATGAACCAAAAACTAGTGATACTATTTTTAATAGAACTTTAATATATTTTTAACTTTTTTATTTTTTTAATATGCAAAAGAAATAATTTTTGCATAAACGATACTATTTTTAAAAATTTATCTCGTATTACAAACACATTACAAGAATTAAAACAAATAATATATTGAATATTTTATATTTTTTATATTCATAAGTAAAAATAAAAAAAATCAAATATTCGTTTACATGATGAACACGAAAAATGCAAAATGCAAAAACGAAACCTGAGTTTTTGTTTTCCTTTCGATAATTTGTGTAGGGAAAATGTATTAGTGGAAAGACTTCTTGTGATTCAAATAATTAGATTAGTATAAAAACCAATTACAATACTCATATATTGCATATCCAAAAAAGAAGGAAAACAAGAAAGAAAATTCAAAAGGGCAGGCTCTCTTCTTACCGGAATTACACCAGCGGCTAATTTTTCCAGAGCAGCGTACTTTCTGTTTCCTTCGGCAGGAAGATTACGGGAAATAACTTGACTAATCGATTCCTTTTTTCTTCGTTACTCTGCAAATTTACCTATCAATTACAGTATACTAATTCGATCAAAGCCATGGGAGGGGGTTTACAGTATGGAGCGACGATGATGGAGGTCACAAACACGCCTGCTAGAGATCTCGCTTTGACTAATTTAGCTTATTGCTCTGATTCCGATCTCAGAAACTTTATGGTACCTGGATCAAGAAATACATATGCTCTCCTCGGCGACGTCTTCGTTCTTTCTTTGGGATATCCTTTCTATTTGAACTTTCAAATTGATGATCATTTGCCTGCTTATGTATATGCACATTTCTTGGAAGATAATGCCACTTTTGTTGATCGGTTTTGAGTCTTGTGAGATTTGATTTCTTGTTATTTATATCAAGTGCCTGCTGCTTCTATTCTTATTTTTATTTTTGTTTATTTTCGGGTTAAATCTGGTTAAAGATCGCAGTTTCATGAGTTATTATGTGATTTTTTTTTTGTTGAAAAAATAACTTTTTTGGTGCACGCATCGTTCTTTATGGAGTCTCTTGACAATTGTACATGTTCTTTGCGAGTATATGGTGAATTTATTAGGATTGCAGTTGGTTGGCCCTTGTTTAAATAACATGTAGATGAATCTGGTTATGTGCAGTCTTTTACCTTTTTTCCTCTTATTCTTATTGTTGTATTGGCTTTTGTTTATGTTTTTTCAACTTTTACTAAAATGTTGCAAATGAATTTTGCAAGTGTGTTGGGTTATCTATGAATTATTTACCTATACATGTGATTCCTTGACTGATATATACTAGCAATGCAAGCATTCCTAGTGGCCACATTGGACTTAATGCCATTCAACGGAGACATGCTAAAGTGTCCACAGGAGATAAAATATCTGTTAGCAGGTTCAGTGGGCATAGCTTCTTACTTGTTGCTCTTGATTATTGATGCATTATCTTGTACTTTGTTCTTATAGATAAGGTATCCTTTCACTGCAGATTTATACCCCCTGATAATTTCAACCTGGCATTGCTAACACTGGAGTTGGAGTTTGTGAAGAAGGGAACTAAAGAGGAACATGTCAGTTCGTGCCTACTGTTTGTTGAACTTTTGCAATTCTTTCATGAAGTTTAAAATGTTTTGGTCTTGAGTATATCCGTATTTGATGTGGTTGGCTTGTCAATGATTTTCCATTGACTGGCAAGTGTAGGTGCTTTCTGTTAATTTTATCGCACGTGACTAAAGGAATACTTCTTTTCAGGTAGATGCAGTACTGCTGTCCAAGCAAATTAGAACCAGATTTCTTGACCAGGTAAAGACTGTATTTTATCTGGAGATTTTAATAAGGTGCTTGTATCAGTACTAGTGCTGCCATTTTCCGGCATGGAACATATTATTTTGGTGAAGCTTATATGCTCTACTTACATGTGGGCAAACTATGTGATGATGCTGCGCATATTTTTGAAGTTTTTGAAAAGTCAAATGACTTTTCACAGGCAAAGAGTCTTAGTTAAAGTTAGGGTTTGAATATATGATCCTTGCTCCCTTTTCTTTTTTCTCTGCATAAAGTAATCATACGGCTGTTATCCTCAGCCTGAGTTTGCGTGTTAGTTATGCCGCTTCATTAAGGAGAGCGTGACTGGTTCTGCATTTCTTTCTATGAGAAGAATATCCTCCTCCATTAGTCTCTGCAAATTTTGGATATTATTCCCTCTTTGTATTGTCCTACTTCCCTAACCTTCAACATGAGATAGGCGTTTGGTTGGAGTGGACAAACTGTCAACTCATATGACAGTGATCAATATGCAAGAGATACATGGAGCCTTCAAATCCATCGCTGTGTGTGCCAGTTTATGGTATCTGATAGTATGTCAGCCATATATCTTTCATCATTATTGGGGTTATGAAAAATTATAGGACACTACTTATTGATGAGACTGATCAATAAGCTGGGTTGATCGGAGCCATTCAGTTCCTCGTTTTCACGCCTTATAGGCATGTGATAGTAGTTCACCCCTCTTGCACAATGCTGAAATATGCTAACCAAATCGTAGTGAAATCTACTATCATTGTCATATGTTATCTCTAATGAAGCTGTCAACTTCTGCTTGGTTATTACTATGATCCTTCTGGTATAATATAATAGGTGTGGAACTTGTAGTTTCCATTGAACATGAATTTTATGGATGATTCCTCATTTTCTTTATAAAGGCTACAAGAGACAGCCTGATGTATTGAAACGTCAGGCTTTGGAGTTCGGTATAAGTCACTCTACTTCAGTACATATTTTGACACATTGTAACATGTCAACATGGCAGAAAAAGATCTGCAGAGGTGATGAATATCGTTTGATCTGTGCGTTTGAGCCATGGTTCCTTTTGATTTCGATTTTGCTATTTCTTGACATATCAGACATTGTCACTAGGCTTTGCAGTGGTCTCCTTAGGTACTGCATGTATGCTTTAATTTTCTTTGACAAAAATTATTGAGAGTTCAGCCTCATTGCCTTTTTTCTTGACCTCTTAAGCTGTTAAATGAGTGAATTTACTATGAATAATTTTCACTTAAAGCTGCAAGGCCTTATTCTGGCTTATTCAGTTTGTTAGTTGGCCCGGCTGCTGTCACAACAGACATGTTGATCACAAGGTAATCTACTTATTGCCTTTGTTCTCTGCTTTTTTTGCAGGTTATGACTACTGGGCAAAAGGTAACAATTGAGTATCATGGGAATAACTATATCTTCACTGTCAGTCAAGTTAGCGTGGAAGGGCAAGAAAGATCAAAGGGTATTGAGAGGGGGATGATTTCTGCTGACACCTATATTGTGTTTGAAACATCAAGCTCTAGTGGGATAAAGGTTAACATGTTCAGAATCCTTTTGAAAATTAAAGGAGGTACTTTCATGCTTACAGAGGCAGTAACTCTTTAAGATTGTCGTATTCAATTTAATGTGCAGATAGTTAATCAGCGTGAGTCTGCCAGTAGCAGCATCTTCAGGCAGAAAGAGTTTAACTTGCAATCACTGGGCATAGGCGGTTTAAGTGCTGAATTTGCTGATATATTTCGAAGGGCTTTTGCCTCCAGGGTTTTCCCTTCGCACGTGACATCTAAGTACTGTTTTTGTTTCTCGAATTTAATTGAAACCCTTAACATTGAAAGATCTGTCTTCTGTTTTGAGTATTATATTTTAAATGTGATTTTTCATAGGTTGGGAATCAAACATGTTAAAGGAATGCTGCTATTTGGACCACCTGGGACTGGCAAGACTCTTATGGCTCGTCAAATTGGAAAAATGTTGAATGGCAAGGAACCAAAGGTATATAGTATTTCTTTGTAAGTGAAGAGGTATATAGTTGAACATATCAGTAGTCATTATTTTGTAACTATTCTTAC
This sequence comes from Eustoma russellianum, assembly GCA_036186865.1. Lineage (NCBI taxonomy): Eukaryota > Viridiplantae > Streptophyta > Magnoliopsida > Gentianales > Gentianaceae > Eustoma > Eustoma russellianum. Next base: position 5,132,163 of record AP025048.1, on the reverse strand, counting down.
ATAGCCATTTGCATTTTCCTAGGGCTGTCGAACGAACCGAGCAGTTCGCGAACTGTTCGAGTTTGGTTCGTGTTCAGTTCGGTAATTATTTGTTAACGAACCGAATTCAAACAGGTATTTGGGTTCGTTTAGTTAAACGAGCCGAACTGTTCGCGAACAGTTCGGCTCGTTTAAACAGTATAAGGTTATCAAGCCAAACTTGAACCAATTTTAAGGTTCGTTTAGCTAAACAAACCGAGCCGAACAGTTCGTTTAGCTAAACGAATTCGAATTCGAAAACCTAGTATTCGGTTCGGCTCGGTTCGTTAACACCCTTACATTTTCCCCATCTTCTCGTGCATGGCATCCATTGCTTGTCACTTTTTGGAGCACGAGCACTGTTTGGTTTTCTTAGTAACTTCTATATACAAACTCTCGTAGATGGAAGCAGTGTCAATGAGCCGATTCTCTAGCTTTTTCTTCTTCTGTGTAATAGAATTTTGCACCTTTCTCTCTCTGTCTTCCTTAGATATGAATAATTAGATCATCTTCTGTGAGTGAACATGTCTTCTTTTTTGGTCTCAATTGGACCCTGGAGATGCATTTTGATATTACAGTTGAGTGCATCAGCTGCAATATCATGAACGTCTCTCTTTTATCATGTATTAATATGCCTTCTTATGAGTTGATGATACCTTTTAATCATATAATTGACATGTTTTGGGGACTCGAATCACTTCATTCAACATGGTTGGTAGTTTTTCTGGTCCAGATCTTCCCAACTCCCTTTTCTGTGTCTTTTTGGCTTTGTTGATGTCATATCATTCTGTTGACTTGCTCTTGAATGAGCAAGTCATGTATCTGTTCATTAAGCTACGAAAGAGATTGTTGTTTGGTAAGAAATAATTGAAGATCTGAAAATTCTTATAACTGAGTTCCCTTGCCCCCAGCATCACCCCTATCCAATTTTATCTTTTCTTACTTTTTCCAGTTGTCTTTTGGACAGGTCGATAGGTTCTTTGTGTGTTTGTGTCTGTGCGTGTTTATGTATAATTGATGGGTCTAGTATTATTATCCACAAGCAATTTCTCCTAAGGATCAATCTGGAGAATTCATGCCTCATGAAATTCTTTTTTCCAAATATAGATACCTGATTTCTTGTTCATGAGATGGTGCACGTTCTGGGTCTGGAGTATTTTGGAATCTTGTTGCTAATGAGTTGTGCCATATGTATTTGCTTGATGTTTTATTACTCTGGTCTGATGATATATTGTTTAATCTTCTTACTTGGATCTCCATGTCTTTCTATTTTTAATTAAATTTTTTTATTGTTACTATTGATTTTATTTTGTTTGTGAACTCTAGATTGTTAATGGACCAGAAGTTTTGAGTAAATTTGTGGGTGAAACTGAGAAGAATGTGAGGGATCTATTTGCTGATGCTGAACAAGATCAAAGAACCCGAGGTCCATAAATTATGATGGCAATGTTTTTTCTTTAATTTTATGTTTCCTGCTTTTTAAATTTTCATCTTTCTTTTTTCAGGTGACCAGAGTGATTTGCATGTTATAATTTTTGATGAAATTGATGCAATTTGTAAGGTAAGTGGACAAGGTTAGAGGGTATTTCCCCTTTGTTTCTTGTATATTAGTTTGTTAGTTGTATTTTCATTCTAGACGCTCTCAAACTTCAATATTACATCCTTTACTTGTATTTTCATTCTAGACACTCTCAAACTTTACTATTACATCCTGATGCCGATTATTATAGTTTGTTATTGTTATATACTTTTTTGTTTCTCACCCATATTTCACGTCCATCTTTTGATGGTTCATGAAGCTTTTTTGCTTTTGCATTTTCAGTCAAGGGGCTCAACCCGAGATGGGACTGGAGTGCATGACAGCATTGTGAACCAGCTCCTTACTAAGGTTTTCAAACACTTCTCACTTTGCAACAATAATAGTATCCTTTGATGGTTGTTATTTATTAACCCAAATTATTATTTCTTAGATAGATGGTGTGGAGTCTCTGAATAACGTTTTGCTCATTGGGATGACCAACAGGAAGGATTTGATTGATGAAGCACTTTTGAGGTGGGATGCACACACATGGATACTCTTTTATTTCTATTTTTTTACTTTACTTTGAATAAATTACGCCGCCTTAACTTAATGTTCTCTTCATTAGAGGTCAAACTTTGGAAGTCATTTCCAAGTCATAATAATATGCTTTTGGTGTTAGGCCTGGTCGACTGGAAGTCCAAGTGGAGATAAGCCTTCCAGATGAAAATGGTCGACTACAGATTCTTCAAATTCATACATCCAAGATGAAAGATAATTCTTTTCTTGCCCCTGATGTGAACTTGCAGGAACTTGGTACGTCTGATTGCTTTTAACAAAATAAGCATATTGTCTCTTCTCAGGGCTAAATCATTCGTCGAACCCTTTTTAACCTGTTTAATTACATTTTTATGATTGCATCTTTTTGTAACGTTGGTTGTGGGGAACATTGTTTACGGGTGGGCCAGTCTTTTGGTAAAGAATGTATGAATTGAAAATGATGGAGATACAGTTCTAAGGTATAGTGGGCTAGTCTTTTGGGAAAGAATGTTTGTGCAAGGTAGATTTTGAACGGGTCATTGACCGAAATTACATCCTTCTTTTATTTCTGATGCAGCTGCTCGGACCAAAAATTATAGTGGGGCAGAACTCGAGGGTGTTGTGAAAAGTGCAGTTTCATTTGCTTTGAATCGTCAACTAAGTCTGGATGACCTTACAAAACCAATTGATGAAGAAAGCATTAAAGTCACAATGGATGACTTTGTTCACGCCCTTGGTGAAGTTACTCCTGCATTTGGAGCTTCGACAGATGATCTTGAACGATGCAGGTAGGAGGACTAAGGATGTTTTTCTGGTAAAAGAAATGAGGTAGTTGGGCATGGTAGAGCGACAGGATAAAGTGTAGCTATGTTGGACTCATATGTCAAGGAAGCTGGTTTTAATGAAGTCACTTGTTGGTTTTAATAAAGTCATATTCTTTGACTTTGGAATATGATGGAATAAAACAAAATGACTCACTAAATTGGCTGCGCTTCTTATATTGTGAAGTAGCAGTTGATCGACACAGCTTGACGTAATTTTCATGATGGGTTATCGGAAAACAACCTCTTTGTGTTTTTAACACATGGGTATGGTTGAGTACATCCAACCCCCATACCCCGCTATAGGCGGGAGTATCTAATGCGATGGAGTAATGTTGTTGTTGTTGTTGACTTGTTGGTTTTATGGCTGTATTTTTGTTTTCTCTCGCATATCAGTTGGTTTGGATCTATTTCATGTTTCCATGAAGAACTGGAACTTGAGAAATGAAGTAGAACTTAGTCTTTTGAAAGATAGCTTAGAAATTGGTTTCCTTCATTTTCTCTGTTTCCTTCATTTTCTTTTATGATAATGAAAGTTGTTCAATGCATATCGCATTAAGGCCGCAAGATTAATAACTTCACAAATTTGTATTGAATGCTCCAGCCTTTCTACCTCTGTGTGACAGATAGTGTATTGGAAATATCAGAGAAGATTTTGTTGATCAGAATTTATGAATGCACTTATTACACCATTTTGTCCTACAGGGTAAAGGGTATGGTGGATTGTGGGGAAAGGCATGCCCACATATATAGGAGAATTATGCTCTTGGCTGAACAAGTTAAAGTTAGCCATGGAACCCCGCTTCTTACTTGTCTTCTTGAAGGTCCAAGTGGCAGGTTGGATGGTTTAGTTTATTCATTTGTTTTTTTTCCTCAATGCAAGTTCTCATTTTATGTAGTATTTGCATTTTTTGTTTAATTTTAATCTGGATTTTTACACCTTGTGCAGCGGTAAGACTGCTATGTCGGCAACAATTGGTATAGAAAGTGACTTTCCGTATGTCAAGATTGTAAGTGAGCTATATTTTGCGGAGCTTTCCATGTTGATTCTTTGGATTCACCTGATGTATAAATGACTTCTCCACACAAGCTTAAACTTTTAGATGAGATAATAATTCAGCATGGTATTAGAGTATGCGGCCCTGTGTTCAAGTCATGCTGCCCCACTTTCTGGGGAAAAAAAAAGAAAATTAATAGTATTATTTTCCTGTCTGCTACTGTTGCATGTGTGGTGAGTCCACGCTTGAGGGGCTTGTTCATTATATAAATGTATCAAGTATTCTTCTATTACAAACACAAGCTTTTAGACAGGATGATAATAACGATTTCTAACACTTTGTGCTGCTATTTTGTTACTTGATTTGTAGATATCAGCTGAATCAATGATTGGGCTTAGTGAGGGCAGCAAATGTTCTAAGATTGTCAAGGTTTCTTACATATTCTGTCCTCCTTTGAATTGATACATTTCTAGACGCTTGCTCATGTTTCATGTTTTGTAGCTCATAAGTGTGCTAATCCATGTTTTCATTTTATGATGCTGACTTTCTCTTTAGTGTCAACATTACCATATTTTAAACATAGACAAGCACGCATACTTGCTTGTGTCTTATTTACTTGCTCTGAAATCAGGACTGACTTATCTACACTAATTTTAGCTGTGTATCTGGTCAGCAATTAACTAACTCTGTCATCCAAAATCTTGAATATATCTTGTTTGAGCTATAAATCTTATCTACTTTTAGAGTTTTACTCGGTTATGGTGTTATCCATGTTGTTGGATTGTTTAAACAGGTAACGTCACAGTTGTGTAGTTATAGGCTTTTGGGGACCTTTTCCAGTGAATGTTACTCTGGAAACAACATTTTTAGAACCTTAACAAACTGGTTGAGTTTTAGGTAGGGGTTCAAATCTACTCTTTTAATATGTTTTTTTTTCCGTTTCATTTTTGGTAGATTGAGGGGTCAATTAGAGGTTTTTTATTTTTTTGTTGTTTGTTCATAGATATATCAAGTAACAACTTTTAAATGAAATTTGTTTGGCTTGTTTCCTCATAGGTATTTGAGGATGCATATAAATCACCCTTGAGCATCATCATCCTTGATGATATAGAAAGGTACTTTACTTTTATATAAGCTGTCTTTGATGGTTTATTTGCTTTTGAATCCTAAGTTCACATACATGTGGTACTGTAGGCTATTGGAGTATGTCGCAATTGGTCCTCGGTTTTCAAATATAATTTCTCAGACTCTGTTGGTGCTCCTGAAGCGGCTTCCCCCAAAAGTAAGTGATATTGTCTAAGGCCTTAATTGTTTATATCTATGCTTTCTCTTCAGCATTCTGTAATTCCTCCATATCTATGATGAGAAGTCTCATTTTGTCCAATTTAAGCCACAAGCTCTTATGTTCTCCCTGTGCTGGTAAATTTGTTGGAAATTGCTTCTCATTTGACTGTGTGTAAATGCAGGGCAAGAATGTCCTAGTGATTGGCACTACAAGTGAGGTAAATTTCTTAAAGATGGTTGGGATTCAAGATGCCTTCTCTGTGGCATATCATGTTCCTACTTTGCAAAAGGAAGATGCCAAACAGGTGAGGGAATTTTTCTTTCTTTTTTTAATATTTATGATATTAATATAACTCTGACTTTATATTTTGTCGCACTTATATTCGCATTAGATATCACGTTAAGGTTGGGTGGTTTTTTTTTTTTGTGTGTGTTTGGGGGGGGGGGGGGTGTTGGGGGGAGGGAAGGGATTTCCTCTTCGATATACAAATATACCTTCTCTTGCTTACAAGGAAAGGCATGGTGCAATCGATGCCTTTCATTAACTTCGTCATTAGCAGTCCCTAAGTGTTGTTTTGTACTCCTTATCATGTTCTTTTCGGTTTACTTCCTTCACATTAGTTTCCAATTGATTTGCTCCGCAGCATTCTGCTTCAGTTATAAATTTAACCACCGCAAATGCTTCTGTGTTGCTAGGTGTTGAAACAACTGAACGTTTTATCAGAAAGTGATGTGGATTCAGCAGCTGAGGCATTAGATGATGTAAGGAACCCTTCTCTTTTCATCTCTTTTGGCCTTTTTCCTGCATCTTTTTCATCTTTTCTTTTTGGCTTTATGTTTTAGTGAGAAAAATTAGGAGCAGAAAAAATTAATGAGCACTCTTAAGAGAATTAAATGGATCCTGGTGTTGGTCAAAACTTGACTTGTTCTCAAACCAAAAGTGAATACTGTTACGTCATTAGGATTGTCAAGCATTCTTAAGAAAGATCGTCTGGAATGGAAGGGCAGACATTTAGCCAGAGCATAGTGCTGTAAAGCAAAGTGCGGTGGCGGAGAGTGTTTGATTTGTGCAGCGTTAACTCATATTCTAATAAGAGGCTGTTTTTATCATTAGAACTGTTAGCTGATCTGATACATGTCACTTGTAAGTAGTGAAGACAGATCTTGTAGTAAATTTTCTCTCTCTTATTATCGCATCTGGTGTTATTGTAGATGCCGATCAAGAAACTCTACACGGTAGTAGAAATGGCTGCCCAAGGTGAACTTGGAGGAGAAGCGGAAGCAATTTACTCGGGCAAAAAGAAGATCAATATTGCTCATTTCTTCGATTGTCTGAAAGATGTAGCGCAGTATAAAGATCAGGATCTGGCAGTTCAATGGTGAGTGGGCACTGTGTCTCTGGACAGACCTGAAATTGTGGGTTTTACAATATAATACAAATCTTGTCTTCATTTTTGTGCTCTCAATTCATGAATTGGGTTTAGGTGAGGCTATTGTTGTGTTGTAGGCGGCACATTTCAGGTGTGTTTTTCTTCCACTTTTGTTTTTGAGGGGCGGGTTGTAGAAGTGATGTAATTAGGTTATTTTTTACGAATAGAATCTTTAATACTTGTTTTCCTGCTAAATATATTACTGTAACCTTTATATGAATATAGATGAAAGGATCTTTAGCCCACATGGCATAACTCAGTTGTTACTTGAGTTAGATTTGCCATTAAGAGGTTGAGGGTTTGATTCTATGGACACGTACAGTGTGAGTGTTTCACTGTTGTTAGACCGAACGCCTAGTTTGTAAGGGGACATCTTGTGTGGGTCGCAAAGTCCTCACCAACTCAAAGGGCTGGTAAGTTCTTGATTTACATCCTCCACAATGCTTCTTAGATGGTTGAATTTGGGGGGAGGTGAAATGTCTGATGTTCACGTTCTCAGGATTTACTTGATAAATACATAATAGATTCTTTACGTCCGTAGTATGTTTCTTTTATTTGCTGACAAAATTTAAATTTAATATATCTTCCTTCAAAATTTTTATACAATTTCTTTTGTCTCTTCCGTTTAACAAAAACAAAAGAATGTGATATTGTAATAAATTTTCTTCTTGACCAAACTAATTAGAAAAATACTAAAGAGAGAACTTGAGCAACTCGTTCTTTTTTGGGTGAGATAAGGGGGCTTGAAGCCTTGAACAACTAATATGAGCTATATTGCATATTTTTGTCATTTTCACATATATATTGAGATACACCTAAAATCACAGTAATTGTTATATATTTGACAAATTATACAGATATCATGATATAACCTTAAAAACACATCATAAACAATAATCCAATCCAATGGTTTATTTTTGTTATGGACTTATTAGTAAATACGTCTCCAGAAAAATTTGGAGGAGATAGTTTTTTCATTTCAACATATATATTCTTTTTCTTTGGGGGACGGGGGCGAGGATTTGTATGTTCCATAAACTTTGGCTGCCCTAGGTGAACAACGTATAATATGACCAATGTATATATGACTAGCATGTCAAATTACAAACAGATAATAGCCAATAGTACAAATGTACAATCGTTTGAGACACCCAAATATAACGTTACCTCCAGGACTCTATAGATTATATCTTCTTGCAATCTAATAACTTGGTCAGAAATTTTTGATCAAAATACAAATACAAATAACGAGCCATTTTTGTTAATGGGAGGGAAGAAAATCACATCATCAGAACACCTCTCCTCCATTTCGTTTGGAAGGGAAGAAAATGACATTCTTCAAGATATACAACAACAACATTACTCTATTGCTATAGAGTCTCTTGTCTATAGCGGAATATGAGAGGTCAGATATACACAACCATCCCCATGTGTTAGAAACACACAGAGGTTATTTCTCGACGACCCATAATAACACGTCAAACTATATCGAACAACAACTACTTCACAATATAAGAAGCGCATCCAATTTAATGAGTGATTTTGCTTTATTCTATCATATTCTAAAATCAAGAAAGTGTGTGTTATTGACTTCATTGGAAATGGAAAGAACATTCTTCAAGATATAACATACTTAAATATCTTTTTATTTAACGTCTTAAAACTTATATATGACAGACATTATATTTTAACTTTCTACACCTTTGTTTTCATTTGTTTTGATGTAGGCTTCCGCGTTTATAGATGGTCTGAAGAAGGGTTAAATCGTTTCGCGATCTGATGTACGAAGTCGATTTTTCTAAAATAATTAAACCAAAAAAAATTACGTACTTACCTATAGTTACATACCATACTAGCATTCCTTCGTTTTTTTCAGTTTCCGATGTGGGTAAGAGTGTTAAAGTTGTAAATGTTCTAAAATAGTTGTTTTCAGAAAAGATGAAGTCGACACGAGAGGAGGAAAGAAGGGCAAAGCCTTCCATTATTGAGATTCCTTCAGCCTTTTTGCAAGAGGCGTGTGCTCCTCTCTGATGCCTTGATGGATTCCCCAAGAAGCTCTCTCCACCTCTATTTTATCCTTCCACTGCTTGCACTGATTCCTAATTCCTTTTATAAATACCTTCATGCACTAAACTTCATGCCACACACAAATCCAAACAGCCTCCAAGATTTTGCTTACCACGTTATTTGTTTCTTTGATCTCTTTAGTACCTCTTAACCTCATCATCATGTCGGACAAGTGCGGCAACTGCGACTGTGCTAGCAAGAGCCAATGCGTGTAAGCTTCAGTATTCATCACCTATACATACATCATCTGCATATGTATATATCTGTTCTAGCTTTCCATTTCTAATGTAGTCAATCCTTGACTTTGGAGTTTGGAATATGATGGAATAAATCAAAATGACTCACTAAATTGACCGCGCTTCTTATATTATGAAATAGTAGTAGATCGACATATCTTGACGCATCATTATGGGTCATCGAGAAACAACCTCTGTGTATTTCTAACACATAGGTATGGTTGTATACATCCGACCTCTCATACCCTGCTATAGGCAGTAGTCTCTATGCCAATAGGGTAATGTTGTTGTGGTTGTTGTTGTTGTTGTTGTTCTAAGGGTCATTGTGTTCTTCCTTGATAAAAAGAGGGCGTTCACGGTGCAATAGTCTCTCGTATATGCATAGTGTCTAGAGACGGGTTGGATCGCTTCGCGATCTAGTGTATACAGCCTTACCCTATGCTTTGTGTAAGATGCTGTTTCCACGGCTCGAACACCGTGAACTCAAAGTCACAAAATAGCAACTTTACCAGTTGCTCCAGGACCCATCATCTGTGTTCTTTCTTTGATGTATATTCATATTTATAAGCTTAAACTTGTGAATCTGCAGGAAGAAGGGCAACAATTATGGTGTGGACATTGTCGAGATGAGGTATGCATGTGCACCTACCAATCTTGATAAATCATAATCTCTCCTGATCTTTACCAACTAACAAGTTCACTTGGTCAAGCATATTGATCCATGTAATTTTGAAGTAACAAAATAGATTACTTATGGTCATCTGCATTTAAACTTTTTATCCTAAGTCAGCATGTCACTGCAAATGTAGTCATTTTAGACCATTCATGGTCAAGTTAGTCTGTTTCTAAAGAAGAATTATGTACTGCAGCTGGACCGAAACTATGGTTGTGGATGTGGCGGCCACCAGGGAGGATGACAGCAAGTGCAAATGCGGCCCAAGCTGCTCATGTGTTACCTGCACCTGCGGCCATTGAGCCGGGGTCACCGTGCCATCTTGTTACTGCCACTAGTTACAGTTCTACTGAACTGCTTGAAGAATAAATTTCAGTGCCTTTGATGTCGTCTGTCAAGTGTGTCAAATTACGTAGTGAAAGTCCTGCTAGGGTTGTCCACCCTGTATTTGCCTCTTATTCTGATATGAAAGCTGTGCAATGAACTAAACTTTGGTCACTGCGTTTTCGTTTAACAAACTGTTTATTTGTGAAGCAGCAACAACAACATTACCTTGTCTTGGAGGCTTTTGTCTATGGGGGGTGGAGGTCGGATGTACGCAACTATACCTAAACACACAGAAGTTGTTTTTCGATGACCCATAATGACAATTGCGCCAAGTTGTGTCGATCAACTGCTACCTCACAATATAAAAAGCGCAGGTAAGGATCTCTTATCCCATATAGTGAACCATTTTATGACTCCACTTAGTGGGGGAATTATCGGACTTAAGATTTAATACACTTGACATGATCTTACTGGACAAAAAAAAAAGATACCACACATGAGAAAAGAGATCCTGCACGGTCTGAATTCACAATCTTTCTTCATATCGTTTGGGATTTAAACTAAAGACAAAATCCAGCAAAAACTTAAAAAAGCTGGAAGGCAACGCCTTTAATGTGTACTATCTTTTCCTCGCCTCAAGGATGAAGAGATGAATGATATGGATGGGTCTGTACCTATCAGGAGTTTGGCCTCGTTAAGTAGAATGCGTTTATGAATATATTAATAAAAGAAAAAAAAAAAGACAACTTCGGTTGTAGGACGAGTATATGTAAATTAAATAAATTAGTTATGGTATAACATACGCGTTTCATGCATGTTTATTAAATGATAATTAAGAGGTTATCCATGATTAATAAACATAATATATGGCCTTTCTTTATCAGAAGCTGAGTATCAATGATAAAAGAGAACAAGCAAAACCAAATGACAAGCACTAGAAGATAGGAAGTCCAAATTAAACTGAAATAGACTGTCCTTGGAGCTTGGAGGGAAGGCATCTATCTCTATAATGAGATGTTTCAGACACTGACAGCATAGCTCAGTTGGTAGTCGGGTTGGAAATTGCTTTAAAGAGATACAAAGTTCGATTTCAGGAACACGCGCAGTATAGTTGTTTCACTGTTGTCTGGGCCGAAGGCCCAGTTTACAGTGGTCATCTTATGTGGGCTCATTGTGTTTATTCTCACCAACCTAGGAGGCGCTGAGCTTCTAATTTGTATATTTTATATTGCTTCTTGTGACTGGAACGGTGAGACCCCAAGGCCAGAGATTTGGCATTTTGCTCCAAAGATGTTCAGCAATGGCATTCAGGAAATAATATAAAACATATGTTCACAGAGTCTCTTTTCTTTTAGGAGCCCAGCATTCGAATAGAGGGATATAAGTCCATATGAGACCTATGTTACAAGGATTGAATCAACTTAAGCAAAAGCAGAGCTCTTCATAACCGAGCAAATTTTGGTCTGTTCTACAGCCAATGAGTCCTCTTGTCTCTTCAAAGAATCATTGCCATTTAGTTCACTCTTGAAGATTGTTCAATCAGGGCGAAACTTGAGCAACTGGTAAGGTTGTTTTGTGATTTTGATGTCAGAGGTTCAAGTCGTAGAAACAGACTCTTGCACAAAATGTAGGGTAATACGGACCCTGCGCAAATGCAGAAGCCTGGTGAATGGAAATTTTTTTTTTATTATATATAAAAATTGTTCAATCTTCCATGCCTTTCACATCGACCAGTGATTTTATAAGTTGATCAGTTTTATAAAGCAAGTTCATTGAGTAAGTTGCATTAAACTTTAGCTGAAACAACTGCTTATATCAAACTTCCAACAGAATCAATCATACTTCTCTCTCCAAGAATACCAAATAAGTACAAGTGCCAAGAGAAATAACCAGCTGCAGCCAATCCTGGTCAACTTCAAGAAGCTTACTCTCATAGCACATTCTCTAAATTGCCAACAAGCCATGAAGAACCACAAATATTTTTCAGAAAAAGCTCTGAGAATCCCTCTTGTCCTCCACAAATGCAACCACGAACTCATAGCACATTCTCTAAATTGCCAACAAGCCATGAAGAACCACAAATATTTTTCAGAAAAAGCTCTGAGAATCCCTCTTGTCCTCCACAAATGCAACCACGAACAATAGGAAACCAATGGCGATAGCAATAAACCCAAAAACTAGCATGTTTTCTACCATGGCTCAACATAAGAAACTTCCCTTATTATAGAACACCATCAACACCCAAGGATTCCAGGCTATCATTTCCTATGCGAACACAAACAACAGAGAAGCAAGCTGACCCCATCCTAACATTCATCAATTCCAAAGATTACTAGTAATATCAAATCAATACACCTGAATTAATAATATTAAAGAGCACTTCTTTCAACCTTTTTATTGATCTAAACTTTCTGCACCTCAAATACAATAGTTCAGCTCAAATTTTTTGATTGTTAACTTAATACACACATAAAGAGTAGTCAAGATAGCAGAAGAAGCATTATGAAGGTTAACAAAAGTCGATCCAAATAAAATTAATCCCAATAAACACTGTCAAGATTCTGTCCGTTCTTCCTCTTCCAGCTCCTTAAAAGCCAAATGATCTTGTCTATGCCACAGACCATTGCCCCCTTCACCCACCATTGGAATTTGAAGACAACCAGTTTCACAGAGCAACTCAATTAAGCAGTACATTGGTATCCAGTTTAAACAGCCAATTAAATCAACTTCCAGCAGCATCAATCATACTTCTCTCTCCAAGAATACACAAGAAGGCAAATCCATGAAAGAGCCAATACAATATCTCCAACCATCAGCCTCAGCCAATCTCCCCCAAGATCCTCAACTTTCCTCTCAAAGCAAATTCTCCACACTGCCAAGGACACATGAAGAAGCACACACCCTTTGGCAAAAAAGCTCTGAAATTCCTTATCCTTCACAAATGCTACCATGAACAACAGAAAAGCAATAGCAATTAACAATAAGCCTGAAAAAGAATCAGATGTTCTGATCAACAATTGATCATGAGGTGTAGATCCTGCCAACAAACTTGCCCGCTCCCTACCATGACTAAAAACAAGGAATTCATTGGTATAAAACATCATCAGTGCTCCAGAACTCAAGGCTAAAATTGAATGCAGCATACAAACAACAGAGAAGCCAGCTGAAACCATCCTGCTATATGCCGGCAAATTCTATATATCACCAATTCAAGAAAGGTAAAAAAACACTCCTTTTGAACTTCTGTCGATCTGAATTTGGATTTCGTGCACCTCAAACACTACCAGAGTTCAGTTAGGGAAGTCTTGATACTTGTGATTTTAACCACAGAACTCAAGAGAGCAAAAGCAGCATTACGTAAACTCACAAAGTTTGAACAAATTAAGCTAAACCCATGAGAAGTTTTATTCAAAGTAGAGAGCTTTGGACTCAAATTCGATCAACGATACGAAACAAGAATTTTGAGCACCCGCAGTTTAGCAGTACGAATATGCAGTCACAGATTCATGCAAAGAGAAAACTATTTTTCGAGGAGCTAAGTTCCACGTGAAAAAAAAATCGACAAGATTACTGAGAGATCTAAGAGAAGTCTTGGATTCAGAAAATCAAGAGTATTCAATTTCAGAGGATTAAAGGAAGGGTTGAAGAATCTGTGCAAGAGTAATGTGGAACAAAGAAGTGTGGGCCGGCTTTTCTTTTACAGGGATAAACAAAGTTAAAATTAATGAATATCATAGTCCAAGTAGGATATTTTTTCCCTTTTCCGCCATTGGAATGGTTTGACCGGTTTTCAACCCTTCTCACAAAACTAAAAGGTTTTCGTGAATTTATTTGAAAGAAAATTTCGCTGTCTTCATTTTAAAAATATTGTTTAATAAATATAAGTAGTCAAGAATTTTATTCAATATATCTAATCAACATTTATACGGTTTTTCTGGTCTACTTCAAATAACCAACTAAGAATATGATAAATAATAACCATAAAAATTGTGACAATATTTTTAAGACAAAAGAAATATATTTATTTGTGATCTGTGTTATTGATATATGGATAATTCCTCTCTTAGTTCACAATAAAGTATATTTATCAATGTATAAGTTGAAATCTGATTTATCGAAGGACTAGATGATTTTTATTAGAAGACTTAAAATTATACCCGACTTTATAGACATTGACCGAATTAATAGGCTAAAGATATTTTTGCTTTGTCTTCATGTTATAACATGATTTTTTTTCTTATTTCGGCTACACACATACACACACACATATATACACACAATGGTGGAATGCAACCCAACTCTTTTTATGCTCTATTTTTTCATGAAATAATATGCTTTTGACAAAAGTTTTTACGTTAATATGTCATCAATTTACCAATTATGTCATATCATATCCTTGTTTATCAAGTAAAATTGATAAGAAGGAGTAGCTTTCAATTGCTTCTACTGTTGGATTTGATATGCTCATACGTGTAGTGCACGACACGTGTGACTAAAGTTACATATCAAATATATGTGGACTTATGTATGTTATATATTATATGTTACTAATGTTACGTAATATTTGTACGTATCCACACATGTTAAGTGATCCTCGGGTAATGGATTTACTATGTAAATTCCATCAAGTGGTATCAGAGCCCGCTTAATGAGAACACGGCGTTGTTTTGCGTACAGCATTTTATAAGCCTTCAGATAAGCATTCTTAAAGGTATAAAGGAACGATGCTGTTTCTTTGGAAAAACAAAAAAAAAAACGTTGCTGCAACTTTTCAGTGCAACATAATGAATATGTGTTGAATGTTTTTTATATGTTGCTGCATAAATGTTGTCAAGATAAAGGAAATTTTTTTTTTTTTTCTTTCGCAAGTCTGTTGACGAAAAAAAGAGAGGAAGGAAATGACATGGTTGCTGAATTTTTCCATTGATTTGCATTTGTTTGTTCCTTTGCATGCATTGCTGAAGCTTTAGTGACTTTATTATCAATATAGCTAATTTGCTTAATGCTACATACAGTTGCATTACTGTAACAAGATCAAATAGCACTGCAATATGTTTTTGTTGCAAGATTGTTGGTGTGACAAAAAGTGCATGATGTGATAATTAGTTTCACACGTGTTGGCCACACTATAGTGCTTAGTGTCTATTATGCACATTACGTTTGATTTGGCTTACAATGCACTCTTACTATTATGACACAGTTGCAGCATCATTGTATTTTGATCTAGTAGTCATATACTGCATTATCTATATGATATGTTGTTACATACATTTTATTCAGTTTGACCGGACGGTTTGACCGACATGAACCTATTTTGACAATCATTATCAATCAAATATATATTTGCTTGTGATAGATGAACAATGAAGTTTTCATCATTAAGTTATGTCACAAGCAGATTTGATTGATAAAGCTTCATTGGTCTTCAGAATTATCAATGAAGCGCTATTTTCTTGATTTTGAGAATTTACTTTTCAAAGTTTGAAGAAAATGCAAGGGTTCAACCAGACGTATATTTGGATGAAACGTTACGGTCAAACATTAATCTTCATGTTAGTTGATAAACTGCAATTGTGTATAGAACCATAAGGATACGCATCTTAACAAATGTATGGCTTTAATATGATCCCCTTAAAGTGTGGCAATCATATCATCGCATGTGCAATTGTTAAGTTTGTGACAGGTGAGTATGTGCTTCGCACAGCTATTAGTCGGCCCAAAGGAAGACGTAGTTGTCGAAGTTACATATATCACATCGTAGTAATTGAAAAGTTCGGCGATAATAAGGAATACGTGACTAGTTCATCGGCCCAAAGGAAGGTGACTACTTTATGTATGGTGTATCGTTGCATCAATTTCTACACCCCAATTGTTGGACAATGTTAAGGAGACTCCAAAGAGCACTTAACATTGAAAATTTTTTGGGAGATGGAAGTGTTCTATACTTGATTTGAACTTAAGTTATATTGCAGTTGATATTGACTTATGTGTTGTTTTGTTCTTTGGTTTTTTCATGGTGGTACAAATTTTATGATCCCACTAGCAAAAGTACATTCGAGACAAATTCTGCACAGTTCTTTGAGGATATTTTGGTTCTGGAGGGAAATGGTTTGCATCGGCAGATCACTTAATTAGAAGAAGATCGTTCTGATGGTGTAAATATGCGAATCGAACCAATCATTGGTGAGATTCTACTAAGGATACACACATCTGATGATCTAATCCCTAGTAGTTCTGGTCCGCAGGAACCTATGGAAATTGTTTCTGATGGACGAGGAACTACTGATGCAGTTGAGGAACCATCAATATCTCAAGAACATGTACCACTAAGACGATCCTCTTGTCTTGAGTTATATCAAATGGATGTTAAAACTGCTTTTCTAAATGGTGACATCGACTAAACCATATACATGACTCAACCACCTCGTTTTGAGGTGGGAGATCCTAAACACATGGTTTGTCGACTTAAGAAATCCATTTATGGGTTTAAGCAGGCGTCTCGACAGTGGTATTTTAAGTTCGCACAAGTTATCACCTCATTCGGTTTTGAGGCAAATCAAGTTGACGAGTGTGTGTACCACAAGTTTAGTGGGAGTAAGTTTGCATTTCTGGTCCTGTATGTTGATGACATACTGCTTGCAGCAAACGATATTAATATGATACGTGACACCAAGAAATTTTTATATAAACATTTTGAGATGAAAGATCTTGGTGAAGCGTCATATGTGCTAGGACTTAAGATACATCGAAATCATTCTTTAGGTATCTTGGGTCTTTCACAGCAGACATATATCGATAAGGTGCTCAAGCGATTTGGCATGGAAAATTGCAGACCTTTTGATACCCCAGTAGCAAGAGGAGACAAATTCAGTCTAAGACAATGCCCCAAAACAGAACTTGAACGATCGGAAATGAAGGATATTCCATATGCTTCGGCGATAGGGAGTATCATGTATGCCCAGGTTTGTATACGACCTGATATTGCATACATCACTGGAATGCTGGGCAGGTACCTCAGTAATCCGGGTATGGATCACTGGATAGCAGCCAAAAGGGTACTGCGATATCTACAAAGGACAAAACACTACATGCTGACGTATCGGAAATCTGAAAAGCTAGAGATCATTGGGTACACAGATTCCGATTTCGGTGGATGTCAGGATAGCATGAAGTCTACCAGTGGCTACATTTTTTTGCTGGCAGGAGGTGCTATCTCATGGAAAAGTGCAAAGCAATCGCTAGTTGCATCATCTACCATGGAAGCTGAGTATGTGTCATGCTACCATGCTTCCAGTCAAGCGATATGGCTTCGTAATTTTGTCACAGGGCTGCGTATTGTTGAGACTATTCAGAGACCTCTGAGAATCTATTGTGACAATAACTCTGCGGTGCTATATTCAAATAACAACCGGAGTTCGTCTAAGTCGAAACACATAGACATCAAGTATCTGACTGTTAAAGAAAGAATTCAGAATGATCTGATCAACATTGAGCATATAGGCACAGATCTTATGGTGGCCGATCCATTGACCAAAGGGGTAATACCTATGGTGTTTCACGGGCATGTGGCTCGTATGGGTATTAGTACAGCCAAAGATATTCAACTTTAGTGGGAGCCTGTTAATACATTATGTAGTGCTCAATAAATAATATTGTTTCAGACATTCATTATGATGTACATTACAGTTTCAGTTTTACTGCAGTTTTCAGGATTGTACATTATTTGTGACTTTCATTCTGAATTCTGTCGATCTCATTAAGTAGGACCAAGTTGGAAATTGACATGTATAATCACATAGCATGTAATTTCCACACTACACATCCATTCTAGCATCCATGTCATTCAGTTAATGTTGGTATCATGATTCATGATTCGGGACCCGTCACCCATAAGTGTGGCGATGTACTGCTTGTTTCTCTTATTGGCATTGACTGAGTGGACCGGACTAAGTTGATTACACTATTGGACATTCAGTAAAGGAGCTCAAATAAGTAACATAAACATACATAGTCCAAGTGGGAGATTGTTGGATTTGATATGCTCATACGTGTAGTGCACGACACGTGTGACTAAAGTTACATATCAAATATATGTGGACTTATGTATGTTATATATTATATGTTACTAATGTTACGTAATATTTGTACGTATCCACACATGTTAAGTGATCCTCGGGTAATGGATTTACTATGTAAATTCCATCATCTACTTCTAATATGGCTGGATTTTTAATATGATAGAAAGAACTTCTACTAGAGTATAAAAATGATACGAGGTTTACCCTAGAGGTAACTTTAAGGATGTGACGCCGACATTTGAAGCTTTTGATGGAGTAATGTGCAAGGAGATGGCAGAATGCCGATAATTGTTCCCAATAAGATAAGTTCAAAAGCATTATTTAGTATTTTGGCCATTTCACTGAGGTCTATCTTGCGGGATAAGATCCTCTCATCTAAAATCCTTCATCACTTTTTCTACCGTACAACACGTGGCAGTAGGAAAAGATGGTGAGGCTAGATGCGAGTGACCCTCATCTAACCTCATCACTCTCCCTTGCTGCCACGTGTGGTGCAGTAGAGAAAGGGGTGAGAAATTTTGGGGTGAAGGGCCCTATCTTGCATCCCATGATTTGGTCCCTTCTTATTCACTCGATGAGGAATGGACCCTTTTATGTCGTTACACAAGCTTGAAATGGGTCATGAGGGGAATAGTTTTGTGTGGTCAGTAGAAAAATATTAAGGTATTGTGGTTAACGGTTAAAATAGAGGATACGTAATGAAAGATCCGAATCCTATTGTTCATGGTTTGCATTGAGATTACACAAAAATGGAATTTACTTCTTCAGGGCAACCCTTAAATTATCAGATGTTTTGCGATATATACTGCTTTACAGCAACGAATATGTGTTGGACAGCAATCACTCGAATTTTTCATGTATAACGATTGAGAAAGAACAGGGTAATTCTCTTTACTTGAAGTAAAAGGTGAGGAGCTCACGCTCTAGTTCTAAAAGCATCGTAAATGATGTAAATCAGAACCTCAGCGGTCTCTTAGCTTGTGTGAATACTTATGCAGTGATCCACATAAGATGCCCCACAAGCTAGGCCAAAAGGTTATGTGAAAATTTACACAGTGACTCACATAAGGTGTCCCCGCGAATTAGGTCTTTGGCCTAGCAGCAGTGGAGCACTCACACTGTGCGTGCCCCTGGATTCGAATTCTTAACTTCTTAACTTCTTAGAGTAAATTATAACCCAAGTACCAATTGGACTATGCCCTATAGATAAAAAATTGGATACATGATATACATAAGATATAGTATATAATGTCGATCAGCATGGAGTATATCATCATATAAGGTAAAGATGACAAACCACTCAAAAGTTAAAAAGAAAAAGAAAAAAAAAGAACTATACAAATAAACCCTTTGTCATTTCGGATGGGATCATCTCACTGCGCGGTGAGTCACCACTCCCTGCTGTCACGTGTCGCGCGGTGACATACGCAGTGAGGAGATATGAACTCTTGTCATTCTAGCGAGCTTTGGCTAATTATTAGGCATCTCCAGTAGATATTTTATTAATCCTCTCGACCATTTCCTCTAATTTTAAAGAGCTTAAAAGGTTAGGGTCGGTATGAAATCGGATTAGGGTAGCATCTGCTACTGCTTGAGCAAACATTTAAGTTAAACTTACTTATCCCTGTTGCTCTTGTACTGTTCTTTTGGTAGGCGACACCGACATTATCACTGAATCGAAAGCATATTGGCCATGAATTCACAAGTATATTTTGGTTTTCTGTCTTGTTGATGGCTATTGAAGATATAGTCTCATATCGTTCAAATTTGAGAAAAATATATAGGTTATATGAGACCATCATCCATTGTCTTAGCTTTTGAATGTATATAAGCCTTACCTCATATAAATTCAAGTTTCAGCATGGTATCAAAGCAGGTTTAAAATGTAGACTCACACTTTGTCTGTCCCATGGTTGGCAATTTATTTTCTCCCATTATCCAAGTGTAGATGTTCATGCCTTGCTTGTGGTTTGTGATTGAGGGCGGATTTTAAGGTACATGTGTATGTCGAGACACATTGCCACGTGAGAACAGATATTGAGGATATAGTCTCAGATCGCCCACTCAGAGAAAAAGATATGGGCTATATGAAAATGAGGTAACAACATTCATTGTCTTAACGTTTTGAGTGAATATGAGTCTCGCCTCGTGTAAGTCCAAGTTTCATCGGTATCAAACTCCCAACAACCCCCCCCCCCCCTCCTCCCCCATGTTATTTTTACTGGCAAAATATACTGTCATATATGTGTGTGTATATATATATATAGACACATATATATATGGACACGTATTTAAGTGAATTGAAGGCACTTTTGACTATTAAACGCCATAAGTATAAATTGGTAGTTTTGCATCTATGTCCGTATTGATCAAAACCCCAACCATGTTTTATAGTGGATGATTTTTTAAGTTCATCATGCTAGGTGATACAAGCCAATAGGAGAAGGGGTTACTATGTTTTTTCTTTTTTCTCTCATTTTTTTTTTCTTGCTAAAGTTCAGCTCAGGAAGAGGATGGTACGAACCAACAGAGAACAATATACGTATACTAAAATTTTTTTTAGACGTGTATACAATCCATAAAATAATGACTTAGGGTTATTATGGTTAGATCATTCACAAATTTGCTTGTTTTGTATAAATAATATTTGAGAAAATGTAGTTCAAAAGATTTAGCTGATCGTTTGTCAGTGAGCATGGGCATTTAGTTTGGGGATAGAGTTAATAATAAATAAAGGAAAAATGTTATATTAAGAAGTATAGACTCTAGAGACTCGTATGAGCTTGGATAGGACATAAAATATTATAGTGACATATAATTAATAGATTTTAAGGAAGAACCGAAAATAGTGTATTTGCGAATTAGATATGCTGTTCTACATACTATTCTCATGTTATAACGAATTTCCATATTAATACATGCGCTATTTAGCTTAGAGTGGGTGCTGTCTGCATCCAAATTGATGAATGAGCTATTTTATTTTGTTTATAAACCCTCAGTTCAATAAAATAACTCATGAGTGGAAGTTTTTTCCATTTTCGATGTATCAGACTACAACATTTGTATAAGATGCGAGGATAAATCGGATCGTTTTACTATGTGATACATAGAACGTTATCCTAGAAGGTAAATAATATGTGAAGGGAGACATATGATTGCGACGCACTTGAATTCAGCAAAAATGTTGGGCCCAACAAATATAAATTTGGCAGTGAATTGTAGGCCATAATTCGTATGGTTAGTCCTTAGCCTTGGGACATTAAATACGAAGTTAGGGTCACGCCTTCACTGCATGTGTCCTTTGTCTTTGGGATTTGAAAGGATTTGTTTTAAGAATATGTGACAAATCTTACATTCCTAAAAAAATATATACAATAATCACAACGACATCTAATTTATAGCGTTTCCTTCAACTTTGTCCCCCTTCTATTTGGGGATGGGATCACCTCACCGCAAACCCGTGCGGTGACGCGTGACCGCGCGACACGTGGCAGCAAGGAGGGGTGGTGAGACTAGATGAGGGTCACCCGTATCTAGCTTCACCACTCCCTCTTGCTGCCACGTGTCGTACCATCACGCATGGGATGAGGGAAAGTGGGGTGAGGTGATCCTATCCCATTCTATTTGTGTGTGGGTGGGGGTTGTCTCTGCTTAAAAAAAGTAGGTCGTACTAGACAGGATATGATCCTCTCACCGTAAAGTTGCTGCGGTGACGTGTGACCGCACGACATGTGGCAACAAGGGAGGGTGGTGAGGCTAGATGAGGGTCACCCGCATTTAACCTCACCACCCCTTTTTGCTGCCATGTGTCGCGCGGTCACAAAAGGTGTGAGGAAAGTGAGGTTAGGAGATCCCAACCCGTACTAGACAAATCATGATATGTTACTTAGACAGTTTTTATAATGGTTAATAAGTAAATTTATTTTTTTAGTCTAAGTTAAAAAGTTAATGGTCTTAGACAGAATACCTTTTTTGGTTGTTCTGGATTAAGGTTGGGATTACCTCACCACCAAATCCCTCACCCCTCTCCCTATCGTCCGTCACGTGTCCTTCACTCTCTCTCATACATCTTTTGTTGGTCATCTTTCATTTAGTTTAACCAATCTTTTTCTAATGACACTTGGGAGACGGTAAAGAGAGGATGAGAAATTTAGGGGTGAGTTGATCTTTGGACTAAGCTTTCCGAGTTCTATTGCTTTAACAGACCTAGAGGTTGATGCATTTTTGGATATCCTACCAAGAGTGTCACTATTAAAATGGAGATTTCCTACTATGAAAATAGACATTACTTGCATTGAAGGGTCTGACCTTCGGTGCATTACCTTGACTATTAGACCAAGTCTGGTGGATTAGTTAACCTCGTTTGTGTAATTCATCTTACAGTGAACAAATTGGATCATAAAAAAACTCAATGGTATAGCTTTTGCTGTCGTTGGGATATACTGGGTATGATTGTTGTTGTTATAGTCTTTTTTTTTGTAATTCATTATGAAATTATATCGAACAAATTAAATCATAAAAAAGAACACACTGTGCAAAGATGCAGTCTCTTTGTTTTATTAATTGGTCTATATCCTTAGGTTATTAGTTGGCATACAGTAAATAAAATAATTACGGCAAGGATTATTCTACTCTTAATCATCATATGGGTTTACCCAGTTGGCACGCCTAGGCATCATTAACGTTGGCGCGTGGCAGTAGGCGCCTAGAAATAAATAAGAATGTCTCCAATGGAACACATTCTACCTTCTCTATAAACTCTTCTGGATCACTCAACTCCACAGGCCGCATTAATGTAAAGCTGCCCCCCGCCCCCTCTGAACTATATAAATCCACCATAACATACAATAAACAAGCTTTTTAATGCCTCCACCAATCACTTCTCCCAGTATAATTTCTCTCTCCTCTATTCATCTCCTTTCTCTATGTACTCTCACTCACAGCATATCATGACACTCAGTGAATTGGTGCCCTAGATCCATTTATGCATTTTCTGCTACCTAGTTTTGTTTCCCAGTTCTTGTTACAGATGGTTTCAGTTACACTCTCTGCACATCCATTTTAAGGCAGTATGTGCACATCCACATTGTGTGCTAGAGTAGCTTTTCTTGCCAATTGTACTGATTTTTGTGGCTCCTTTTGTATATGCTACGTATATACCCAATAATGTATAGCTTCTTTGGTGGTAGTTAGGGTGAATTTTCATTGTATTGTGAATTTATTGGGAAGGTTGTATATGTGCCTTGTGGGCGCTTATTCTGAGTACTAAAGTTAGTTTCTTGAATTGGTTCTTCAGTTTTGGTTGGTGGTTTGGAGGTGAATTGATAGAATGAATTGTTGTTTTGGTGGAAAGATATGATTTTGGGAGGTGGGTGGTTGTGGGTTTTTGTTACTTTGTTGTAGAATGGGGTGTAATTGCTGTAAGCCCTCTGCCATTGAGGACAGTAAAGAGAGTCCTAAGGAAAGGGCACCCAGTAAGGCATCTTCTGATTCACGGGCTTCGAGGGCGGTCTCTTCCAGGAGGGAGGAAGGGGCTCGAGTAAAAGATCCGGTTAATAGTAATGAAGGAAGGGTAGTGTTGATGGATAAGGAAATTAATGGTTCAGGCCGGTTACGAAGTGAGAATATTGAGAGGAAAAGGGGGAAAGCTGAGTATGTTGTCATGTCCAATTATCCTGTCATTGGTAGGGTTCCAAAAGCTATTGAAGGGGAGCAGGTTTCAGCTGGATGGCCAAACTGGCTTGCTGCAGTGGCAGGTGAAGCAATCAGAGGCTGGGTACCCAGGCGTGCTGATTCTTTTGAGAAGCTTGACAAAGTATGCTATTGCTCCTTTCTTGTCTTTATCATAATTATATTGCATTATGAAAATTATTTGTTGTGTAAATGATCCATGCTGTCACCATCATATGGTGTATTTGTCATAAAGATGGCTCAATTTTTTGTTTTGAACTTTTTTGCTCTTAGAGTGATTTCTGGTTGGGTCATTGACAATAATATTGCACCATGTTTACCTTATTACCATAAACCATTGACCTAAACCACAGAACGTAGACGTGGTAAAGGATGTAGGTGTGATCATTCTTGAAAATCGGATAAATTCTATAAGTTAAAATGTCAATTTGAATGTGGATGAGACTGTTGGTGCGGACAATAGATAAGAAATTCTATAAGTTAAAATGTCCAATTACCAGATTACTGAAACTACCTCTCTCCTAGGTCTTGCAGTTAGTACTTATGGTATTCTGTTTTAAGTATTGGACGTTGCTGACAAATTTATATGGAGCATATGATAAGAAATTGAAGATCAGTCCTAGGATATCACACATTCTAACGAGCTACTTCACCAAATGCATATCATGCGTGGCTGGAATTGCGTTTGATCGAATGTCATTTGCAAGATCCTGTTCACTTCTGTGGGATGTCTATGTTATTGAGTTCCAAATGACACTGGTTTTTATCCTTCAGTGTCTTCTCAATTTATGAACAGCCTACATCATCAAGGATCTTGAAGTTATCTGGCTAAGCAGGGGCCTAAATATTTGTAAATACAAATTAGACATTCTCATGGTTATCCATCAAATCCTTAGTGCCACACTTTTGAACAATGTAAACATTGTGGAACATGAGATAAATTTTTTTTTGGACTTCTCTTGCATTGAAAGATGTAATGAATTTATGTAAATTACGTATTGATGTGTTCCGTGACAAGGAATGATGCTCGGAGTCGTTGGTAATAGTAGTTCCTAAGATTGACACTTTTCTGTCTTTCCTACTTTGGTTCACACTCTAGCACGCTGTCTTCTTTTGCTGATAAACAATCTAATCAAGATATTTGTTTTATTATTCAATGACATTGCCCGTAGTGCAAAGTGGTATAATTTATGAAAAGAATGATTGTTTCCTTTGTGAACGGCCCCTTATCCATCACATTACATAGGGAGAGGTAGTTTCAGTGATCTGGTATGGAAATGTAGTGATCTTGAATCAGTTTTCATGTCATTACTTATTGTAAAGTTGCTGCAGCCAACTAATGAAACCTGTACTTAGAACAATTATAACAAAAGGAGCATATATTGATGTAGATGATATGCTGTTGGGTGTTTGTCACGGCTAAAGTGAACTCTACGAATTAGAAGAATTGATTGTGCTGTATAAAGGTCTAACTGCTTTTGTCCTGAATCTCCTGATCTGTTTGTTTGTTTTTTTTTGTTTTTAATCTAGAACCTATTTGTTTTCGAAGTTTTCTTTTTCCCATGATGCATCAGATATGCATATTGTCCTTCAGTTATTCTATTTCTGCTGTAGCTTAAAGTCAATACATTGCACCATCTAAGATGTTATGCTTTTGAGAAGTAGAGTAATTTTGACAGATCTAGCGCACCCTTTTAGTCCTCGGCTCTTGCAGCTGTATTCACATGTATATGGTAAGTGATGCGCAATGAAATTGGTCCATAACCTCTTTCTCAATTTTACACTGAATCAATAAAAACAAAAGCTGAATCTTTCTGAGCATATTACATAAATGGAGACCTGATTTTATCATCTATCTCAATTTTGAACGCGTAACTAGTAGAATTCTTAGGTTTGAACAGTATCAAGATTGTTCTACTTTTCTCAATTCCACCATAGTACCATACGGTGCATTTATCTATACTTTGCCTCTAATTGCTTCTTGCATTTGTAGATTGGCCAGGGAACTTACAGCAATGTTTACCGTGCTCGAGATCTTGATCAAAACAAAATAGTAGCTTTGAAGAAAGTAAGGTTTGACAATTTAGAGCCCGAGAGTGTCCGTTTCATGGCAAGGGAAATTCATATACTGCGCAGGCTTGACCATCCCAATATTATCAAGTTGGAAGGTCTGGTTACATCTCGAATGTCTTGCAGCCTTTATCTTGTTTTTGAGTACATGGAGCATGACCTTGCTGGTCTGGCATCAAACCCGGGTCTTAAGTTCACTGAAGCTCAGGTACCCATTGACCAATATAAATGATTAGTAGGAATGTTACTGCAACCATAGCAATTAAAGAGTTGGTTTTCCTAGGTCTTACCGTTGGAATTCTCCAAATTCAACCTGCATCTGCTAATCTGGGTCAGACCTCTAGGTCTGTTTGCTTTACATGATAAGTAAATTAAGAGATTGGTGGTCACATGGAATTGAAAATAGTAATATGTCTTTTGTTAGCCAAGGTGTGCTGTTCATTACTGTACACTTGGCTTCTCATTGTGGCATTATATTGCAGGTCAAGTGCTATATGCAACAACTTCTACGTGGACTTGATCATTGTCATAATCGTGGAGTTCTGCATCGTGATATTAAGGGTTCCAATCTTCTAATTGACAATAATGGAATCCTAAAGATAGCTGATTTTGGTCTTGCAAGCTTTTTCAATATCCATCAAATGCAGCCTTTAACATGCCGTGTTGTGACCCTATGGTATCGGCCACCAGAACTTCTTCTTGGAGCAACTTATTATGGTGCAGCTGTTGATTTGTGGAGCACTGGCTGCATTCTTGCTGAACTTTATGCCGGGAAACCTATTATGCCTGGGAGAACAGAGGTAAGATACTTGATATTTTCTTGCCGCCTTGGCAAAGGGTGAACCAACTGACATACGTGAGACTTCAGACTCCATAAGTCTAGGGTGTTCGATATTGCTAAAAGATATATGTGCTAAGCTTGATTATCCTTGTTACTTGGCCTTTTGAATATGAAGGATTAACTTTTCTTCCTGGCATTGTCTCGTTAACAGTATGATGTTTTGACATCTGGCTTTATCTTCAATGTGTGTAAATTTTTTTCCCACTGTGATGTCCACAAAGATTTCACTCTTGTTTGCTTAACGTGCGTATATTTACCATAGGACTAGCTGTCATTTATGCTGAAGATAAGTTTAAGTTAACAGACATTGGTTTGTGAACATTATCTATTTCAGTAGCAAAGTTGGTTATGCTGACATTGTCACAAAATTAGTTTCTAGCCAAAACAGTGTGGTTATGTTTGTTGTTTGCTTTTCCATCTCTCAAATAAGCTTGTCTCCTTGAGGATTTTTATGTTAAGAATTGCATTCATTGACACCTTTTTTCAATTTGGAGATTAAAGTGAATTTATCATAAATGACATTTAATGATTTTTTCCCCTATTTATTGCACATGTTCTTTGTTCCCTCTCTCAAAAGAGGAGTGCTCTCAATTTGACATCTTAATGGTATATTTGCATGAATTTGTCATGTAGGTTGAGCAGTTACATAAAATTTTCAAGCTTTGTGGGTCACCGGCAGAAGAGTATTGGAGAAAGTCCAAGTTGCCTCATGCAACAATATTTAAGCCCCAGCAACCATACAGGCGTGTCGTTAGAGAAACATTTAAAGACTTTCCTGTACCAGCATTAGTACTGATGGATAACCTCTTATCTATTGATCCTTCTGATCGAGGATCCGCAGCTTCAGCTCTCCAGAGTGAGGTATAATGTGCATGCGGTGCAAATTTATTGGGCGTATTGAATATCCCTCTCCCGAGGACCAACCCCCCCCCCCCCCCCCAAAAAAAAAAAAAAGGAAATAAAAAATGGTAGAACAAGAAAAGAATGGACTGAGAGAAAAGATACGGCGTCATTTGAGGAATTAGGGCTAGAATGAGGTAAAATAATCCTTACTATTCAAAAGGAAAATCATCTATCTCATTTTATTTTAGGCATGTCACAGTGAGAAGTTTAGATTGGGGCAAGTTTTTCTCAGTGCTGACTGATATCACATCCAAGTCCAACATAGTTAGGAAAGTTTATGCAGTGAAGACAATCTGTCATGTTCACATTTGTTCAAAGAATTTAGACCGATTTAGTTGCCACAAGTCCTTCAGCCTCGGGATCAGTTATTTGTTCTTTAGTAGTCTGGGTCTTCATAACTATTTTCAACTTATCCCAGCTGATGCATTCTGGTTTAGGGTTAAATCAAATCACATTTATGTTATCCATCTCATTTATCCTGAACAACAACAACAACATTACCCCATTGCTTTAGAAGCTTCCGCCTATGACGGGGTAGGGGGGGTCTAATGTACGCAACCATACCCATGTGTTAAAAACACACAGAGGTTGTTTTTTGATGATCCATAATGAAAATTGCGTCAAGCTGTGTCGATTAACTGCTACTTTACAATATAAGAAGCGCATCCAATTTAGTAAGTCATTTTGCTTTATTCATCATATTCCAAAGTCAAGGAAGACTGTGTCCTTGACTCTATTAGAAATGGAAACAATCTCATTTATCCTTTCTTGTCTTTTTATCAGGCTGCGTAACAGCAATTATGATATATTGCTAATGTCCAGTGTATTTTGAGAAATAATATCTAAGGTTGCTTTAGCTAATTTACCTATTACGCTAGAAAGAGTGAGTCTTTCTTGAGAAAGAGATGATTCCTGGTATATTCTTCTGTTGGTCAGTATCTACCTACGGTCAATTCTTATATCATTGTTGCTATTATTGTGTTCGTCCTTATTTCAGGTACTATGCTATGGTACAGTAGACCTCAATCTGCTCTTATCCACTCTGCAAAGATCTGCTTTAACTTTTATCATATTTTTGCAGTTCTTTAAAGCAAAACCCCTTCCTTGTGATCCTTCAAGCTTACCAAGGTATCCTCCCAGCAAAGAACTTGATGCTAAAGTGCGGGATGAAGAAGCGAGAAGGTAACAATATGTCTTAAGAAAGTAATCTCCATTTCCCCTTTGTTGCTGCTAAATCTTTCTGCATGTCGTCCACAAGACTTTTATGCCTATTTCTGAGGAAATATTAAAACTGAAATTGAATGATATGTTATAGACAAGTACTGGCTGGGAGCAAGGGTCCTAAAAATGATCCTGAAAGAAGAGGAAATAGAGAATCTCGTGCAGTTCCAGCACCTGATGCAAATGCTGAATTAGTCTTGTCAATGCAGGTAGTTGTCCTCGTGATGTATTTTGCAGATGTATTTTTCTTTTTTGCATATGCTTAAGATAAAGTTCCCAATATTGAAGAGGTTGGCACCAATTTTGCATATGCTTACGGCCAAGTTCCTAGTATTGAAGACATTTCATGAGAGCAGATCTGCTAGTGCTTATTTCTAGGGTTTGGTTCATAATTTTCTAATGGCAGCTCGAAATCTGACCTTACTAAACTCCAGGCTTTTCTTTTCATCTCTTTTGGCTTAAAGGATAAGTTCATTTGGATATTATCTGATGTTATTTTCTTGTGATATCCACGATTGTCATATGATTTTTGCATCTTAATGAAACATTGTACCTTTCTTTCCTTGAGATTTAACTTCTGAATTTGGGTACTTCAGAAAAGACATAATCAGTCCAATTCCAAGAGTAGGAGCGAGATGTTCAGCTCGCATCAAGAAGAAGACGCTTCTGGCTTCCCAATTGACCCGCCCAGACCATCTCAAGTGACCGAAGAAGAAATTACCGATACCCAAGCAGATATCCATAAGAGGGCTTCCCATTCTGGGCCATTAGTTCACCGTGCTGCATGGACAAAAGCTGAAAAGAACATGGAAGAGAATCCAAAGACCTCCACACGCGGTGACCTGTCAGCAATGTCCAGTTTAGTGGCAGCAAGAAGGAGCTTGTTGTCTGAGGACTGCAAGGAGAAGTCTGGTTCTGCTCAACGAGAAGTTCCTAAACTCTATGCACGATTTCCTGGATCTTTCAAAGAGGCTTCAAATTCGATGCTGAAACAAGATCAGATGAATCAAATTATTACTAGCACCCAGAACACGAGTGGAAAAACTAGCAACAATGATCCAGTGCTAGTGAGTTTATGATTCTTTTCCTCATGATGCTACAAATTTCCTAGGAAGACTTGTTAGCATTCTCATGTTCAGTTTAAACAGTTACATGTGCTAATTCTATTTTTTTTTTTTGGGGTATATATTCAGGTGGGTTATGGGTCAAAAGGCAACAAGATTCATTACTCTGGACCGTTGGTAGTCCCTTCTGGAAAAATGGAACAGATGATGAAAGATCATGATCGCCAAGTTCAAGAGGCTGTGAGACGGGCACGCATGGACAAAGCCAAGATGCGAAAAGTTCAGACAGATGGAAGGCAGGTATCTATAAATTCATTATTTGTTTCTGGGCGTTAACTGGCATAAGAACTTGTTGGAATCATAATGTACCAATAATCCAAGAGAAGACGCGGTAGAAAGAAGTTGATCTATGACTATGTGGGATGATATATAAGGGTAAAGTGAGAGGCATTGTACAGGGGATGTTCTGGTGGTGAGGCTTAGGATTATTGTTATGCAAGTCTTATAATTATGGTAGGAAACTTTTGTAATTCTTTTCCTTTTGTTGGCTATGTAGCAAGCATTTTTATGAAGCTTTTTGTACTTCAAAATGGTGGGCAGGTGGAACACTATTATAAGCTTATTCCTACAGTCTTGAAGTTGAGAATTTGTTGCATGCTAAATCATGAAAACCCTAACGAGAAAGTTGTCTGAATTTCAAATTGCATTAAAGTTTTGAAGGATTTGTTAGCACCAGAAAAACCTTGTGCGGATGTCAGATTTCATCAAAGGGCAATGCTATAGAGTTGGCTAAGGTTGTTTAAGCGACAGATATAATTTTTATTGTGATTTTCCTTTTGGCCGTTATTGCCCCTATTGTGTGTTTCTTTCTTTCTTTTTTTGTGTGAAGGAAATGACATATTTTATCATACACTAAAGTGAATGGGATTGTGGATCATAATCTGTACCTAACACTCATGGGCCTGTACTTCAACTAAAGGGCGTTCCTAGTGTATTAGACTTCCGCGTTCAACTAAAAGGCGTTCCTAGTGTACTACCCGCGTTTGTACAAGGTCCGAAGAGAGGTCAAATCGTTTCACGATCTGGTGTACTCAGCCTTATCCTATACTTTGTGAAAGGGGTTGTTTCTGCGGCTCAAACATATAACATCAAGTCAAGAACTTCAAGGTTTGTCCTTAAAACGACATGTACTTCAACTATGTTAACCAATTGAACTAAATTTAGTTAACGAGTGGGCCTTCCTTGGTTGAAAGGTGGAGGGTCCAGACCCTAACGCTATCAGTTTAATTAGAATTTCTCCACCATTTCAAAAGCGAGTATTCCCATATTTTTGATGATATGATCTTGTAAATTGTGATATATTTGTTTTATATTTCTTGCGTTATGAAAAATAAAATGGATTGGAAAAAATAGTTGTAATATAGGATTTACATTAGTTAGGATCTATAATTAAAATAATGGGATAATTAGTGAACATAATGCGACAAACTTGGATTTAATAATTTAGGGGTTGGACATGTCTCAATTCCTGATATTTTTAGTTTGATATAATTCAATTTTTAATATCTGACAACTTGATCGATTTACCCCATGTTATATTTCCAGTTTGTTCATTTATTAATAGCAAAAGTATCCATATCTTATTATATTTGTGAAATTTACATTAATTAAGTTGTGCATGTGCAGTGAAGAAGAAGGATTATGTTAGTCAACTTATCATATATTAAAGAAAACATTAAGAATGAAACTTGTCAAAGTCCAAAAACCGAGGAAAAAAATGTCAACTTTCAAATCTTTGAAAAAGACGTGCCTCTCTGATCGATAGGGTCGGTAGCACATGAGAGGATCATAGGAAATTAAAAATACCTTCGCAGTCTCCCTCATATTTCTCCCATATTTCAACAGATCCAATTATTTTTATTTTTATTTTTATTTTATTTTACCATACACACGGAGGGAATAAGAATCCAAACCCTCGTTTATATCAAAAAAGTGTAATTTATCAGCTTAAAATTTTAAAAATGTAGTAAAAAGTTTTTTGGTAAGGAGAGATTTTTGGTAAGATCTGATTAGGTATCCTTCGCACCTTTAAATCGGGTTTGGATCTCTACACCGCAAACTCTCTCACCGCACTGTTTACCGTATGGCACGTAGCAACAGAGAGTGGTGATGAGTTTGCGGTGAAAAGATCTGGTCTCCTTTAAGCCCAAAATGTAAGTTCATGATCTTTCCATGCGTGTGGCCGTTCAATTCATATAAGATGTTTTCAATGCAATACTTCTACCGTATTCTATTACTACTTGGTACTCAAACTCTTGTCATAATTTCTATTTTGGGCTGTTTTAAAAATCTCGTCTACCTTCTAAAAATAATGATATATTAGTAGTTCAAACTTTCACACTATCATTTTATTTAACATTTATATGATTTCTTTAATTTAAATTTATTAACCAAATAAAGTTAGAATAAGAATAATGATAAAATAGTTTGACTTTTTTGAATTATGCTAAAATGAAACTCTGACAATATTTTTGAGATGGAAGGAGCGAGTACTTGTCTTTGTATATTTGCATGCATTACAGAATCTTAGGAGGGAGCTACGCGAGTTATATATGAATTAAATTGGAATATTATTCCATATAAGTTATAACTACATATAACTGCTAAAGAAAGCAATTACTGCAAATATATGCCTTTCCAATAATGACAAAGCATCCAATTTAACAAGCGAGCGTAAGGTCAAGTGGCACTATTCGAAAGCTACAAATGAACATAAAAACAAATTCAATGCAAAACATATTTTCTATATATAGAATTGTTGGCTTCTCAGATTACAAAACTAAAGAGCAATGTGTTCCCAGAATTATTGATATCAATCCTAAAAAAAGATGGTATAGAACCATGTTTAGGACAATGGTGTGGACTCTAGAGGTCATAGGTGTAGACTATGTTTCCAAGTTCTTTCATGATAGTTAAGAGAATAACAAACAGAAAATATCAACTACATTGTTGTTCAGTAAATTGAGGTGACAATACTAGCCTATCAATGAGACCTTGAAGCCTCTTAGCACCTAAGCCAGGTTTCAGCTTGGTGGGATTTTTGACCTTTGAACATCGAGGCTTACCTGAACACCAACCGCCCGGTGTGAAGCTTCCGTTTCTTCTCCCCAGTAACACAGCATCAATTCTGTCCAGAGCTGGATCATTTTCCTTGAATTTACGTGCAAATGCAGCACCACTTGCGATCATTTTAGCTGTGTCGTTGAGTGAGAGGGTATGCGGATGCTGTTTTGGTGGGAAATCCCAAGAAATGTAATGCATATCATGGTTGATAACAGTTTTTGAGAATTCTGGGGCGTTGCACACCACTGTCTGGAAATAGCCTTCAGGAGAGGACACAAAGTTCGTGTAGTACATTAGTAAGGTTCTTGGAAGATTATCCCAACCCCATATGCAGTACTCCACAAAAGCACGCGATAAGATCATCCACGCAGAGCCTGCATATGATGGCTTTTAGTCAACGGAACTGTATAGAACCTATAGGGTAACCAGGACTAAGATCCAAACGATAACAAGCACAGCTTTAATTCGGCAAAACTCCTATCTCATCAATCAATGTGCCATTTTTCTTCAGGATGAAGAAACAGCTGACGGGACCAGCACTTTAAAAGGATCAGCAAGTCATAAGAGTTGAGGTCAAAGTAAACATGGTCTCAGAAAGTAGGCATGGCACATAATATTTCAGAAAGAGGATGACAACATAAACATATGTATTTTGGCGGTACACATAATTTACAGTTATGGCTTTTCTGTTCACTTCCAGTATTCTCGCTTAAATATTTCACATTGGTGGCTACAAGAAAAGATAAATGCTGAGAAAAAGGGTATCAAAAGATAAAGAAAACCAGATTATCTGTTATGCTTTTCACAATAGAAAAATTGTACAAAGACACTGGAGGAGAGGGTCTCAGAACATCTGCAGAATTCGTTGCTAACTCAAGATTGAGGAGTATAAAATGCATAGAACTAACCAGTGAAGAGTTTAAATGCATTAGGCAAGGTTCTTCTTGGATTGACCCAAAAGATGTCTGCTTTAGTTGTCTGGTAGAGCCCAGGGTCTACAATCAGAGGCATGGCTCTTTGAGATCTGAGATAGAAGAGAGCAAAAATAAGTCTCTAGTTAGCTAGTTCAGTTACCAACAAATCAGAGGCATACATCAAAACAACAAAAGAGAAAGAACTTACGCCTTCCATCCTAATTTACTTGTGTGCTCAATAAAGTTCAGTTCTCTTTTCACGCCTGAAAATACATGTAGAAGATCTGCAAGAAGAGATTTGGATAAATGAGAATTCACTTGAACAAATTGAAACATTCATACTCCCTACAAGCCTACAAATCAATTCTCAGGAACCTTTAAAAAAAATTGCATCATCATGGCACTAACCATCTTGAGTCACCAGTGGATAATCTGAAGCGCTTAGGTTAATAAACCAATCCCAATCCGAGTATTTTTTGAGAAGAATGGCACACGCATGAAGGGTATTAGCAACCATGGTTGGACCTCTATATGTGACCATGTTAGCCTTTGTTATCATGAACACATTCCCAACACTAGCAAACATGGGATCCTTCTCAATCCTAGAAGTAAGTTCCATCCTCTCCTCGGCAGGGGATTCAAGATCCAAATGAACTACATAGTAATTTCGCGGATGATACAACGCCTGCAGAGTTCTCCAAAGTTTCTCCAAATCACCTCTTGATCCAGATATTAAATAAGCAAACCGCGGAATAGGAGGACCAGGTGGCGCGGCTGGTGGGGTTGGACTAAGCTCCACTTTCCCTTCTACAAAATTTTGGCCCGTTTTATTCATCTGATCATCAGATGGGAAAATTAAGAAGATGGAATCTAATCTGCCTAGCGTCGATACAAGCCCCATACTAAAGAAGGCCGCCAAAAGGAAAGCACATAGAACTAAACTGAATACAAGGGGGAAAACCCATCTCTTCTCCACCTTTAAGGACCCCATTCCCATATTATACAAGGAGTTACAAGGAAATGGGAATCAAAAACAGAGCCGCTACACTTGGACAAGAATTTAAACCCTTCAGATTGTCCTGCTGGTTTATATATAACCTTGCATTGCGACCGAAAGTCAAGACAACAAACAATGCCGTCTTCAGGTGGTTTCAATAACTATAACCTGCAGATACAAAATCATTGAAGACGCTATAATATATGACAACAACAAATATTTATATATAGACACATATCTGTCTAAGCTATCTAATACTGTGATCACCAATAACAAATACTAATATTAGAAGGTGTACGTAGGAACACAAAGGACCCAAAGCAGAAGAATATGGTGGAACTTAACAAACAGGATGAAGCAAGAAAAAAATATGATTAAGCCAAAAACACAGAAATGTCTCATCAAGAGTGTCCAAAAGATAACGAAATTTAAATCAGACCAATATATAATCATACATCACCTTATTCTGCCTGAAAAAATTTTAGTTGCACGCAACAATCAATCCCTGTTGATGTTAATGACGAATAATGCGTACACTTTATAACCTTTTGAAAACGAGGGAGAGCAAGAGAGCAAGTCACAAAAGGTTAGCAACATAATCAAGGAAAAAAGCTTGAAAGGATACAATTTGAATAAAAGAAAAAGACCCAATAAAAAAATTTCTAGACCGGCCATCACGAAAGAATCAAAGACCATCGTATTCGTACCTTCTATGAAGCAAATGAACAAAAATAAAAGATAAAATAAATACTAAAATCAACGACATCTACAAGAATTTTTTTTTTACAATATTATCATGACCAGAAGATTTTGCTTTTCAATATTATCATCACCAGATAATCACGCCAATAGACAAAACAAAATATTAGCGTACGAACAGCCATCCGAATTGTTAAAAAATAAATTCCAATAAACTTGAAATTGCAAACAACAATAACTCTAGGAGGCCAAATAAGAATGGGAAATCAAAGCTATGTGTTGCATGACGTGTGGATGAAAATGAGAGAGAGTTTGTAGAAGAAGAGAAGAAGAAAACAGAAAATTAGAGCATTAAATGTAACAAAAGAGTTTGTTGAGAAAGCAGCTAATTTTACCTCATGGTTAGCCTCCACATTATGATTTGGAGAGAAAGAGAGAGCCAACTGTTTCAAAAAATCATTGCTGGAGAAAAAGAAATGGAATTCAGATCAGAGATAGTCAGAGAAACAGAGAGCTGGAGAAGAAAGGAGGAGAGAGAAAGTAGAGAGAAGTGATAGGAGAGAATGGTTATGAGGCCAAGCTGTGTGTTGTATTCTCAGAAGAATCAGACGGTCTTTAAAATCAGTCTAAATAATTATGGATACCAAAGCTTCTTTTTTTTTCCTTGTTGACTGGAAATTTTATTTTATGCATTTTATTGCGTCAAAGCGTAAACGTATGAATTCGAATGAGATCCCCTCACCACGCGCGGATGAGTCACCGCACTCCCCATCACACGATACGTAGCAGCAGTGGGGGGTGATGAGAACTCTCATCCAGCCTCACCACATTCCTTGCTGTCACGTGTCGCGCGGTGTAAAGGGAGCTGTGAGGAGATCTTAACCATGAAAAATTTCCAGTTTTATGAAAGTCAACTTTTATAATTCCAAAAATGTGTAAATTAATTTGATATACCTAGCAACAGAACAAAGTGCATTCTCTGGTTCTGAGAGCCCATCGATCCAGTCTCAATAAGTATTATGGAGGATGTAAATCAAAAGCTCAGCGGCCTGTTAGGTTGGGTGATGAGTTACGAAGTGACCCACACAAGGTGTCTCCCTGCAAACCAGTCATTCGGTCTAACAGCAGTAAAACACACTGTGCGTGTCCCTGGAATCGAACTCTTGACTTTTTAGAGCGAATCCTAACCTGAGTATCAAATGAAATATGCTATAGGGCTGATATAACAATTTTAAGTTGACTAAATCGCCACCTACATGATAGGAAAAAGATTCTTCTGCTAGGTTGTGTATTATTATAAAGATGGACTATTAAGTATTATCAATGTCGTTTATTTTATTACTAAGTATGAAAGTTCTGTAATATTGTTTTAGAAATGTTAGAACATTCGTATGACGTATGATTTGACCTTACGTTGTATAGTTTAACACTTGGTATAGTAAACTTTAAATACACTAGTAGTATAACTTGTCACCGGGAAAAATTGTTTTTTGTTGACTTTCTTTATTAAACGAATGCATTGACTTCCATGCATGAGAATTTTCCGAAAGGATAGATATAACATTAGATACAGTTTTTTCATATCTCAGATCGAGCGATATTTTATTGGTATTTGATGAAATCGGATTTGTCTGATGTTGATTGAAAATGTCCTAAATTTGTTACTAAATCGAGTAAGAATCAACAACATTTGAAGTTTCAAAATTATACTATGAAGAAAAATCGCACATAGAGTCAGTTATAGATTTTTTTATACTTAATAGTAAAATATTAAGAAAATGTCTCTTTGTGAGTTGTTTATAATTGATTATAGAGAAAGTTTCATATCCTCTTTATTTCCATGAATGGAATGTTTTCATATCCGTTAAAATAGTTTTTGCATGTTGTCAAGTATTTTATCTACCCTTGTGCATCAGTATAGATGTCGCTAAATAAACTCCAAGTGTCTTGATGTCATAGTAGGGTTGTCCATGTAACGAGAATAAGTTTAATTTAGCTTCCTATCAATTTTTGACGAGCTATTCTTTCATAAATTAATGAACTTGTGTTGAATTCGAATAACTCATGATAATTCTCATACTTAAGTTCTTATACTTAAATTCAAGTAATTCTCATAGTTTGTCGTGTAAAGAAGCTGCTGCTAGCTCATAGTTTATATTAATATTTGATGTAAATTTCTAGTACAGTGATGTAGGACTGGTTGTACTTCTTGTTTTATTCTCGGAAATAAGATCCATTGTTCCATAAAAAAAAATTAAGTAATTCTCTTGTTTATTTATGTCACCTCTCATAACGACATGTTTTGCTCATAAGAAATAGGATAAAAACGAATTTTTCTCCACAACGTCACCTGCCACTGGTTTTATAAATTCTTTAGGTTGGTTATGCAACACGAGTAATTACACTTATTGCAGATAATATTCACGACGATAAATTTTTCGTTCGTAGAAGTATTTGGGTAAGAATTGGAGAAAGAAATTTCTTAATAACCTTTTGGAAAAATCCAAAGATAGATCGAGGGTATTGTAAATTTTGTAGGTATTATTTTTTTGAATCATTGATTTTTCTGTAAGCCAGCACATTGATTTTTCTTTCACCGTTACTGGTGATATAAAAATAGAAAGAATAGGAAAAGAAAAGATATAATAGTAGAAAATTTTGGCGTGTTTCCTTATTTATAATAAAGACTTGGAATTAATTCCGTTGCTATATAAGGGTGAGACATAATTATTTCCGCAACAAATTCTCCATAATATTAGGCGAAGAAGGTGATGGTGGAGCAATAATAGCGCAAAAAAAAAAAAAAAAAAAAAAACCCTTTAGTGAAAAATGTCAATAGCTTAAAGAAGGAATGTGTGAGAGGTGGCAAATAATGGGGATGAGATCTCCTCACCGCGCGGCCCAGGACGCGACACGTGGTAGCAGTAGGGGTGGTGAGGCTGGATGAGGGTTACGCTCACCCAGCCTCACCATCCCCCTTTTTGCCACGTGTCGCGCGGTCACGCACGCGGTGAGGGGGGAGCGGTGAGGGGATCCTATCCCCAAATAATGTTATGTGCTTTGAGATTGACCCATCTCTCGCCCTCAGGGCATATTCCAGTTGGTACTCAGATTGTGATTTGTTCTAAGAGCTCAAGAGTTCGAATCCAAAGACACGCACAGTGTGGTGTTCCCCTGCTACTAGTCCAAAGACCTGGTTTGTGGGGGACACTTTATGTGAGTAACTGCGTAGTATCTCGCCCAATGTAGAAGGCCGATGGACTCCTGATTTACATCCTCACCCAATCTAGGAGGCCTCTAGACTCCTGATTTACATCCTCCACGCAACTTCTGAAGTGAGGGATTTCACCTTTTGTTCCAAGATTGCCCGAATATTACATGACCAATCAAAAGAACAATAAAAATATAATAATACCATCCATGGAAAATTTTGATCATATCATATATAATTTTTTAGATGCACCGGGAGGCCCACTAACGCGGATGAGATCTGAGGAGGTAAGATATGAGGCAAAATATGAGGTCTCCAATCACGCGACAACACGTGTACAAAAGAGCTTTTTTTTAAAATGAAAAAAAGTAAATAGCGGGCCCTTTTGTACACGTGTCGTCGCGTGATTGGAGGCCTCATATTTTGCCTCATACCTTGCCTTTTCAGATCTCATCCGCCACTAACGATGTAGAAAAGAAGAATTTTGTAAGAAAATTTTTACCAGTGAAGCAAGAGAATGCACTTCAAAAAAAAGTGGGCACAACCATTACTGTATAGACAGAAAGCACATGCACAAAATAGCAACTCAACTTATATTCGAATGATATGTGGCATTTAATATTGTCGATTTAAATCTTGATAATTGCACTATGAGTGCTTGATCTCTACTGTAAGCTTCTTATATTATAAGAGATTTGAGCTCAGGCATCTTATGAACTTCAAATCTTGAATCTGTCACCTAATAGATAGCTTACTGATCTGATTTATATCATCTACGAATCTTTTTGAGACTGAAATGATACAGACCCTCGGAGTCAGGTTTGGTATTTGCATCCAAGAAAGCACAGGCACAAATATATTCACAATACGCAATGCTAAAAGCAAAATATCCATAGACCAGCTATAGTAACCAGATATCTAAAGCAATTTGGTTCCACTAACAAAACATAGAAACTAAAGTGGTAAAACACATTAACCAGACTATGCACATATTATTATGTTGCAAGAATCCCGACATCCCGAGTTCGAACCCGTGTAGAGTCAATACTTTGTTGAAATATTACAAGGGTTGCTTCTGTGCTTCTGAATCTCGTGTGTTCTCTCCCTTGTAGGGCTGCTAATAGAACACATCTCTCGATTTACATCCTACCTGTCTAAGGGGCCTCTCGTACATGTGGGGGAGATTCCACCCCTTAACAAAGTTATGATAATCCACACTATCATTGGCTTTTCATGGAAAGAACAATACAAGTTGATCAATCTGGCGGAAAAGGCCCAGAAACTTTTGGGTCAGGATCACCTGATTCCCCACTCCCTCACCTCCTTCGCGACCGCTCGCCACGTGGCAGCAAGGGGGTGGTGAAGCTGGATGGGGTCACCCGCATCCAGCATCACCATCCCTCCCCGTTATCACGTGGTGGACGGTCACACGAACGGTCACGGAGAGGGGGGGTCAGAAGATCTCATTCGGAAACTTTTGGTGTCATCCTTGAAGGAAAGCCTATGATGAACATAGGTTGATGAAGAACAAGAATGAACGTAGGTTGACGTAGACTTTTGAGTCAATTTGTTATTATTTTTATTCTATTTTTTACTTGTGTAATTGAAACAAAAATAAAATTAATTAAAAAATAATAGAAACATTGATTACAAAACGTTACTATTTTTAAAAAGTGAATAATGTTTTTATAACAGACTAAAGTGTAAAATATAACAATATATTTAAAACAGAGACAATAAAATATATAACTTATGTGCGTTGATTTATGTATATAGAATAAGAATGACATGGCTACCTAAGATAAGTAAGAGAATATAAAGCACAGATTAAGGAAATAGGCTATTCAAAAAAGACAAGTATCACATGTATTTTGGTAGCAAATTGTTATTTCCTCAGTTTTAAAATTATTATTACTATTTCTATTTTAGTTTGTCTTAAAAAAACTGTCACGTTTTAAATTGGTAAGGTATTAGTATTAAAAGTTTTTTATTAATTTTTTAATTTATAATTAGATGATTTATCTAGCTTACATTAATTAATTAACTAAAAATAAAATAGAAAAACAATTAAAATAGTTTGACTTCTTTAAATTATACTTAAGCTAAATTATGACAATATTTTTGAAATAAAATAAGTATCTACTTAAAATTTTATATAATTATGCTTTCTAATGGGAATCAGTTTTATACAAGTCAGTGGTGCTTGAGGCAACTATTTTTACACTTGAAATCATCATTATTTTATCTTGTCTTATGTTTCATTTCAGATTATACTATACTATCCGTATTGATATTGTATCAAACTAAGTCATATATCTATTACACTCATTACGTCACGCCAGTGCATAGGTGTGTTTATTCAGCTCATTATGTCTCGTTCATATTTCTCGGCTTCATTTGATTGATACACATGTTATAATAATAATAATTATTATTATCATCCTTGGAGCACCAACTCTGAGGGCTCTCACCGACGCCCCGTTCTAAATAATAC
This sequence comes from Eustoma russellianum, assembly GCA_036186865.1. NCBI lineage: Eukaryota > Viridiplantae > Streptophyta > Magnoliopsida > Gentianales > Gentianaceae > Eustoma > Eustoma russellianum. The sequence goes on along the minus strand of AP025048.1, from coordinate 5,090,944 downwards.
TGTGTAAGATACAAATCAGAAGTCAAGCAACCTTTTAGGTTAGGTGAAGATTTATGACGTATAGTCTCTCTGTAAAACAGGCATATCTTAAAACATAAAATATCTACATTGTATATGTCGTTAGAATTCGAACTCTTAAATCTTCTTGTATCTTTTACTACGAACGGAGGAAAAGAACCGCCATTTCATAAACTGCTCGACGTCTATGGATCGCTTTCTCTCTCTCTACATATCTTTGTTCTCTCATAAACGGAAGCGAGAGACGTTTGGTTCCTCAGTTCTTTGGTTTCCTTTTTAATCGGTAAGTGAGAGTCTCCTCGGATTTTTCCGTTTTTCAATCCACACCTGTCAACTCCATATTTTCTCTGTCCCATGTTACACTTTCTGTTATATATTTATAATCTTCGCTTTCTTTCTTTAAGTGGATTTCTTGGTGCATGTCAAAATTGTATGAACTGGGCTCTTTGGTAATGCAAGATATCTGTTCCTTTATGCTATTTTCTCTCTATTTAGAACGAATTTAATTTGGGATGTGTGCTTTTAGCGAATCATTGGTTTATTCTACATAAACAAGCTTTGATCTTTGTTACTCATGGAATAATCTGGAAAGATAAATGTTTAACTTACTGGGCTTTAATTTTTAGTTTTGATTTAGGTGCCTTTTAAATTTGTAGTGTTTTGTGTAGGTTGATTGAAGTGATTATGCTATTGTCACTTTTTTTCCTTTAAAATTTTACCCACACGGCGGAGAGGAGTAAAGGATTTGGACCTTGTTCTCACTAGGAAATACAATGACCTTTAGCAGTAGAACAATTCAGATTCCTGATTATGCTATTGCCACTTAATTTTCATGCCTGATTTTGTGGCTTTATGTGACAGTTAAGTTTACGTATGGATCTCTTGATGCTTTTAACATGATTGTTTTCCACTCGCTGATGCCTTAATCATTTAGCATTTCCAATTGCAATGCATTAATGACATTGCATTGATGCATATATCTGGTTCTGCTTCTGATTTGTTTGAGGAGAATCACCCGACAGTCAGAGTTTGTCATTTATACGAAAATGTCTTAGAGAAAAAGGTTTTGTCTGGATTGATGCAATATAACAAGCAAAACATTTTCTGCTAGATATGGCCTGAGAAATGTTTCGACTATGTTTCCTCGGATTGGGGAAAAATTACGAGCTTTTGCTACATGTCTATATTAATTGATCAGTACTTGTTCTATTGAAAAGATGGTTTTTTATTACTTGCATGGCTTCTTGTTCTTGGATATCTTGTAACGCCCTTTTCCTCTTATATCTGAAATCTTGGTCAGGATTTTCTATTGAAAATATGGGTGGCGAGGTTGTAGATTCTAAGTTGGACAGCTCTACTGAAGCTGTAAGTGAGGAAAATGCCGCTATAAGAGAAAATAGTCAAAGGAACGACTTCATAGGACTCTGTCAACAGGTAAAATCTGTGTCCGATGGTCTGGATGAACCATTGAAAGGGGAAGGAGATAAAGTTGCCGATGCTAACTTCCCTAAGGATGCAGAGAAGGAATGGCCAGCACCTGTAAAGGCGCACAATTTCTTTTTCGTAAGGTACAGATCATTTGAAGATCAGAAGCTGAAGGCCAAATTGGATCAGTTGGACAAAGAATTGGTGAGAAATAATCAGAATCGTTCCCAGCTCATCGAAACATTACGTGCTAAAAAGGTTTGTCTATGATATTACATGAATGGAGACGGTAAATATCAAGTTTACTGAGATACATACTAATTTTTTGGTGCAGAATGAACGAGGAAAGATAATCTCTCAGGTAAAGGCTCTTGATGAAGAAAAGGAGGAGTTTCAGGCAAAAATGGAGAAAAAGAAAAAGGAAATAGAGCCTTTTCAGCAGGCAATGGGACAGCTAAGAGGTGGTGGAAATGGAGGCAGAGATGGGAGACCAGTTCTACGTTCATCTGAGAAAGAGCTCAATGATCTTGTAAGTCCCATCACATAAGCCATGTAAAGCTGTTATTTGATTCTTATCTTTCAGTCAGACGAGTCATCCTTTGGAAGGAAATGTAAAAGCGAAGATATACCGATTGTTAACATGATGGCTTTCTCTTGTCAATCAGAAATGTATTGCCCTCATTTCCGTCTGTATGGTAAAGCTTCATCTGCTTAATTGTTTGGTGCCTTTTTCTTGTAAACATTGTAGATCAAAGGTTTACAATATCGCATTCAACATGAAAGCCTTTCCCTCAGTGAGGAGAAGCAAATCCTTAGAGAAATCAAACAGCTCGAAGCGGCCAGGGAGAAGGTGGTTGAGAATGCTAGCTCAAGGGCAAAGATTCAGCAGTTGGGTGACAAAGAAGTCCTTCAAGACCAGGTCAAAGTAAGGGTTCTTTATAGGACGTCTCGTCTTATCCATATTAAGTCTGTTCTGTTTTCGGATTGCCAAGACTCTCATGAACCGACGATTTCTTGTAGCTCATAGGTGTTGAAATGGAATCTGTGAAGAACAATCGAGAACTGTTGAAGGCTAGGATTCGTAGTATGTGGAAAGAAAAGAAGATCTTGGATCAGGAGATCTTAGTTATTGAGGATGAATTGACTGCAGCGAAAGAAAATAGCACCAAACTTTTCGAAAACATTCGTGAATTGAGAAAACAACGTGAGACAGCGGTATGCTTTCTTTACAACTTTATTCAGATAATGGATAAAGCGTACATCTTTCTTTATTTAAAAAGTTTGAATGAAAGTGCATATGCAATGAAATTTTTGGCTTTCTTGACGTCTCTACAGGATGTTGCCAGATCTTATCAGGGCAGTCTTTATTCAAAACCATTGCCTCTTTTTGACACTACCTGGCTCACTTCATTCTTTCTGGTTGCAACTAATGTTGTGAATGGGTTCTTGAACTTGCAATTTCATTTGTTCTTTCTCTATAGGAAAAGCTTTCTTACTTTTTCTATTTTTTGGGTTCTTGACAAATGGCTGCACTGAACTGGGAAAGGTTCTTGCTCTAAGAATTAAGAGTGGATGCTGTTTTGCTCCTGCTAACATCATTGCCTTTAATCGTTCATTTCTATCAACCATATAATCTGTAGGCTGTCCCCTTATGATGGTTTTAATTGTTGGCCTTTTAAATTTTCAGAATACATCCTTCTACCAATATCGCTCGCTATTGAATAAAGCCAAAGACCTCGCAATAAGGAAGGATGTTGAAAGCCTGAGACGTCTTTCAGAAACAGAGGTTTGTTGCATCAGTTTGTCTAAATCATCATCGGTCCTGCATTTTCCACCTGCCTATGATATTTAGTGTTTGCTCCTTTATTAGGTTACTAAATTTATTTCCGAGTGGAGTAATAGCAAGGCCTTCATAGAAGACTATGAAATGAGAATCTTATCATCCCTTGACTTCCGCCAATTAAGCAGGGATGGAAGAACAAGAAATCCTGGGGAGAAGCCTATTACGCCAGCAGTGAAATCAGAAGATTCTAATTTTCCTGAACAAGATGATAATCTACCTCTCCAGAAAGTGGAGAAAGAGGAAAAAGATGCTAAGCAGCCAAAAATGGCCAATATCAAGAAGGAAAAGAAGGAGACTTATGATGTGGAAGATGATTTCATTATTCCTGAGATTCAGCGAAATTCACTGACTAAGGTGGAAGCAGTGGATGAGCGGAAATTAAAAGAAAAGAAAAGAGAAGAGGAGATTGCAAAAGCTAAGCAGGCACTTGAAAGGAAGAAAAGATTGGCAGAAAAGGCGGCTGCTAAAGCCACAGCTAGAGCTCAGAAAGAAGCTGAAAAGAAAGAGAAGGCATTTAGTTTGATGATGCATGTTTGATTCTAATCAAAGAAAGATTCTAAACTTTCAACTTTATACTATGTTGTCTGTTTACACATTGCAGGAGCGTGAAAAGCGAATGAAGAAGAAGGCTGGGACTAATGTAGCAGCTCCTGACCCTGCTGATCAAACTGAAGAATCCGAAACGACGGTGCCAGAGAAGTTGGAGGAGTCTGTTCAAACCCCATCTCCACAAAGCCAAACCAAAAGCAAGGAGAATGTGATAAGGTATAAAAGACCCCCCAAAGGTTTGCATTCGCCTCCAAAGACACTACTCAAACGGAAAAAGTCCACAAAATACTGGATGTGGGCTGCAGCTGCTTCGGTTGGTCTGGCACTGGTTTTGTTATTAGTTATATTCGGATCTAGTTATCTTGGAGATTCTTCTATTCAGCAGACTGAATGATTTAGTTTGGTGCTGAACTGTTAGATGTCAGCTTTTGAACTGTTAGATCTTACAGATCTGCGTAATCTAACGTTAAAGTCCAAAAGCTGAGTGGAAGAAAACCCTTATCTTCAGTTAGGTGTAGACTCGGGTGGAATGCCTCTCAAAATCTTCTCTGGCATCTTCTTTGTTTGATATTCTTGAAGAAGGTTATGCTCGTTCAACCCTATTTGCTTGCATATGCTAATGCAACGATGGATGAACCAGAAGGTGCTATAGAAGATTCGAATCCGGGAAGCATTGGGATCTTTATCATTTTGATGACCATGATTGATCAGGTCCCCTTTGTAGACAGCATCAATGTTTCTAGGTCCCTTTTTTTTTTAGGTTTATCATTTCGATTTTCTCTACCCATTGCTTTAGAGGCTCCCGCTTATGACGGGGTATGGGGATTGAATATACGCAACCATATCCATGTGTTAGAAATATACAGAGTTTGTTGTTGTATCCTTTTAAATTCTGAAATGTGTTGTGTTTATCTGGAGATAGACTTTATGGTATACATGTTATACCAAGCATTATATATATTTTTCCTTCAATTAATAACTCCGGAATCAATTGCAAAATTATCATGAATGCAAGATTTAGATTAACTATAGCACTTCATATAGCAGATGTAGCATATAATTTGTCTTCTTGTACTGGTGATCAGTATCCAGAACTCAATAGTAAGCAATGGTGTATAGTAGTATTAAATCACCAAAGTTGAGGTTTCCAATGGAAGAAACCTTGTCCATATTCCTTACGTGCTTTCTACTTGCATTTCATATAAGAGGAAAGGTGGTAGCCTCTTTCCATTTTTAAATAGAGTTAAAGTCACGATCTTCTTTGATTTTAAAATATGATGGAATAAAGCAAAACGACTCACTAAATTGACTGCAGTTATTATATTGTGAAGTAGCAGTTGATCGATACAGCTTGACGTAATTTTTATTATAGGTCATCGGAAAACCACCTATGTGTGTTTCTAAGACATGAGTATGGTTACGTACATCCGACCTCCCATATCTCGGCATAGGCGGGTCGGGAACCACTAAAGCTATGGAGTAATGTTGTTGTTGTTATAGAATAGGTGGTAACCGTTGTCTTTTACTTTGGTACTTTAGGAAGCGCAAACACGCCTCGAAAATGATATCTCTATATCTTGGAGCAAAAGGTCATTCACTGGTCCTGAGGCCCCCCATTATCCCAATCCTAAGAAGCATTATGGAGGATGCAAATCAGGAGCCCAGCGGCCTCCTAGATTCAGTGAAGACTTACGCAGTCACCCACGCAAGGTGCATCCCTGAAAAACAGGCTTTCGGTCTAGCAGCAGTGGAACATCCACACTGAACCACTTCTATGTGTTTCTAAGACATGAGTATGGTTACATATATCCGACCTCCCATATCTCAGCATATACAGGAACCACTAAAGCTATGGAGTAATGTTGTTGTTGTTGTTATAGAAAAGGTGGTAACAGTTGTCTTTCACTTTGGTATTTTAGGAAGCGCAAACACGTTTTGAAAATGATATCTCTCTATCTTGGAGTAAAAGGTCATTCCCTGTTCTTGAGGAATCCCATTGTTCCAATACTAAGGAGCATTATGGAGTATGCAAATTAGGAGCCCGACGGCCTCTTAAATTGAGTGAAGACTTACGTAGTTACCCACACAAGATGTCTTTCTGCAAATCAGGTCTTCGGTCTAGCAGCAGTAGAACACCCACACTGTGCGTGTCCCTAGAATCGAACTCTTGACCTTTTGGAACAAATATTAATCCGAGTAGTAAATGAGCTATGTCATGTAGGCAATATCTCTATATCTATATTCATTAGTTTGCGGTATGCTGCAAAAAGGTCATTCTATAAGGTCTTTAGGGCAATGATGTCTCCAGTAAAAGAATGATCTGATAATTTGAAGTTGACAGTTGACACTATGGCGCCTTAGATATAGGGTTTTCCCCGTACGAGGTTTGTTTTTCTTTTATTAATTATTTGGTAAATTATAAAACTCGCCTCTGTTTGTTTTCTTTTATTAATTATTTGGTAAATTGTAGAATCTGAAAATTTGGACAAACGTGAATTGTTGGCGACGTTGGTTTTGGTTGAATGAAATTGGGTTAAAGCTGAATTTGCAAGATTGGGCTACCAAGCTTATGTTAAATTTTCTTTCTTTTAATTTATGAGTGAAAGTCATTTTGCTTTGCCTGTTGGGTCAAGATGGGCCTAATTGAGTAGAAGCACAAGGTGTGCCAAACAAAGCTGTAACGGGCCGACTCATGCTTGGGTTATCAAATCCGATCAGATTGGCCTGTGTCCCAATGTCCTAAAAATTTAGTTCTATTTTTACTTAAATATAATTTAAAAAGTCAAATTTCGTAGGCTATTATTTTTATTTTCTCATTAATTAATTATTTGAGGTAAACAAAAGATAAATCATGTAAGTGTTAATTAAATGGGTGGTATAAAAACTTTGACTACCTATACTTACTATTTTTTAGAAAGTGAACAATATTTCGAAAACAAAACAAAATAGAAATAAGAAAGTGAACAATATTTCGAAAACAAAACAAAATAGAAAAAATGATGATATTTTTAGGACGAAAAGAGTATTTCAATTTGATTTGAACATTAAACATGGTTCTAAAAATTGTTGTCTTAGTTTTGACTTGGACTTGAACATGGTTCGAAATTGAACAGCGTTCAAATCAAATTAAGACAACATTTTAGAGATGAAAGAAGCATATGGTTAGAATGAACTTAGTCTAAAGTGTTAGCACTTAAAATACTTTTAAATTTAATCAAAAAAAAACTTTTAAATAATGTCTTGTACAAAAGTGTCACACTATGTTGAAAATCTAATTGAGATAATAGTTTTGGAACCTGAAGAGTATGAAATAGCTGAAAATTCACTTATATATAGGTATTGATATAATGTAGAAATGAAAATGATTTGCCGCATAGTTACTATGTGTATGTTTAGTTATCTTCTACGGTCTACTCAATTCAAAATTCCACACGTTAATGACCGCGCCACGAATTAAGAATTAAGTCGAAATCCCTTACCCGGACTTCACGGCCCTAGCTCTAAGAAACATGTATGCATTATCCGCACATGCTTTTTGATGTCGGGACGGTGAGAACCTCCGGAATAAGAGATTTCAATAAAAGAATTAAGTCGAAAGGTCTAATAATGAAGTGTTTTTAAAATTAAAAAACAACAACAATACTAAAACTCTAATGAAGTGTATCATTTCCTAATTATCTTGCATTCCTCTAAACTTATATCACCGTTTGTTTTACTTCAATATTGAATTGGTGGGTGATTTCTATATATAATTAGTGGTGGACACAATCCGAGTTGATCTGAGCATTAAATTATAGATCAAGTATTTTTAAAAATTTTCAAACTTGAACTTGAACACGACCTTTAAATGCTCTGCGATTTAAAGCTCGAACCTGAGCGTCTTCGAATTTGAGTCGAACTCGAGCAATATTCGAACTTATTCAGGCAAAAACAAATACAGTTTTTTATTTTAAAAATTACATGCGTCGTGTATAACCATACATTTTTAGTTGATATTATCGAACTGTTATTCGTTTTTTCATTAAAAATTATTATTATTAAAATAATTTTCAGTTAACATGTTTAATTTATTGTATAGATGAAATAAATATACTAATATAACACCAAATCATGCATAATATTTATATATATCATAAATTCGAGCATGCCCACGAGCTAATGAGTCAAGAATCAATATGTTCATGATTGGGTGGCTAAATATTCAAGTCGAGTCGAGGTCGATCTTGAACTTTATTGGACAAAACTAGTCAAGCAAAAATTTATCCGAACTCGATCGGCTCATGAGCCGTTTGACTCATTTGCACCCTAACTAAAATCACAAAAGAGAAAAAGGGTAACAATCAAATATATAAAGAAACCAAAAACAAATTATATGGTATTGGTATAAATCATTTCCCTATCAAGATTTATGCTAGCTTTACATACACAATTCAATCATTATAATATACATATGCTTGCACATCTTCCTAGTCCCTTCTGAGGGGGAAAAACAGAATGAAGGAAATGTTGAAGATTTTAGTTATGACTTATGAGATTTGGGTGAAAACATGTTATGTGTATTAGTTTGAAATTATTTATAATTATGAGACAAAAGATAAAATAGATGACATGATGAGAGATTTTCTCCTATTCTGTACACGTGAATGTCTTTAGGCATGTCTTCCGTTGCATATTTGACATTTCCCAATCTTTTTTTCACGTATAATAAATCAATATACGTCCACTATAATAGGCAAAGTAAATCAACACAAAAAATAAAATATAAACTATTATTCTTAATGGAACTATATAATACATTAAAATAAACCCGAGACATCTTGGTATTGGTAGGGAAACATCAGCTGGGCCTTTCCCAATATGATATTCTTACTTGTCCGTACAAACTTGTAATTAGAAAATTAATTTATTTCAAGTCAGGGGAAGGCATGTTACAAAATACAAATGACTGTCCGTACAATTTGATTAACAAAAGAATCTTAATCGTGCCAGTTAATTAAAGTTGATGATTTCGGATTAACTAATGTTAGTATATTGCTTTAAAGATATATAACGATCATTTCAGAAGATGAAACCAAAAGAGATTAGTCATGCAAATCATTTAATTAGTCGTGGGCTTCTTGTTTCTTCTGTTTAATTGTGTTTAATAGGAATGTCCCACGACCCACGTCAGGGTGAGAGTTTAAAAAAAGAAAAGAAAAGAAGAAAAACACCCCATAACTAGATATTAACCATTAGTCTGCATGATAATAATTTAATAAAAAAATATCAGAATGTTATAGTAACATCTAAGGTAAGCGATTTGTAATATGGTAGTTCAAACTTAATTTATGATTTGAATTCGAATTCTTTATAGATTTACTGAGATATAACAAATTTTGATAGTTGTCTACTAAAACATATCGTTCGTTCTATATCTTTTATAAATTCTTGTGAACGAGACTGTATTTATTAAGGATAAACATGATATTAAGCGTTCGAACTGCAAAAACAGTCTATTACACAAAGTGTAAGGTAAACTTGCGTACATCAGATCACGAAGCGATCCGACTCCTTCACAAACCCTATGCAAACGTTGGAGACTAGTACACTGAGAACGTCCTTTTTCCAAAACGTCCAAAGGGCACAACAAAATTCCATGTCTTATGCTTTAAAATTTGGAATGTTCCATGTCACACTTAAGCACAAGAGACACTTAGAATGTAACCAAAAATATTGCTTGTCAATATCAAAGATACCTAAACCAAATATCTAACGTAGAGTTACCCTAGAAAAAACATTATCGTCAACTATAACATTACCGACATAGAAACAGTGATAAGTTTGTCGCAATTTACTCTTTGTATAACACCAGAAAATGCAAATTTTGCTATTTATTTCCAGTATACGTTATAAATCATATATTTTATTTTGTATTACGCATCCTGTATGATCTCTTCTTTTGAGATAAAAAGCCCAAACATGCCCCTCAGTACAGTTGGTGTGATTTTCCATCTCCCATCAACCAAAGGAATAATATAATGACGCCCCCAGGGGCATAGTCCAGTGGTAAGTGGCAAAGGTGATTGTGGCTAGAACCCCGACGTCCCGAGTTCGAGTCCGTGTGGAGACAATCCTTGTTGAAATATTACAAGGGTTGCCTCTGGGCTGGCTGAGTCTCGAGTGTCCTCTCCCTTTGCAGGGCTGCCGGTGGAACACATCCCTCGATTTACATCCCACCTGGTTAAGGGGCCTCTGGTACAGGTGGGGGAAGAACCCACTCCCTCATCAAAGGAATAATATAATGACATCTTCCTTTGCATTTGTGATTCTCATGTTGATATTTGCTCTAAGAGATCAAGAGTTCAATTCCAGGACACGTATAGTGTGGATGTTCTACTGTTGCGATGCCGAAGGTATGGTTTGCAGGGGAACACCTTGTGTGGGTTAATACGTAAGTCCTCACACAATCTAGGAGGCCGCTGAACTCCTGATTTGCATTTTCCAAAATACTTCTTGAGACTGGTACGATAGGTCCTGAAACGAGGGATTTAGACTTTTTGCTCCAAGAGATTAGTGAAATATTCAAGAAGTACATTAATTGCTTTAAGGAGTAAATAAATGTAGCATAGGGTTAGAGTAGAGAGCCTAATGAAGTGAGAATAAAGAGTCACCTTCTCTTCTCCGTCCTTTTTCATTATTCTAATTAATGGGCATTGGATTCTTCTTCTCTAATATTCTTCTCCCATTATATAACAATAAAGATAAAAGAATCACGTATAAGTGGGATAATAACAAATAACATTCACCTATTATCATTACCTTTTAATATTTTTTGAAGTAATATGGATTTATTAAAAGTGTATAAAAAATTTGAATGGGCCTACAAGAAAAAATTTGGTTGAATTCATGCGTTTACCTTCAAGACGCTCAATGTTTCCATTTCTAATTGAGTGAAGGACTCACCCTTCCTCGACTTCGTAATATGATGGAATAAAGCAAAATGACTCAATAGATTGGTTGCGTTTCTTATATTATGAAGTAGCAGTTGATCGACACACATTGACGTAAATTTCATTATGTTTCATCGAAAAACAACCTCTGTGTTTATAACACATGGGTATAGTTACGTACATCCGGCCTCTCGTATCCCGTTATAGACGAGAGACTTTAAAGCAATGTGATAATGTTATTGTTGTTGATGTACCTTCATGACGCTTAAGTTTTATGAGGAAATAGACTCTTTTGTGTAAACTAAAAAGTAGTGTTGCACAAATGGAATAAACAATAAAATTTGGACTGGAATCGATTCTATGGATTTATTTTTTCTACGGCACATCTTTTTTTAATTAGTTAAATTAATTTTTGGTCTCTAGGTAGTTCTCAAATTTAGAAGGACTTTAGTGTCACACCACCAACTAGAAAGATTTATAAATTCCATCCCGCCAAGTGCCGACTGGCTTTATAAGCTGCTCTTCCCTTTTTGCCCTGGGAAATCGTTTTTGAAGTAAATTCAATACTGTGCGTTTAAAGATGATGATCTGAGCATTATAATCTCCTTTTGCACTGCTGCAAAATTTTATTAATCCGATAAGTAACCTACTATATGATTTTCGTGCCTGTCTCAACTTAAAATATATTCAACTTCAGAATCACTTATTATAATTATTTAATACGGTAAATAGGCGGGTAACTATAATGATTAAAGGATGCTCAAGTTTCTTGCGAACAATATCACTGTTTTATACAAAACTTATTTTTTTCGATAATATAAAAAAAATGAGGAAAAAACTGAATATAAATTTTACCAGAATATGTGACAAATTATAATTGACTGTTATAATCTTGGTAACAAAAGGTAAAATATTTTTTTTGTAAAGATACTGATATATCGTGACCCTTGAATGAAGAAGCGTTTCTTCACTTAAATTTTTATGTTTTATTGGTCGAAAAACAACTAAAAAGATTTGTATTTGTTCCGAAAGTATAGTAAAATTGATTATCAGTATATGTCACTTGTCAACAACAACAACATTACCCTATTGCAGTAGAAGCTCCTGTTTATAGCATAGTATGTGAGATCGGATGTACGCAACTATACCCATGTGTTATAAACACACAGAGGTTGTTTTGCCAATGACCCATAATGAACTTCAAACTGTATCGATCAACTGCTACTTCACAATATAATAAGACGCAGCCAATTTAGTGAGTCATTTTGCTTTATTCCATTATATTTTGAAGTCAAATAAAAATGTGTACTTGACTCCATTAAAAATGGGAAAATAGAAAAAATAGGTCAGTTGTCACATTATTTATAAAGTCATGTTGCCCAGGAGGTTTCTTGAGGTCTCAATTTTTGATATGTCAGCAAGTCAGCATCATGTCTTACTGTATGATAACTTGACTTTCTCCATGTCTGATTCAATGCTTATTGACAACTGTTAGAGGAACGCCTTCTTATCATCAAAGATGATTCTCATGGTTGGGATCTCCTCACCCCTATTTTACTCACCTCTTTTGTGATCGCGCAACACGTGGCAACAAGGGTGGATGCTAAAGCTAGATGAAGGTCACCTGCATCTAGCCTCACCAACCTCCCTTGCTGCCACATGTCGCGTGGTCACGCGTCACCGCACCCCTTACGGTGAGTGGACCATATCTCCTCATTTATGTGAGTTGGGATCTCCTCACCCCCTTTGTGACCGTGCGACACGTGGTAGGAAGGGAGGGTGGTGAGGCTAGATGAGAGTTACCTGCATCTAGCCTCACCACCTCCCCTTGATGCCACGTGTCGCACGATCACACGTCACCGCATCCCGTTGCGGTGAGAGGATCCTATCCCATTTATGTATGCAAAGTTGCAAACCAAGAAAATTATTAGTTTTGTGTCGCAATCAAAATTCCCTCTCCTTTTCGTATGAGTTGTATATGAGTCAACGCATATATGCTCTCCTCCCTTCCCCTTCGCTTCCGCCAGGGAAGGAATAAACTTGGTCACCTCCTCGCCAACCACCACAACAACAACATTACCTATTGTTTTAGAAGCTTCCACCTATAACGGATATTGGAAGGTTGTATATACACAACCATACATATGTGTTAAAAACACATAGAGGTTGTTTTCCGATAACCTATAATGAAAATTGCGTTAAGCTGTATCGTTAACTACTACTTTAAAATATAAGAAGTGTAGCCAATTTAGTGAGTCATTTTGCTTTATTCTATCATATTCTAAAGTCAAAGAATAGTGTGTCTATTGGAAATGGAAACCTCCTTGCCAACCAAATTAAGTCAAATTTGTGCATAATCTAAACTTATGGACGAACGAAAATGTTGAACACTTACATCTTTAAATTGAAATTAGTTTGAAATATCGTTAATTAGTTGTATGTCAATCGTTTTTCAAGAAATCGTAAGCCATAATTTCGTATAATATTATGGAAAATTTGACATTGTTTGTCTACAGGTAACATTTTTTGAGCTTCAAAATCAGAAAACTGAATCGGTTTATGTCAAGGGAGGGATTCGAAAGTTGTTCAATTTATGAAAATTTGATTGTATAAAAAAGAAAAGAAAACTAGCATTATAAAAGTTGCAATCCAGATTAATTATAATTTTCCGTAACCTTCAAGTCTTACAAAAGTATGTCGCTGGTCCCATTACTAATCCTATTATATAAAAACTAAGGTTTCAATTAACAATTGACTTTGACACAAAAAGTCCTTAATGTACATAACTTGTTAAACTATAGCATGTACGAAAAATAAAATATTTCTTAACTATTCATTGTACATGTTTGTCAATCATTAAGTTAATGTATTGATCAGGAGTCATTTTTCTATTTAAAGTATTCACTAAACAACGTGAAAAAATTAACTTGAGTTGAAGGTCAACGTTAAGGTGCTTCACTTTCAGAGGCACATCCCTTGTACGAACCTTATTATCTTGTTTCACAAGTCAAAAATGAGTTTGTTAGAAGCATGCAAACGTTATTTAGAATATATGTAACGATTAGAGTTAGTTGATTTTATGGCGCATATTCGGACCTGGTGATATTACAGACGAGCACTATTGAATATCAAATAAATCAGATTTTTCGCCTTCGCTGACACAAAAATAATTGATCATTGTTGACATTTAACACTTAAGTCATACTTATGAACCATGCTACCATCTTTCTCTTTTCCGGATTTCGATTTTTGGGTCTTTATATTTCACCCTTCTTAATGGGTCAGCGATCTTGTTGGACCACAATAAAGAACAAAGACCCTCCTAACGTTCCAAATTTGGTTCTTTCGTCGGCTCTGATACAATAATTGTAATGATTTGGATTTGTCCGTCCTATTCCAAACCTGACGTCTGTTGAGACCCGACAAAATCACTATGATCAATCACTATTGCACCAAATGAATCGAATCTCGTCCGAAAAGGATTCATCCTTGTTGACATTTAGTAGTTACCATACTTAAAAATCATACCACCATCTTTCTTTTTTGGATATAAAATTTTTGAGTCTTTACAATATATGTGAACAATCTTAACTGAAGATAAATGTTAAAGGGGCTTCATTTCCGGAGGCCTATCCCTCCAATGAACCTTATATCTTGCTTCAAAAGTAAAACATGAGACTGACAGAAGAGTACATTTTTTTTAGCGTATAGGCAGTATAAAGGAGACAAAACAATAAAATTATTTATTAAATTAGAAGATGTGAATATCAAGCCGATATAAGTTATGATATAAAAAGGTGATGACAGAATTTTAAGAGGTGGGGTCAAAAATCAAACCGATGGACTCTTTTGATGATGCAATATATCATGCAGACAATTTTTGGCTTTTGTTCTCAGGTATACCAGTGTAGGGGTAAAATTAAGAGGGTATTGATGTATATTCGGTTGGAAAAGTATTTAAAAGTACTTTAAATCTTGTGATCCAAACTTGTATAGTGTTATGTGACCTATTGATAGGAGATTGGATGAAGTTTGGAGTGTTTTATGAAGAATGGAAGGAAATGGGGGCGTTCCAAACACTTTAAGCGCCTAATGTAGGCGTTCGAAGTGTTCTGGAATACTTCCAGACACTTGAAGCGCCTAATGTAGGCGTTCGAAGTGTTCGGGAACACTTCCAGAACACTTCGAACGTCTTGTATAGGCGTTCAATGTCACACGAAGCGCTTAATGTCATTTTGTACAGTCGTTCAATGTGACATGAAGCGCCTAATGTCATTTTGTACAGTCGTTCGATGTGACATGAAGCTCCTATGTCATTTTGTACAGTCGTTCGATGTCACATGAAGCTCCTATGTCATTTTGTACAGTCGTTCGATGTCATTTTGTACATTCGTTCGAAGTGACATTAGGCGCCTAATGTGACCCGACTGTTCACAAAAGATGCATCTTCTCCTCCAAATGACATCTCCTTTCATATTGAATGTCCATAACCGATCCATGGAGGAAAAATCTGCAGGAAAAGGGTCTTTTGAACTTGTAATTTGTGAACTCAAAGCCTATAAATAGTAGGCTTTGCTATCTTCAAAAGATATATGAAAACTCTTGAAAAACTCTTGAATTCTTGTGAAAAATTCTGCAGCATTCTTCTTCTACCTTTCACTATCATTCTCTTCTACTAAACAAGTTCAATACTTTCTCTCTAAGAGCAATAGAAAGGAAGTAAGCCGTTATATCCTGGGAAGCATTTGCTAGAAGTATGCATTGCTCTTTGGTATAGGCAAAATTGCTTTAAGGACAGTGACAATCCTTCACGTCTCGGCTGTTCTACAATTTTGTGTTGCCAATATTCTTTGCAATTTTCCAACATATTCAATTGGTCAAACTTACTTTTTTCTACTTGCTTATAAGCATAAAAAAAAACTGAACTACCTAATACCAACTTCTTGCTTTTTAAACTTATAATCACCTTTTGGCTTAAACAATTCATGTTTATAGGTTTACCAAATATTACATTTTCATAAAACTGCTTATAAGCTGATCTGAGCGTATTATAAACATAGACGAAGATGCTCTTCGTTTTGATGAAAGCTAATATGAGTGTGGCAGTCGTAAATATATCAATTTTCTAAGTCTCTTCTATTTTAATAAATAATGCCAATCATTATTTAATTAGTTTTCGAATCACAATGAGATCTTCCTTCAACTTTAAACAACTGTCCCAGGCGTAACAACTTGACCGCATATGCTGATTATGGTCTCATTACATCGGGTTCAGATCTCCTCACCCCAACTTTTCTCACTCCCTTTGTGGCCACGCGACACGTGGCAGTAAGGGAGGTGGTGAGGCGGGTCACCCTCATCTAGCCTCACCCTCTTTCTTGTTGCCACATGTCGTACGGTCACGCGTCACCGCACTCCCCTTCCGGTGAGTTGATCATATCCCCATTACATCTTGCAGCCAAAATTCTGTCATGTAAGACAATTTTGCAATGATGGAATTGTGGGTCAAACTTTATTTAAAAAGAGATACTATTGTCTTGTTCTTTATTGCAACAAGATTATAGTAATATTTGATAATTAATACATATATTTGAATAAAATTGACCCCTTCATAAACCCCACTATGAACATTGTAAAAGTTTTTTTTTTTTTTTTGGGTAAAAGTTTTTTTTTTTTTTTTTTTGTTGTGTTGGGTTTTGATTGTAAAAGTTGACAAATACTTCAGTGCATTCAGCAAGAAAGATGGACGAGGGGGTGAAGAGAATAAAACGTAGTGAAATAAATAACTTTCACTTGAAATTATCAGTGGTATAGAGTCACTAGATAGTGTATATATATATATATATATATATATATATATATATATATATATATATATATATATATGGTCAGACTAGAGCATATGTTCAGATCTTACCAAAATTTTGGACTACTCTAAGAGTGTTAAGCGAATCAAACAGTTCGTGAACTGTTCGAGTTTGATTTGTATTTGATTCGAGTTCGTTCGTTAATTTATTTAAACGAGCCGAATTCAAACACTTAATTAGGTTCGTTTACAATTATAGTATTATCGAGCAGAACTCGAACAAAATTTAAAATTCATTACAGTAAACAAAGTAAACAAATCAAGCTGAATTCGTTTAACTAAACGAATCCAAATTCGAAAACGAACCCGGTTAGTCGATACTTCTCTCGAAATCCAACAAGCCGGGTAGAGAAGGCGTTGGGTTCATTCTTTACTACAAGTTGGCCTCTGAATTCCATGACAACGTGAACAGAAACTAGAAAAGTAGTACATGCAAGGATGTAAAATACAGTTGCCAAGCAAAATGACTATGGTGAATCAGATAGAGAATCACAACACAGGAAACTTTATAAACTGGACGACATTTTCACACCTGTATCTACAAAATGTTTCTGGTTTTGAGCCCAGAAATTGATTTTAAAAAAGGAAAAAAAAATAAGGGAAGCAAAATAAAACATGTCTTCCAACAAAAAAAGATTCTTGGAAAAAGTCCACACTTCACTGAAATCATTGCACTGCGTGATTCTTGAAACATCCCATAAAAAAATGGAGATGAAGATCACTGTAGCAGAAATGGAGTGCCTTTTTTTTTTTGCTGGGGGATTTGATTAAGTAAAACTAGACAAACCATCTAAATCTTCTGATTGTTCAGTGTTACTGATTGGGCCAAAAACCCAACTGATCAAACGAGATATTTGATCTCACGATAGGAATTGATAAATATACTTTTCCCTTTTCTTTTGATAAGAAACCATACAAGAATTCTGGTTTCAATCAGGGACAATATTCACCTCATTTCTGCCTGAAGATGGCTAACCGGAGATTCGAGGTGAAGTCATCGGAAACAGAGGCAACAATAGAGGAGGGTCGGAGCCTTTAGGAGTAGTTCTTGGAGACGGATGTAAATAAAATTTCTTCTCAGCAATTGCCTTTTCAGCCTTTTCCTCTTCCGATAAACCTTCCATTGAACATGAAGACTTATTAAATTGCTCTAATTTCAACGGCGTCACCGGGCCAAGAACAAGGGACGGAAAATCAAGAATGCTGGGAGACAAAATATCCGGCTGCTTCCTCGGCGA
The DNA here is from genome assembly GCA_036186865.1 of Eustoma russellianum. NCBI lineage: Eukaryota > Viridiplantae > Streptophyta > Magnoliopsida > Gentianales > Gentianaceae > Eustoma > Eustoma russellianum. Next base: position 5,073,076 of record AP025048.1, on the reverse strand, counting down.
AAAGCTCGAATTTTTAGCAAACCCATCTGGATTTACGGGGCTAATCATGAGAACATTCTTGATACTATTCCTTCTTTCATAGAGCTTAAACCCCTGTTTCTTTTGCGCAGTCTTGATTGGTGGTATGCTGTTTTTGGTAGTGGTGGGTGAGGGAAGGGGATCGGAATTAGAGGCGGCGGAGGGTTGTGTAGCAGTTTCCGATGATCCGGTAAGCATCTGAACGACGTGTTTGAAGGCTGTGGTGTCGGCTTGAACAAAAGTTGTTGGATGATCAATGGGTTTAGTGATGACTCTTGGAGTGAGGGGTGGTGTTCTAGGGGACCCACTTCTTCTTCCATTAACGCTTTTTGGAGAATTTGTTGGAGATTTTTGAGCTTCCATTTCTTCACTTCTGGTGATTTTCCACAACGGTATTCGTACAATTCTTGAAATTTTACAGCAAATTTGTGGACAAGAGATTGTTGTTTTTGATTGTTTCTTTTCTTTCTCCAATTTGGTCTTCTTTCCATTGCTTTTATAGATTCCTAGGTAGTTGCTAAAAGTATCGACTTTATGCATAATTTCTTCTTTAGAAAAAAAAAAATCATAATCAGAGGGAAGTATGATGGAAAATAGCTAGAAACAACATCGAAGGTCGCCGATTTTGTGATACTCATTGGATTTATCTAAAACATAAATATTTGCCTATAACACATTGTAATCTATCATGTGTAGAATGCAATTTCTCCCTCATGACATATTTTCTACTCTCTTGACTCTTACTATAACCGCGTGGATCTTTTCGAATTGACTCTTTGGATGGATAGATAAAGAAATAAATATAGTGGGAGTATTCTATTTAGGGTGATATATCAGAAGAAACATTTATTTTAGATGTATGTATGTATGTATGTGTGTGTATATATATCAATTTATTTTCATAAGTTAGTTAACATGTCTTTGTTATCAGCCTATTTATACATCTCATGCTAATTCTTAATTATTTTAAGGAACGTTAAATTACAGAAAGGTATAACAAACCATTTTGAAAACCAAGATTTCATAGTGTTACATCTGAGACTATAATTTATCTCATTCTTAAATTTCGCCACCTTTAGTGTCATCTTATGATAGCTTATGCATACACAAATATTAGCTGACCTTTGAAATAACGTCTCAAATATAATAAATAGACTCCAAATATAAAAAAAGAGAATGATAAATACATATATTTATAAAGACACATTTTTGTTATTTTTAAATCATTGATTTTCTTCTATAATTTACTTTCGATCATTTATTAAACAACATGTGTCTTTACAAACAAGAATATGCTATAATGATTACCCCCTACAAAAAATGTCCGATGTAAAAGAATAGGGATATGGTACTAGACTACTAGGACGGTAATCTCCCGTGTGAGCTGTCATAACGATCTAAAATAATACTATCAGAATAAAGTGGGGAAAAAAACCATATTAGTTAGTTGAAAATGGTATCTTCACAAAGAATACCACTACATAGCAGATAGGCTAGCAAATAGAATATAATGATGGAGTCACATGACATAGTTCGGTCGATATTCAGGTTAGGACATTGCTCTAGCAAATCGCATGTTCAAAATAGGACACGCGCAGCGTGGTTGCAATACTGCTGTCTGGGACTGTAATGGCAAAGCCATTGTATCCGATCCAATTGAGTTAGAGGCTTGCTAGCTCGGTTTGCAGAAGGTATCTTGCAGTGAGTCTCTAGCAAAGCCTTACCAACTTAAAATACCGGTGAGATCCTGATTTTCATCTTCCACTAAGCTACTTCGTGGCTAGGGCAATGAAAGCCTATAAAACCAGAGGTATTGACGTGGAATCTGCATGGCTCTCGTCATCCAACTGCAAGGTACCTAAAGTTTTAAAATTTTCTCGTTTGTCTAACTGCCGACCAGACCTTAAACCTTAGTCTCTCATATAACACTACCTTAAGCCGAGTAAACTATTTTGGCCCTTGTAATATCAAACATATATGGTTCCAGGGTATTTCTGTTCATCTCTTTCAGCTTATTTATCTAGTATCTTAAGTTTTTTAGAAATTGATCATAAAGTTCAGATCAAATAACGTCCTCACTGTTCATAGTCGCTACTATTTGTATCTAAAGTTATCTAATAACGTCTTCATAATTAAAATTTTTAAAAGTGAAAGTGGTAAGAAATATACAGTTGTATTTCAACTTCGATCAGGATGTTTGACATTCTTTCTGCTTGGAGCATTGAGCAGTTCTTTTTTTTTTTTTCATTTTTTCTGTTTTACTTTACCTAAATGGTTATTCAAAATTAAATATATGATTTGTGTAGCTTTCAAAATAGTAATCCTCCATTATTTAAATAAGGGACACAGGAATGAAGAACGCCGTCATCTCCGTCCTCTTTCTCATGTTTTGGACTTTTCTTGCATGGTTAAGACCAATTTGGTTTTTATGAAATCAAAATCAAACCAAATTATTCAACAAACCATTTGACTGGTTCAATTTGGTTTGGACCAGGCTTAGTTTTTCTTTAGTTTTGAAATCACCTAGAATTTGAGTAAAATTTCAAAACACACCTGTAACAATAATGCAAAAACTTTCAACTGTGATTGTAGAGTTCAAATTTATCGCTAGCAAACCCCGGAGTTCCATTTTTTCCAACTTACCCACAGATGATTCTTGTTTTCAACCAACCATGTTGTCTTGCACTAAGAGAAGGCTATTGAAATAACGTATCTCAGACTGTATGTAAACTTGAACAATTTAAACACACACACACAGAGAAAGAGTCTAGATTATCACTGTGTGCAGCATCTTAGACTTCCAATACAAAGAGTGAAAACCAAAAGATCAACGTTCAAAACGGATGAAAGTGACAAAATGTGCAAAGGAGATCATATTCTAATACTTATGCTTGGTCCATAGAGTTTTCGAAGGATGCAAATCAGTTGTCCGGCGGCTTTTTATGTTTGTGAAGCTGTACACGAGGACTCACACAAGGTGCCTCTACAAACTATTAGAAATAGAGCAATTGCCCTCTACAGACTAACATGCGAGTGCCTCAGATTCGAACCATTGCCTTCTTGTTATCAATTCTCAAACCGATTATCAATTAGACTACGCCCAGGAGTCTAGTTATGCTAGGTTACATGCATTTGATTCAAGACAAACATTTGTGTTTTTAATTCAAACTACAGCCACTGGAATATCACAAAATCGGCGATCTTCCACGTTGTTTCTAGCTATTTTCCATCTATTTTCCCTGGCATTGTGAGTTTCTCCGAAAAATAAATTAGGAATAAAGACAAAAACTTGTAACAACAAAATAGGAAGCTATAAAAGCAGTGGCAAAAAGAGGGAAATGCACACAGATTAGCAACAGATCAAAGAGAAAGAAAACTGAAAGGGCATCAAGTGGTATTCAAGAGGGCAACAAAACAAAAAGAGCAAAAACAGCCCAAACATCTCTTTTGATCTCTCTCCTACCCAAGTTTGTGCTGTGAAATCCAAGAATTTTCGTTGTGGAAAATTGGAAATCAAGGCAATGTCTCAAAGAATGGAAGCTCAAAAATCTCCCACAAATTCCTCAAGCATTAAACGAAGCAGAAGTGGATCACCCAAAACTCCACCCCACACCCCAAAAGTCATCACTAGAACAGAACCAATTGATCATCCCACGACCTTTGTTCAAGCCGACACCACCACCTTCAAACACGTTGTTCAGATGCTTACCGGATCATCGGAAACTGCTACACACGCCTCTGCCGCACCAACTTCCGATCCCCTTTCATCACCCACCACTAACAAAAACAATATACCGCCAATCAAGACTCAGCAAAAGAAACAGGGGTTTGGGCTTTATGAAAGGAGGAATAGTATCAAGAATGTTCTCATGATCAGCCCTGTAAAACCAAATGGGTTCGCTAAAAATCCAATCTTTTCGCCAAGGAATCAGCAGGAGAGTAGTTTGTCTCCAAGCATCCTTGATTTCCGGTCGCTTGTTCTTAGCCCTATGACGCCAAATGAAGACCAATTGAATAAGTCTCCATGTTCAACAGAACGTTTATCGGAAGAGGAAAAAGCAGAGAAGGCAATTGCTGAGAAGAAATTCTATTTGCATCCTTCTCCAAGAAGCTCCGATCCTCCTCGACTGTTGCCATTGTTTCCGGTGACTTCACCTCGACTCTCCGGTTTCTGAATCTAGTCTCAGCCATCAGTTCCCGTAGCAAAAAAAAGAAAAAGGAAAAGGCAATGTGAAAATGTCGTCAAATGTTGTATTTAACCGAGTCATTTTGCTTTTCAACTGCATTTTGCAGATTTGTATGTAATCTGTAGGTGTCAAACTATAAGTCTGTGTCAAAATGATACGTAGTGTAAGAAAAATTGATCAAATCATTAAATGTTGCTTTTGTTTCCATGTGTACTCATTATAAATAAGGTGTTTATAGTGGAAATTGTATATTTAAGAAAGACAACTTGGTAAATCATACCATTTTTCTAAAGTAGATTTATATTTTAAAACATTCTAAAATAAAAGATAGACTTGTATTTTTAGAAAAGTATTTTATTGGCACGTGTCAATTACTCATTATCTTATTGATTCAAAAATACTTAGTTATTTATTGAACACCATAAAATTTAACCTCAGTAAAATGTAAACGCATATGAGTAAAACATTTTTTCTAGATTAAGTTATGAGTAGAGAAAGTATAATGAGCCCCAGGGGCATAGTCCAGTGGTAAGTGGCAAAGGTGATTGGGGCTAGAACCCCGACGTCCCGAGTTCGAGTCCGTGTGGAGACAATCCTTGTTGAAATATTACAAGGGTTGCCTCTGGGCTGGCTGAGTCTCGTGTGTCCTCTCCCTTTGCAGGGCTGCCGGTGGAGCACATCCCTCGATTTACATCCCACCTGGCTAAGTGGCCTCTGGTACAGGTGGGGGAGAACCCACCCCTCATCAAAGAGAAAGTATAATGATTCGAAGCCTAACATGAAAAGATTGAAAATGCAGAATCAGATTCTCACACTCTCAAACACCATCAATTGGGAAACAGTGAAGGGCTGATTCCAAGGTTTCCATTTAATCATTGGAGTTCGTTTTTTTTTTTTAGCCGTCTAGTAGAGGTCCTAAGTTTATTGTCCAACTTCACTCTTCAATTTCAAACCATTCTGTTTTGTTGTTACAAGAGAAAATAAATTACATATCAGCAAACTGGTTGTATTTAAAACAAGGCATCTTTTATCTGATTGTAATTAAAAGGAAAACCTCAAAAAAAAAAAAAAAAAAAAAGGAACAGCTTTGGACTTGTAAACTCACTTATAACACATCGGTCGAGGACATGTTTCATCCTCTGTATACCCAAAGGTTTATAGTGATTTTATCAATTCTTTGGAGTTAAAACATAAGTACTAGATATCTCTAAAAGGAGGCATGGATGATCTATAGCGAGACTCAGGACCATTATCAGTTGCTCAAGTCTTGTGGAAATACGTGAGGAGGTCAAGCATTAGCTTTGGGTCTGCTGATGCAAATTTTATAATGTTTAGAGAAGGACACATTTGTAAATGTATATGAATACTTTCTGTTGAATTTAGTAGCAAGAAAGATAGATTGCGGAATAGACTTGGAAATTTTTCATGTATTTCTCAATGATTTCGTACACTATACATGTCCTACCTTTATAGTATGAATTTGTATCTATACATGGTAACGAATCAATCACGTATTCTATTCTAATTGTACATTTAATACAATATTCCTTCTTGACTTGACTGCGTGTAATTAGGCCCTGTAATTAGGCCTTGCTTCATTTGGTTCCTGATTTCCCGGGATTATGATTACGTTTGCTCACACTCCCCCTCAAGTTGAACGGTGGGATCAACAACGTTCATCTTGCACAAGACAGCTTCAAATGTCCTCCCATTTACTGCTTTGGTCAATATGTCTGCTAACTGATCTTCTGACCTGACGAATGGCAGCTCAATAATTCCTCCTTCTAACTTTTCTTTGATGAAGTGACGGTCAATCTCTACGTGCTTGGTTCGATCATGTTGTACAGGATTTTCTGATATACTGATGGACGCTTTATTATCACACATCAACGGAGTTGGTAATTCGATTCGAACTCCAATGTCTTTCAGCAACTTCTGTAGCCACAGCACCTCGGTTATTCCTTTAACTATTCCTCGGAACTCAGCTTCGGCACTCGAGAGAGCAACAACACTCTGCTTCTTGCTTCTCCAAGTCACAAGGTTTCCTCCCACAAGTGTGAAATAGCCTGACGTAGATCTCCGGTCTACCAGATTTCCAGCCCAGTCAGCATCTGTATATGCTTGAATCCTCAAATGTCCATTGTTTCGAAACACAATGCCCCTTCCTGGTGTGTGCTTTAGATACTGTAGAATCCTTCTGACTGCGCTCATATGATGCTCCTGGGGTTGGTGCATAAACTGACTTACCATGCTGACTGCAAATGCTATGTCCGGTCGTGTGTGTGACAAGTAGATCAGCTTTCCAACCAAGCGCTGATACTGTCCTGTGTCTGTAGATGCGGCTCCATCAACTACCTGTAACTTAGGATTTGTTACCATAGGAGTATCACAGGGTTTACAGTCTAACATTCCTGCTTCAGTTAAAAGATCTAGAATGTACTTACGTTGAGATATGAAAATACCTGTTCTTGACCTTAATACCTCAATTCCTAGGAAATACTTTAGCCCTCCAAGGTCCTTCATTTCAAATTTGGTGAACAAATGCTTTCAGAGACGGGCAATTTCTTTCGTGTCACTTCTTGTTATAATCATATCATCAACATAAATAATTAAACAAGTTACCTGGCCGTTCCTCTGTTTGGTGAATAACGTGTGGTCTGCGTTACTCTGCCGGTAACCATCTTGTTTCATAACCTCCGTAAATCTGCCAAACCAAGCTCGCGGTGACTGCTTCAACCCATACAATGCTCTTTTTAACCTGCACACTTCACCTGTCTCAAAGCTGGATGAAAAACCGGGTGGTGGCTCCATATAAACCTCCTCCTTCAGGTCTCCATGTAAGAACGCATTCTTGACATCAAACTGATGGAGAGGCCAATCTCTGTTAGCTGCGACTGAGAACAGCACTCTAATTGTATCAATGCGGGCCACAGGTGAGAAGGTTTCTGAATAATCCACACCATATGTTTGAGTATATCCTTTAGCTACCAATCGAGCCTTGTATCGTTCAACGCTTCCATCAGCTTTGTATTTTATTGTGAACACCCACCGACATCCGACCGGTTTCTTTCCAGGCGGAAGAACGCATTTTTCCCATGTTTGATTTTTTTCCAGGGCTTTCATTTCTGTTACCATTGCTTCTTTCCACGCGGGCTGAGTTTGGGCTTCATCAGCCGTACGTGGTATCTGTTCTGTACATAGAGATACAAAGAACCCTTGAGCCAAATCAGATACTCCTGTCATAGATGTATTTACTGGGTACCTGGATGCTTTTGATACTCGCTCAGGAGAGTATCGACTGGGAGGTACTCCTCTCTTTGTCCTGGGGGGTAATACCCGTACCTGCTGCTGTTCCATGAAAACGTTAGCATCAACCTGTGTTTCTGGTATGGACGACAAAGACTCCGACCTGTTTATGGGGGTATGAGGATCTGAATTTGGAACAGTATCAGAATTTGGAACAGTATCATTTTCAATACTTATAGGAGTATGAGGATATGGACCTGGGACATTGTCAGTTTCAATACTATGGCATGACTGTAAAGTACTAGTATCTAAAGTTGTTACCTCTGTCACTTCATTCATATGTGGAGGATCATGAGGTGTTACTGGTACCTGGGATGGTCCTTCATTGGATGCCGCTGCACAGTCGGCGTCATCTACTTGCCGTGTTGGCTCCGCCATCGAACAAATGTGGTATGGTCTCAACCAGTCAAGGGTTCCATCAGATGGAGTCTCCCCCTGGAACCGAGACTGGGGTTGGTAATAGTAGTCTGTTTCAAGAAATGTGCAGTTCATGGTAATATGAATTCGTTTAGTATGTGGGTTATAGCAGCGGTATCCTTTTTGGGTTGTACCATAGCCAACGAAGACGCATTTTTCAGCACAGGGGTCTAATTTAGTTCTTTCATGTTTTGGCGTATGGATAAAAACAGTGCACCCAAACACTTTTGGGGGTAGGGTAAATATAGAAGGGATATTATGTTGGGATTCCAGGGCTTGAATTGGTGTTTTGTAGGTGAGTATTTTAGTAGGAAGGCGGTTGGTGAGATATGTGGCAGTGGCTACAGCCTCGGGCCAAAAACTCATAGGAACATGTGAATCGTACATCATTGCTCGGGACATTTCAAGAATGATACGGTTTTTTCTTTCTGCTACCCCATTTTGTTCGGGAGTGTTTGGACACGACGTTTGGTGTATGATACCCTGATCAAGAAAGAAATTTTTTAAATTGGTATCTAGGTATTCACCCCCATTGTCTGACCGGAGAATCTGAATTTTTGTATCGAACTGGGTCCATATCATGTTGTAGAAATGAATGAACTTTTGTTGTACTTCGGATTTATGTTTAAGCACATAGAGCCAAGTCATTCGTGAGAAGTCATCAACAAAAATGACATAATAACGGAAACCAAGTGGGGTATTATAGGGTGAGGGTCCCCATACATCAGAGTGAACTAAAGAAAACATGCGATCAACCCGAGTATTATTTGCGATATATGATGCACGTGTTTGTTTGGCCCGAAGACATGTGTCACATGACAAAGTATTTATGGGAAAGGAGAATAAAGTGGGAAACAAGCGTTGGAGATAACCAAAAGAAGGGTGCCCTAACCGGCGATGCCATAACCACACTTGCCGACTGGCAGTTCCGGTGGCAAGATTAGACTGTCCCTGTTGCGCTACAGCATCAACGAAGTACAGCCCTTGGCGTTCAGTACCACGCCCAATGATCTTCCCTGTATGAATGTCCTGCACAAGGCAAAAATTTGGATACACTAGTACAACACAGTCTAATGCTTTAGTAAGTTGACTGACAGATAGGAGTTTGGTTGATAAAGAGGGTACATAGAGGCACTTGTGCAGGGTAAGGTTAGGAGTGATCGAGATGGTACCACCGCCAATAACAGGTACGGAGGTGCCATTGGCAGTCTCAACGGTAGTTTTAGTGGGTCGAGTATATGTGAGTAAGTCAGGTTGGTCACACGTCATTGTGTCAGTAGCACCACAATCGAATATCCACTGAGGTTTTGTTTGGATTGAGTAACCTTGGGACATGATGGATGTATTTAGGGTTTCACAGGTTGTAGGAGGGGTTGGTAGAGTTTTGTCACTTTTAGGGACTTCAGGAGGTAAATGTGTAATTTGTGAGGTTTCTGGGGTGGCAGATGGAGAATTATAGATTTCTGGGGGTGGTTCCGCAATTTTTAGAGATTCAAGGGTCTGTGTGTCCATTCCAGAAACTGCAGGGATCTGGCTAGCATTTTCATAAAACACAAGGGTATAAGGGATATTATGGGGCCTATTTAAACACATAGGGTTAGGGAAATCCCTAACCCTGATACCTCCGGCAGCCATAGCTGCGAATCCCGTCTCTGCTTCCTCGTTTTTTCGTCTGCCTGCCACCTTTTCGCCGGAAGCCTTTTCACCGGTGCTTTGGGATGTTACAGCCTGTGTCTTTTCCTTGTCTCCTTTCCACTGCTTGCTGCGATTTCCCGATGGTTTGGATATCAAACCATGCCCTTTCCCCGATGACGATCTCTGATCTGAGGGATTTAAGGTTTTAGGCATTAAATTTCCAGATAAGAGTGGAGGTGGAGACGCCATCGGACTATGTGACATAAAACGGCGGATTGTTCTGAGAACTCGGGTTGCACATGGAAGTTGGATTCGATTTCGATTTATTTTTCTTCTCGTGCTTGATCCTGAAACTTGTGATCAGTGGAATTATGTGATATTCCGCAGGTGATAAGAACAGATGCTATCACAAGGTCAAGATGGGTGCAGGCAGCGACAGATTTGATATGTGGGTTTACTGATGAGAAACATGGACTATCTTGATCTGGTAAGATAAGTAAGGTACGGTAGAGGCAATGAGGTTCAGATGCTGAGCCTCAAAAAACGGTTAACAAAGGGTGCAAAACTTGATTCAGAAAGGGTAAAGTGGCTGTGATGACACCACAAGTCTGAGCCAAGCAAGAATCACGAAACAGGTTTACTGGAGGTAGGCAATGAAGAACACTCAAATTCTGAGCCTCTTCAGGTAGGACAGATAGGACACTTGGTCACTGGGTATGGTTTGGCAGTGATGAACTCGTTTCTGAGCCAACACAACCAAAGGGTCACTGCAGGTTCAATAGGATGAGACCTGCTCTGATACCATGTTGAATTTATTAGCAAGAAAGATAGATTGCAGAATAGACTTGGAAATTTTTCATGTATTTCTCAATGATTTCGTACACTATACATGTCCTACCTTTATAGTATGAATTTGTATCTATACATGGTAACGAATCAATCACGTATTCTATTCTAATTGTACATTTAATACAATATTCCTTCTTGACTTGACTGCGTGTAATTAGGCCCTGTAATTAGGCCTTGCTTCATTTGGTTCCTGATTTCCCGGGATTATGATTATGTTTGCTCACACTTTCATGGTGGTAAATTCAAGAACTTTATCATAATCTCAAAAGTAAGTTTCCTGATCATCATATGCCATAACATTGCCAATGCAATGGCCTAACCTTTTCCCAAAAGAAAATATTAAAACAAGCTCATCAGAGCATCAGCAACAACCATAACATTACTCCATCGTCTTAGAAACTTCTGTCTATGACAGAGGATAGATGATCGGATGTACGTAACTGTACCCATGTGTTAAAACAAGCTCATCAGAGCAAGGATGAACTAAAAAGACTCTAAAGTTGGGCAGAAGACATATAATCACTCAACACCAAATATATTAGCTTAGGCCTTTGATTTGTGAATTTCGGGGTATCAATTTAATGATAATCATTTTATATGTTTGTTTGGTAGATATGAAAGTCAAATTATGGATATGGAAAAGGAATTAGCCGGCATCTCCCATTCCTCTTCTATTCGATGGGTGTCAGATCTCATTTCCTCTTTGAGGATACCGATTGACTTAGAGGCTACCGACTATGGCAACAAAAATATCAACGCGGATCAGGCGAGAGAGCAGACAAACTGTTCAAGGGAGATTAAATTCTAACACTTACATTAGATTTCATGTGTTTGAGACATACTTACCTGTTTTACAATAATCCAAAGAGTATCACACAATAAGTGAGCTTCCACATTGTTTCTAGCTATTTTCCTTTTAATTTCTGTCGCAGTGTAGAAATTTTCTATTAAAAAATAAAACAATAAACTCAAACCTTTTAGGATCAACCTAGGAAGCTATAAATCCAATGGCAAGAAGAGGAAATATGAAGAAAGAAAAGAAACAAGTATAGAGAAAGAGCAAATAAGCCTTGATTTTCACTCTTCTTCTTACCCCACCACAAAACCAACCCAAACATCTCTCCTCATCTCTCTCTCTTCTCTCTTACACAAATTTCTGAAGTGAAAAATCCAAGAATTGTATACATATAATTGTGAAGAAATGGAAGCTCAACAATCTCCAATAAATTCCCCAAAGAGCATCAATGGATCACCTAAAACTCCACCTCTCACTCCAAGAGTCATCACTAGAACTGAACCTATTGATCATCCCACTACCTTTGTTCATGCTAACACCGCCACTTTCAAACATGTTGTTCAGATGCTTACCGGATCATCAGAAACTGCTACGCAACCCTCTGCCTCCCCTGATTCCGATCAGCTTACGTCACCCACCACCACCAAGAACAGCATACCGCCGATCAAGACTGCGCAGAAGAAACAGGGGTTTAAACTCTACGAAAGAAGGAATAGTATCAAGAATGTTCTTATGATTAGCCCCTTAAATCCAGATGGGTTCTCTCAAAATCCAATCTTTTCGACGAGGAAGCAGCCGGAGATTTTGTCTCCTAGCGTTCTTGATTTCCCGTCGCTTGTTCTTAGCAGCCCGGTGACGCCGTTAAATGTGGACCCGTTTAATAAGTCTCCGTGTTCAACGGAAGGTTTATCGGAAGAGGAAAAAGCAGAAAAAGCAATTGCTGAGAAGAAATTTTATTTGCATCCGTCTCCAAGAACTACTCCTAGAGGCTCCGACCCTCCTCAACTGTTGCCATTATTTCCGTTAACTTCACCTCAATTTTCCGGTTCGTCATCTTGAGGCAGGCATGAGGTGAAAATTGTTTTTAGAATTTCAAGAAGACATGAAAGTCTCAGCGAATAAGTCTCATTTATGGCTTCTTGATCTAGTTTAATTAGCTTAACATGTCAATATGACACTCCTATCGTGTGATTTTATCATTTGATCAGTTGAGTATTTTCGTCCAATCAGTACACGGAGCTTCAGTTATATCATGGTTTGTATTGGTTTCTTTGATAATCATACGCCATGATCAATTACTGCAGCAACAAAAAGAAAAGAAGACCCATTGTTGTTACTGAAAGGTAGACTCTTTTTACGAGAAATTTGTGGGACTGCAAGTATTCCTCGGGACGGAATCCTTTCACCACAATTCTCTCACCCACTTCTTCACCGTACGACACGTGCCAGTAGAGAAGGGTGGTGAATCTAGATGAAGGTCACCCGCATCTAGCTTCACCACACTGGCACGTGTCGTGCGGTGGGAAAGTGGATGAGGGGATTGTGAATGAGGAGATTCAAACTCGTATTCCCCTTTCTTGGAAGCCATGTTTTATGGTCACTCTCATCTAACTTCACCACCATTCTCTGCTGGCACGTGTCATACGGTGGAAAAGTGGGTGAGAGAATTGTGAGTGAGGATATCCAAACTAGTATTCCCCTTTCTTGGAAGCCATGTTTTATGTTGCTTCCTTTTTGCTTCCCACAATTTCGGGGCTCTAATCATCATGGGATAGCGTGTGAAAGCCGAGACATTAGTGTTGTTTAATGGAGCTTCCTTGGAGGTAGAATCAAGGTATGAGGTGTGATATTTCAACTTGGTGAAGTTTGCTGTGTTGTGTATTTCTTTTCCACTTGAGTTAGTATTTGCTTTCCAAATGTATTTTGGCAGCCTTCCATGTACTTCTGTATGTATGTTTTACTTATTATTCAATGTAAAGGTAGACTTTGGATCAATGGTAAGGTTTACAGGTTCGAACTGCGGAAACAGCCTCTTATACAAAAAAGTGTAAGGTAAGACTGATCGCGAAACGATTCGGTTCCTTCCCCGACCCTGCGCAAATGAAGGAGTCTAGTGCCTTTTACTTATTACTCAATGTGTCTTCTTTTTGTTTGAACGTTGTACGTGTGTTTATCTGTTTTTGTGTATGTTCTTTTTGCTATTCTATACAGCTAAAATATACCGATGAATAGAGAAAAGAAATAAGTACCCTAATGTGTACTAAATGAAAGCTGGCTAACAGAAGAAAAACCAGTAAAGAAGTTGAGATAGGGTGGAAGACATGCTGTATCTTTATCAACTGTCTCATCCCCGTCCCTCAGGCTGAATGAACTGAAAAATTTCCCACCTTTTTACAGTGTTGCATGGGGGCTTATGTCTTATACGAAGCGGTCTATTTTGTTGAAGTATATATATTAATTCTCAAGAATTTTATAATCTTGCTGCAAACAAGGGAAAAGACGGTACTGTTTGTCTTTCTAAATAATGGGAAAGTTTTATCCGCAGCTTCATCATTGCACTTGCCTTACATGATACAGTTAGTCGCACAATATAATCATGACGCCATGATCAACATACGGTGTCAAATGCTCACTTAAGAAAAGGGCATATGCGTCCTTAATCATGTAAGAATTTTCCTTAATCGTAGTTCTAGAGCGTTCTCGATGTACTAAGTTTCTGCGTTTGTGCAGAATCCGAAAAAAGACCAGATCACTTCGCAATCTAATATACGCAGCTTTACCTTACATTTTTTTTAATCGCAGTTCTAATAACTAAAATTGGCGAGCCCTTTCTAAAACTGCAACAATGTGTTATGAGGTGGAAGTCATTTGCAAAATCCTATGACTATAGGCGAAGTACATATAGCACTTACATCCCATGCACACTGAGAACGGATTATGTTAATGACATAGTATATAATACTAGAAGTTATAAATATTTAAAGTCATCTTAAGTCACACTTTGATTTTGTAACAACCGGCTAAACCTTAAAAATTTAAATTTGGTGATGTTTCTAAAATTCAAAAACAAAGAATAACTTTGTACCTTATGCTGATCATGCGGGTGATGTTGATATTCGTAGACATCCTAAACCATGCATTTATAACTGCTTTTTCGGCTTTGTAGATAGTCAATATATTTTAGATAAAGTTTTCTTTCCAGATTATCATATGGTAATAATCAAAAGAGAAAGTATAATGGTTCGAATAATAAAACGAAAAGACTGAAATGTAGGATCGGTTTCAGACTCTCAAAGTCTTAAAGGCAACACCATCACTTGGTAGTTAGTGGAGGGCTGATTCCAAGGTTTTTCTGCTTAATCTTTTCAAGGTTGGGATCTCCTCACCCTTACTTTCTTCACCCCTTTGTGACCATACGACACGTGGCAGCAAGAGAGGGTGATGAGGCTAGATGAGGGTCACCTGCATCTAGCCTCACCACCTCCCCTTGCTGCCACGTGTCGCGCGGTCACCGCACCCACTTGCGGTGAGGGGATCCTATCCCCTTTTCAGGTCCTGTTTCTTCAATTTCTTAGAAAAGATAAAATTTTATGAGATGGATTCTCTCACCTTCCATTTTTTTTTTGGGAGACAAGGGGTTTTTACGCATGGGATCCTAGGAGGTTAAAAGTGAGGCTAAAATTGAGGTCTTCAATCACGCGTCGCCACGTGTACAAAATCAATTTTTTTTTAAAAAAAATTGCAGCACCCCCTTGCTTTTGTACACGTGGCGACGCGTGATTGTAGGCTTCACTCTTCAGTTTTAGCCTCCTAAGATCTCATCCGGAGTTCTTCTTCTGTTAAAGATAATAGAACCATAAAGGCTACTTTTCTGTATATTTATTCTTTACTAGTCAATAATTTACTTGGAGTAAAACGTGAAATTCCTCACTTCGGAGGTTCCCACCACTCTAGTCTCAAAGAACATGTGTGTATGATGCAAATCAAGAGTCCAGTGGCATACTATATTGGGTGAGATCATACGAAATGATCCACACAAGGTGTACCTTGCAAACCAAGCATTCGGCCTAGCAGTAGAGGAACACCCACATTGTGCGTGTCCTTGTAATCAAACTCTTGACCTCTTAGAGCAAATCTCAACCCGATTATCAACTGGACTATGCCCTTCGACCTAGTCAATAATTTACTACTAGCATAATAGGTTGGTCTAATGGTTGCATTCTATATTTGAAGTTGGAAATGAACAAATCCTTATAGAAGACCAAAATACCACCAGCTAGACCTAACTCGGTGAAAAATGAGTTTTATTGGGGTTCAAACATATGTAAATGTAAACTTATTCTCACTTAGTGTATTGATTTATTTTTATATATAATAGAGATTAATGGCTTTTTTGTTTCCATTTATGTATAATAATTTATAATGATTCATTCACTATCATATCGTAGTATGTATTATAGTGTATTTTATATAAAAAAGAAATACCAAAATGGTCTGGCATAGCTTAGTAAAACAATATCAGGATATTGTGATTCGAATTCTACTAGTTTTTAACTCTGAATCCTTTCTGGATTTTCTGAGTAAAATAAGTTGTGAAATATTGGTCAATAATACATTTTTGAATTTACATAATTTACAAACAGATCGAATACAATAGTGACCATTTGATTGGGGACCAATCTTTTTTTTACTTCTGAAAAGACCAAAATGCCTTCAGATTCGTTTCACGAGTCTGCAGAAGTCAGTGGGGTAGTACAAGCAAAATTGGCCGGACTATGGGGTTGCTTAGATTGCCATATGTCAGAAATTAAATAATGGAATACTTTCGAAGCAAAAGTTAAATCTTTAATCTCGCTGTCTTCATCGTCTCAACCCAAAAGAACAGTGACTTCTGCATACTAACACAAGATGCTGCCGCAAATTAGGCCTTTGGTCTAGGAGCAAAAAAAACACCGACACTGTGATTGTTCCTGAAATTAAACTCTTGACCTCGAATAAATCTCAACACAAATACTAACTATACTATGTCTTGCGGGCTAGAATGCAGTTTTTTGAGAGCATGACAAGATACTTTTATCTTAAGGAAGAAAGAGGCGTCAAGTCAATCCCATTTTGTTTCCAAATCTCCATTGTTCATTGAAAGACAACCAAAACGACAGATTAACAAGGACCACCTATATATTCATAATGACATGTCATCAACTTTTTTGTGTCTTTTGTATTAAAAATACAACGTGGCTCATTCAAAATAATAAGGCATCAATCCATGCAAATAAAAAATATTTCCTCAGACCCAGATAGTCGTGTTAGAATTCAATATCTTTTTTTTAATTAGAATTCAATATCAAGACAAACTATATTGCTTCTTGAGATGGATTATATCGAGATTGGCATTATTCCTTAGCTACTTACCTCGGACGTTTGTGTTAGGAACTGCTAATTATTTAAAATAATTTGCCATCATTTTTGTGAATGGTAAGTATTTAAAAAAGATGCACATAATGAAACAATCAAATGTATGATAGTAACAAAAATGATAGGTAACCTCAAAGGCATAATTCAATACGACCCTTAGCATTAGAGCATATTCTTCAAATTTGTTTATCCTTCAGAAAATCTAAAGAAAATACAAATTAAATGAGAAGAAATTCTCATTTTGCTTGGTGAATTGAAGAAACTGCCATTATACCTTTTGCACGCAATCGCTATTTCTTGCTATACTTTCTTCAATTTACAAGATATTATGATGGTTTGGAACAATTTAAAATTTTCGATTAGTGTCCTAAAACAATAGGCATTTCGATTCCATTAGCATGACATTCTTTATTCCAAACTATATTTCATAAGCCTTTTTATGTGCCTTGTTTAATTTATAGGCTCAAAATTTCCCATTAATTACTCACCAGAAAATTCAAAGGTCCCATCGTTATATGTCTCTTACATACACGCAAACAAACGTAGCAGTCTGTCCATGACATAACTCAGTTAGTACTCATGTTAAGATTTGTTTCAAAAGATGAAGAGTTCGAATTATGGACACGCATAGTGTGACTGTTCCACTGTTGCCAGGCCGACGGCCTAGTTTACGAGAGGACACCTTGTGGATCACTGTGTAAGTCTTCACTCATGAGGCCGCTGGGCTTCTGATGTGTACCATCCATAATGCTCCTTGTGGCTAAGGTGGTGGAAACCCTCAGTGCCCGGAAATAGCCTCTTGCTCCAAACAAACATAGCAGCCTAGTAGTTGTGTAAAAATGGAAAACTTTGATGAAGATCTTAAGAAATTCCAGCATATCTCTATATTTCAAAATTTTATTGTGCAAATTCAACAATAATGATATACATACATAACACCATTGAGTTTATTTCACTCTTTCCAGATACTGAATCACCCGTTTACAACAACAAACAGAAACTCAAAAAGTCCAAAATTACAATGGAGATTGGAAAGTAAATAAAGAAAAAAAAATCAAATATAATAATCTTTTAACCCATATATTTATCATTATAATTAGTACAACATTACCATTCACCATACTTGAACGAACCATCAATTTGTCTTCTCTTTCTCTTCCTTCAACTTCAAGTTTCTGCATCAAATCCATGCATACATGCATGCATGCAAATATAATTTATTTTTTTAGTGTCCATTCCTAGCGCATTGGGTGATCCTGCTGCAACCGCGCTGGTAAGGATTAGCCTGTGTGTGTCCGGTGCAAGCATAGTATGAGCTTCCCCTTCTGTTACATGGAATATTGTTCCTATTCATTGCTCCATAACTTATATGTCTACCGCTGCCTCCAAGAAATCTTCGGCTCGCTTCCGAATCCATCATCATCTCTTCCTCATCATCAATGTATTCCCCTACCTTCCCATTATATTTTGTTGGCCCTCCAAACCCTATACGGGTGGCGACACCAATAGTGGAGTCGAATGAAAGAGATGAATCAGCCAACTTGGCCATGGTTAAGGCCAGAATAAGGAAAACGAGCCCAACTCGAATAGCCATTGATAGTGAAGAGATGATGAAGAAATATATTTGGCTTTTGTTTGTTTGGGCGTTCTTGATTCGTTAAGGAGGGGGAGGAAAAGAAGAGGCTTTATTGATTTGTATAGGAATGAAGGAGTGTGTGACAAGAATGAGAATATGTGCTTTGGTTTTTATGAGATTATTGCATGCATGTTTTTGTGTGAATTAACGTGATTTACGTAGGTCAATTGTGGGTTGCCTTCAGTTTGCGTTTTTTCCTCCCTGTTTTTCTGTGAGGCCAGCTTTGAATAAACTCAAAGAGTATTGATGTCATTGTTTACCACTTATTTTTGAAAGTATTGATGCATATTAACGCGCAAATTTTGTAATTTAACTATTTTAATAATTGATCTTTGATTATGATATCAAGGGAGCAATATGCTGTACGTGTTGGTCAAAAGTTTTTAATTTAAACAATCACATGAATAAAAGCAAGGACAGAATATCAGCTGGTGGTTCAACTATTCCTAACAGAATTGTTTGCTTAACCCTTTTTTCGTAAACATTTTAGTCATTCTTCTTTTATATACGTAATATCAAGGTCGTTTTGATGAGAAAAATTTTTTTTGGTGCATAAGCCATCAAAAAAATATTATTGTGATTTCAATGTCCCTTAAAATTTTTAGAACACTTCTTTGCAACATTTTGTCTACTCTTCACTTGTATATGAAAATCCAGTTGTCTTAAAATTTGACTCTTTTATGTTTTATGCCATCAAAATCATGCAGGATAGATAAGATGCCTGAGTCACTACATCCTCCAAATCTACCGTTTCTCGTCCATGGCTCAGGCCAAACGGCTTTATTCTTACTAATATTGCTCTAGTTTCTGCAATATTCAGATTAGGATGATAAGGCACCTAAGTCCTCTGTTTATTTAAATATCGTCGGCATAAGATTCAATGGAGTTCATTAAGCCTGTAAACCTTTCCTTTTTCTTTTGTTGTGTTTGTTCTTGTTTCCGCTGTCCCGTGTTCAGACAGATAATAGAAATACGAAACGACCTTCTAGTCTTGTAGGCAAACCGCTGGTTCTAATCCAAGTCCATCGACTTTCTTACTTATTAGTGATCTGCGCAGTGTGCAATGATTTCAAGATCATGGGTCAGATCCAAGCTTGATTGTAGTTTCAAGTTGAAATTAGGCAAAAGTTTATTGTAACAGTTTCTTCAAAACCTGCCTCTTGAGCGCCCTTCACCATGAGGTGGTTTCAAAAGAGATCTTTCGATAACACAGATTTATTGTACCATCACGACAAATACGCAGAATTCCGACAAATCAACCACCAAAATAGAATTAACCAGGTAAAACATACTGTCTGCAGCATATCTTCGGCTGAAATTACACACTGAACAGTTGCTTCTCTATCTAGTACGTGGAATGAAGAAAGAAAGTGTGGTAGAATTCTTGAGACGAACAAAGAAAGGACCACTTTACCAAGTAAACGTTGTGCGTTTCCTCTACACACAACAAGCAGCATAGCTAACGAAAATGACAGATTGCACGGTCCGGTTGTTCACTTGACCAGAAACAAGCGTCAATACAGGAAAGCCCTGATACTTTCAACGCTGACTAGTTGAACTTGATGACGATACAAGAGATGTCGTCGGTGCTATGTCTAGCTACAGCTTCTTCATTGAGCTGTTTTGCTGAGGTCTTGGCGTCTTTTACATCCTTGATACAGTCCACAGCTTCTTGATTCGACATTACCTAAGAATTACATAGAAAATGTCACGTTAAACACAGACAGCTACTAATCCCTGAACAGATCAAGTTGCTATTGCAGCAGAAAAATTAGGAGATCAAGACATTGAAGCAGACCACCAAAAGGGATTGTGAAAACCAACCTTCCAAATGCCATCACTAGCCAAGATTACAAAATCAGTATCATCGTCTATGTGCTCTACTGCAACATCTGGCTCAGAACTCAGATGCATCTTCAAGCTCTTGTCACCAAATGCCCGTGCTACAGCTAACTGTCCATCAACACGCGGAACATCACCTGGAAGGTACATGTTAGAAGGAAATAAATGGTGCAGTAAATACCAAAGATTGCAGTAAATTGTAATAGGAAAGTAGTCAATGATAATGACGTAATGTTAGGGATACTGATTGAGTAATGATAGGAGAAAAT
Organism: Eustoma russellianum; assembly: GCA_036186865.1. Lineage (NCBI taxonomy): Eukaryota > Viridiplantae > Streptophyta > Magnoliopsida > Gentianales > Gentianaceae > Eustoma > Eustoma russellianum. Next base: position 5,052,706 of record AP025048.1, on the reverse strand, counting down.
ATATCGTTTACCATACGTAGCATAGAACATTGTGTATAAGAAGGGTTGTAATATGTTCAAGATAAATATACCGAAAATATTTTTCCTATTCTTGTATACTTAACAGTACAACCAGTCATTCACCACAAAAAGAGAGAGGCAAAAAGGAATCCAAGTTCAATTTTCCTTCACTTCTGGCAATTGCTGGATATCCATTGAATCAATTAGAAGAAGGCAAGATGCACACAACATGATTTTATACCTGGAAAGTTAGAGACAAAGCCACCTCTGTTTTCTATCTCATCTCTTTCTTTACTGGGCTCATGATCCACTGATAATTGCTTGGCTGTACCCTTCCTGGAGATTACAGCACGGGAGTCCCCAAGATTAGCCACCACAAGTTTTTGACAATCAATCAAGATTGCTGTTACTGCAGTAGATCCACCTTTACCCAATTCAACAGCTTTTTCTATTATCTCCTGGTCTGTTTGGTGATATGCTCTTCTAATTGCCTTCTCAGTATCAGTCCAGAAGTCGGGCTACTCGTACATGGAACAGCAGGTAAAATTTTCAAAATGCAGAACAATTTCTAGAAGCTAAAGGCAAAATACTCACAAGGTCACTGAAAAATTCAAAGTCGATTTAAATATATATGGTATATAGCAGTTAGAAAGGGAATACTTGAAAGATTCATGCTTTGCCCCATTTACCTCCTTTAAAATGTTATCAAATAAATGAGACCGCAAATAATCTGGAACTTCACTACTCTGATGACCATCAAATATGGCAAAGAGCCCGAGTTCATGATCATCAACTTGCTTGAATTGAGCGAAGGCATAATCCTCCATGGCATGTTTCGATTTTCCCTCGAGCGTGTGATAGCCGTGGGTGACATGCTTGTCCATTTTGCTCTTTCCCTTTCCTGTCTCAGGTGTAGATGAACTTAAACCCACCTTTTCCTGCAAAACATGGAAAGTGCCCTCTTACAACGTTTCTGAAGAAAATGCATCATACACTCTAGCCCCTGATACATCAACAAAAATCCAATCGTTCTTTCCTTCTCTCTTTTTACCCCCTCTTTTATTTAATGTATTGAAAAAGAAAAGCTGCAGCTAAACTATTTATAAAATGGAGTAAGACACCCTGTGCCGCAAAACCAACCAATACCATTTCCCACATCCAGTGCCCTGTACAAAAATGTTGTGATCAAAAGAACAATTGACAGCAAATTCAATTGATCCTAGTCTCTCTTTCACTTTTCCACCTACTAACAAGGAGCCTAATTTTATCTAAGATTCATTGGGCATAGACTGACGTGTACTTTCCTGCCTTTCAGGACTTCTGGTTTTTCTTTTCTCTTGCCATATTCTGTAGGCAGCTGTTAGCGAACTTCTGACATTTAGAAGCCCACTGCCTATCTGACACCACTCTATAATCTCCTGCCAACTAAGTCTCCTCTGTTCACAATGTGTGGCTTTCAAAGGGTACACCAAACTGACATTGCAGAAGAGCAAGCAATGCAGCCTGATTCTGACTCTTTCGGTAAGTACCCGATGGGTAGATGTCTTAACAAAAAGTTAAAAGTTTTAAGTTTAGGAAAGAAGGATACTCGTGCCTCACCCATGCTTCCTTGTCTGCATACACACTATCAATGAACGCATCAAGCCCTTGACCTAGTTTCCGCAGCCAAACTATAAAGAAACCTTATGCCCTTACGCCTAACTGGTGATGTCGCTTATACCAAGTAAATTGTCCATATCAATTGCTAATGGATATAATACTGGAGTTGTCAACTACTTTAAAATCAGAAAAGCTCTGTTATTATTCTATCTTATAACTACAGTCAGAAATATGATTGAAGTCACTAAAGCTTGCAATAAAGGTGCCAAAGCTAAAGAACGGTCTGCGCCACTATCAAAGGGTTGAATAACTACAGGATACTCGGGAAATCATTATACCTCAATCATTTCCACCAGAAAGAAAAAGACTATACAACTCAATTCATGATTGATGACGACCATACATATGTTTGGTAAAGAAAGATCATCAAAAGGAGAACCAACTACATTATATTTCAAGAACCTTACACCAAAAGGGGGCAAAAAAAGAAATTATGAACCCATCAATTAAGTGCCTAAATTATGGAAACACGCCCCTCAAAGATATTGGGTTTTATTAAAGCTTCAAACTTTACCACAAACCAAATTTTAATTACCCCTCTTCATTGCTTAAAACAACACAAGTCACACATCATACACGTCCTGTATTTGGGATCAAATGACTAACGCAATTCGATCAAGTGCGAGAACAATAATTTGTCAAGTGGGTCGACCAAAAACGAACAGGAGCATTACATACCTTCATCTTGTGGAGAATTTCTTTACCAGTCATGGTGGGAAATCTTTCAGCGATTTATACGAATAATGGTGAAGGATATATGGGAAAGTGTGCAAGGGAGGGGAAAAGAGAGACAGCTGGAAGGAAGACGCGTGTGATTTAGGAGAGGAGGTGACTACCCATTATGTAAAACGTGACACGTAGCTTCCAATTTGAGGCCGAAAGGTTAGGAATAATTATTTTTCACTTTGATAAAGGTACTCTCAAGTCTTTGTGTTTTTGTTTGACCAAATTACGTTTCTATCTTCTACATTTTGAGACTAAACTAAAAAACTCAAATCGGCTGGAAAATCACGTTTTCCGGGGAGTGAAATCTTGTGCCTGAAAATTCAAATCTTTCTGCCTAAAGTACTCCTGCAACCAACCCCTTTCTCCTTTTCATGGCTATTACTTCCATGTTTACCGCCAAACCCACCTTCTTGTTTTCTTTTGAGTGACATTTATCTATTGAAAACAAAGTTTTGATTGTTTTATTAAGCCTTTCTCAATCATGGATGTGTTGGTAAGATTCAATTAGTTAAAGCATTACTCCCTCTTCCGGAAAACAAAAGTCACGGCATCACTAAACTGCAAATTGGTCAATGTATTTCTTTTATGTGGGGAGACCTTGCATTTCTGATTAGTTTCTTTAGTGAACAAGGAGATTTTGGATTCAAAGAATATGCAAGAAGAAATCCTCCTACTTTAAGAACTATAACGTAGGAGCATTTAAGCCTGATTTAATCATTCCTAAAAAGAGACCTTTGAGTATGTCACAGATCGATTTGGTTTTTGTCAATTCTTTTCTTTTGTTTTGTTTATTTGTTGTCACCAAACGACTTATCAATCTAGGTTTGTTTCTCATTTACATACTCCACGTACCATTGAGATTGGCCAGTGGGACAGTAGCATTGAGATGGGACAGTGGAAACCGCAGGACCAGGAATTTGACATTTTTCAACTAGAGAAATGGGACAGCTACATGCTGTGATTTGCTGATTTCTCCCAGGCAATTATCAGGTCCTGGACTTGCTCGAGTACTTTATCTAAAAAGATATGCACATGAGGCCGTTTTTCCGGCTCACCTTCATACAAGAGCCTATTCCGCCGAAACCAAATGGAGTACAAGCATTCCCGGGAAATACACCACCAGTCTTCCTCCAATCTAGCTTTTCCAAAGTCCAGCTGCAAATTCCAGTCAATCCATTCCTTGATGTCTCTCACACCATTAAACCGCTGCCACTCTTGACAACGTACAGGGCCTTTCCATACTGCAGCAGATTATGGGCAGTCCCGTAAAGCATGTAATCCATTATTCTCTTCGCGGTGACATATGGTAGAAAGAGGATCATCCTTTGAGATAACGTCGGTATAACAATTCACCAGTGGATAGTTTATCATGACAACCTTGTCACATCAAAAAAATTTGCACGTTGCGGACCTGTAAGAGACCATATCCTCTTCCGCTTATTCTCCTCCGTTCTGTCAACCAAGGGGAAGTTGCATACAATACGCAGAACCAACAGTGAATCGGCCATTCGGCCTTCATTTCCAGCATTCTGCTGCATACTCTGCGCCCAATTTAGACCCTCATAAATGATAGGCATAGCCACCAGATGAACCTTCCTCGCGCGCATATTGATCTAAATCCCAATACGAATACAGAAACAGTAACTGTCACATATAGTAGTGAGGAAAATCATCAAGATATGACTGAGATGCAGATGCAAGAATAAATAATTCTTTGTGGAGAAAGCTTCCTATATAAGAACAATAACATCTCTGAAGTCCAAACAAGCATTCGCCTCACCAACTATCACCAGCTTTGTTCATCCAATCCAACATGCTTCCAGGCCCAGTTCCTCAAACACATTACCTTTAGAGTGCCTTAGTTTCATAGTACTGACTTTTATATGGTTCCAAATGTGGATTAGAACATCGAGTTCAAGCTGTAGAGTATGATTAATATGACCACTCCTTTGTGGATATGTAAAGAGGTATTAGCTAAACAATTTTTGCGGGCAACAATTTCTCACCACATAAACTGTTTTGAAGATTTTAGTAGAAGTTCAAAACTGACGGCCATGGATCAAATACTACACAGCATTCTAGTTGATAAAGTGTGGAGTTGTATCAGAAGCGTGAGTGTTTGCACAAGTAGAACGTTTAGATTGTTAGACCCTTTTATTCTTTCTTTTCTCTTTCTTTATTTTGCTTCTAAAATACCCTTCTCTAAGGCCAATATAGATTTTCTTTCTACCCATCATTCCCAAGAACTCCAAAACTCTCCCCCCCCCCCCCACCCCCTTTTCCAATTATGACACAAACTATTCAATCTTACAAGGTCTACTCAAGACTTTATCTTGATACATCAACCTTAAACGCTGAACTAAGGACCCCCAAATCTAGAGTAATTTTGAATAATATGTTGTATTTCAACCAATTGCTCCCCTCCGTTCGGAGAAGATTATACAAGAGAGAATAATAGCTCTCAGTCATCATGGATACCAAGTGAGAATAATGTTCAACTCAGGGAAAGAGACAGATTATTTTTTTAAAAAAAAAAAAGGAGGCCTGCATTCATTCACACAGCAGATTCTGCTGGTTTTCTTGCTTAATTGGAAATGTGAATGCGACAACTGCCCCCAACGCTTAATCCAGACCAGTAGGCTGTGGTTTTCAGATTCATCAAAAAGGGATTTTACATTGAGAAGATTGTCCCAAATGGAACAGTAATGGTTTTTGCAGTAAGATACCAAAGCTGCAGCTTTAAAAGATGTTGATGTTTGTTTAAATAGTTACCACTTTACCGCCCACAGCACTGAAGTTAAAGTTCCCTGGTCAGACCATGTAGTGTGAAGTAAATGAGCAAACTCAACCACTAAACATTGTAATTATATATAAAAATAAATCCTAAAACTGCATCCCTTTACTTACAAGAGCAGTTGCATACTCAGAAATAACAGCAAAAGGAAATTAAATTTAAGAGGGGGAAGAGAAGCAAAGGCGATTCAGTAACGGCAATAGAGCGAGTAAGATAATCTGGCCATTTGCAGGGCACAAGGGGATTCTCATACAGACCTGGAAATCCGTTTCCTGTTATCTTTTGAAGGTTCTCAAGGTTTCTCCATTTGAAGCAGAACTTTTTATAGAAGTTAGCTTCCTGAGCATGGCATGGAAGATTGAGACTGCAAGCAAGGTTCAACGCGGGTCAATTTCTAGGGGCAGATTGCTACGTCCAAAAGAACTAGCACAGAAGTGAATCCACATTTTAGCAAAGACTAAACGGAAACTGTTTTACCTGCATAACTTACACCAAGGGCACAAAAGACAGCGGCTTGAACATTGGAACAGAACAGAATAACTGCAGTAGCTGCAAAACATTTACATCCATAAGCATTCCACAAAGAATAAATTTCTATAAGCATTATCCGAAGTGCAGAAACCACCACTAACTCCCCTCTCATGAACATGCAAATAAGTTAATTGCTTTTACCAACTATGTTCCGAAGTTCCGGAATCAAACACCACACTGATGCAGACAAATAGCCAATCAGAGACAGACACTGGCATTGAGGAACTTAATCCTAACATACGTGGAGAAGTAAATGTTATCAACGATTATAGCAAAACATATGCCTCTATCAATAAAAACTTCTTCATGGCTCCCACTTGAAAGATATTTCAAATGTTGGGAAAACAGACTTAAAAAGTAATCACCAATTAGTCACAAGCTAAGCCAATTTATGCAATAACAATAGTGACCAAAAGCAACCCAGCATGCTCAGAAGAAGAAAAAATAAAAGAGAGAGAAACATATATTACACAGGCTGCATATGAAGTGTTTAAGCCCCCATATCCTCAAACAACCATCAGGAGTAACCACTTGACATCAGAATTGGCTCGCAGAAACCATAGAAGGTGGAACACCCAAAACAACAAATATCAAAATCTGCTGTCAGCAAACATCTAGAAGGTCACACGCAATGCTAGGTAATCTCACCCATGACCAAACCGCAATAAATTGTTTATCCTTCGGCTCCATTCATGTCTCGATTAAAAGAATGAACATCTCATTCTGTTACGATGACTGATGTGAAAATGTATATCACACTTCGAAAATTTCATACTGACCTAAAGGACCCGCATATTACAAACACAATTTTGCACCATCGCAATGACAAAACGGGAACAATAAATGAATCTACTCAGAAGCAATCTCACTCACCACATTGTGCAATACGCACCAAGATTTCTCTCGAAAAGGGGTAGCGGTCTAATCCCCACTTGTTGGCATAATACCTGAAGACGTCCCAGAGTGCAAATGACAGTAACAATCCAGCAAGGGCCAGTGGCATTTGATATCTATTTGGACAAGGCAACAAAAATTTGTTAGCTAGAAACGCAAAGTCAGTAAAATAAGCAAATGCATCAATTTAAACCACAGAAATGGAATGTTGGGCCTTTGAAGACACATTTTTTCCATTCGAGAGCTACATAACAGTTGGAAGATTGGAAACATCATGCACAGAACACCAAGAGATTGATTCCATCAGATGCAGCCTAACTCTAGACTAATTTTGCTTGATTTCAGAAGGCCTTTGTATAGGCTAGACTATTTTGTATATAGGCTATGTCATTTTATTTTGATGACGTCAAGGTTTCGCATTTCGATTATGAAGTATATTTTAGCGAACCTTGACCTTTTGCTTTTTGAGCAAGACCAGCTTAAGGCTTGCATACATACCCTCTCTTGAGGGTAAACCCATGTAAATTTCCTTGGGATGCCATTTTGGCTAATATGAAATTATTACTTACAAAAAAAACAAAAAAAAAAACCCACAGAAATGGGGTTGACATTGCAAATAGAGGAAGTCCCTAGTGACTAATAGAAGCAGTACCCGCCCATAGTTATGCAACATCTGTAAGTATTTTCACATAATGTAAAGAGTGATTTGTGCACATAAATGTGCATTTGGATAATGGGCATTTTCAATTAATCCAGCAAAACGAAAGCAAGATGGATGGTGTCACCAACCGAAAACCAAAATTCCTACTAATAATCTTAAAAAGATTGAAACTTTATTGCAATCAATCATACTCTCAACAACAGTGCTTCAAAAAGACTCCACTCTGAAAACATAAGATCCTAAATTCAGCTCAAAATGCAGAGTTGTGGCTCAATTCATAGCAACAACTTGGAGGAAACAAAAGTCATATAACTTCTTAAAGATTGATGGGCAAATCCAACAATTAAGTAATAATAAAACAGAAGAAAGAGGGTTTAGAAATTTACAGAGAACAGGCCAAAAAGAGGGCCAAGAGAGAGGCATAATTGCGAGAAAACCGCTTAACATTCTCGTGAATTCTGAGACGGGCCTGGTCCGGAGAGAAGGGAAACGAATAGGAATGAATGGAACCAATAAAATCCCGGGTCCAAGACGGAGTATCGCCGGAGAAGTCACCGGATGTGAGCTTGGAGAAGGGATTGAGAGTGAAGAGGGAAGCGAGAGTCTTTAAATGAGAGAAAAGAGAAATGAAGAGCCCATATGGTAGTGCTGAAGAAGAGTCAGCGGCGGATGTGGTGGTAGGGACGGAGTGAAGGTCGGAGGTGCGGTGGTCGATGAGTTCAAGGTAGCCTTTGTCACGAAGCCAAGACTCGAACACCTGATCCGGAACGCTCAGAGCCAAAGGATTTGAAGAGAATGCCATTTCTTAAACCTTTGTTTGCGCTTCTCTTCACACGACGGCTTTCCTTTTTTACACATTAGTAAACTCGAATCAGAGTACTAGGAGAAAAATGCTATTCGTATAGCATTAATGCATATCTAAAGTTTCTCCAATCGGTTAATGAAAGATTTCTTTCCGACAAGAAAAAGGAAAATGCAATTCAGAGATTGGGGAATGAAGATATGTAAATGATAAGTCAACTCTTCTTTTATGGGACCCCGGCATCCTTGAGGGGATTCTGAATCAAGCAGACAATGTAAATAGAAAATTGAAGATATATATTGGTGATACAGTCTTATGGGTGATTGAGAAAATGAAAGGGGAATACCCCGCACAAGAAGTTCAGATGAGAAGGTGCAACAGATAACATCCCAGTTATAAGTTACATTTTGAAGATTAGAGCCGTATACGAACAAAGCTTAAATGAATTTAATCAAACTGAGATATGCACCTTCTTATATTAACTTCTTATGTGCTTAGAGAAATTATATTCCTAAGGTGCCTTCGGAATTGTCCGGCGCCGAAGAGAATGGTGCCAAGGGACGTGTTTGTATCATGGCTCAGGTGTGGGAACTTTTATATACACTGTTTAAGGTTGAGGACTGACTTGTTTCTCAATCTCAATGTATTTTTTTAATATGGAACTTCAAGAAAACAAGGATCAGTTTTCTTTGCATGTTACTAGCTTAGGAGAATTTAGCTGTCTTTTTTATCAGAACACTGGGAAGTCACTACAGGATATACAATGGTGCCTAGAAGGTTAGGGCACTTGTTCTTTGCATGTTACTAGTCTAAGAGGATTTGCCTATCTTTAATCAGAAGTCTGAGATGTAACCATAGATTATACAAAAGGAAGGTATCCAATGGTGTCTACAAGATCAATAAATGGTCCTCAGACCAAGTCTCTAGATGGAACATTATTAGACCTTTTGTAAACTATTGGAAAGAAGTCAGAAAGTAGAACAAATTGGGAGAAAGTTTGTCTGTCTCATTGATCAACATATTTTTTGCACAGGGCTAGTCAAGGATCAGTGCTGTTAGATGCAAGTTCTAGGGACATAGAAACTAATCGACTAGTCCCAGGGTAATCCAATTACCAATGCTATGCATCCACAGCAACTTCACTACCGCATTGCAGGAAACTCTATAATAACGAAACATGTTGCCTCCATTGCCTCTCTTTGCGCAATGCGAAGAGAAACATATGCAGCAGTACAAGAAGTACCAAACATAGTTCAAGAAACCAGAAAACAGAAAAGGGAAAGAAAATGTAAGGTATTAGATTCTTTGTCATGCAACAATTGTTGCTATATAGACTTCAATGTGTAGAAATAAAGAAAGGAATGAAGACTGAATTATAGCCGTTAGGTGCTTACTGTCATCTCTGTGATGACCTGTTTAGGAAAGAGCCGTTAGGCACATGTCTTGGTCTCTGTTATTCATGTATATAAGTGTCTGTATAGGAGCTTTAGGAAGTGTGATGGAAAACTGGATTTTCCAATTGCTTACACTGTAAAGATTCTTCATAATATATTCATCTTCATATTCACAATTCAATTACTGCAATTACTTACTTGATTATTACTTGATTCTTCTTCATGGTATCAGAGCCATTCTCCAGAACACAAGAAAAATCCGTCCGATACAGAAGTTCTGAAAATTGCGAAAAGCAAAACAATATTTCTCGTTACTGCTCCTCAGACGAAAAGCATAGTATTTGCAGTTGCTCAAATTCCTCACTGTGAAAAAGGGGCATTACAGTCTTCAAAGCATAGTCGTTGAGTTGATCAAATTTCTCCACATAAATTTGGAGAATAGAAACTCCCGTATCTTGAAGAAGGAGCCTCCTGAAGAAGAAGGCTAGGAGGAAGAAGAAAAAAAAACACACAAAAATCAATTAAAGCAACCCACGAAAGTAATTCGGGGAAAGTGGAGGACAATTTGGACATTTGGCCTCACTTTTAAAGGGTAAAGGTGTAAACTTGCCAACTCCGGGTATTAATCCCAACACCGAATCCAGCTGTAAGATTTTTTTTTTACAAATTATAGGGTGACGTGTCTGCTGGGGAACCATTCACCGACAAAAACCAAGGACACCTAGCATTAAATTCTGATTGAGAATTTTATGTAAACAGAAGGAGAGAAAATCAATCCTCTCATCAAGACAACAATTCTCATTTAATGCGTTTCCTCTTTTACATTAAACTGAACCATTTCTCTCTGCATCTCCGTCCTCTGAATCTTCTTTCTTCTTCTTCCTCTGGTTATTAACCTTTAGTCCTTGTTCTCCCGCTCTACAAAAACAAGATCTCTCAGAGGATTTCCAGACATCTTTCCTTCTTCACTTTGTTTTCAAAACTAGTCAATGGCGGAACAAGGTAGTGAAGTCTCTTCTACCTCCGCTGGAGAAAAAATGTCTGAAAATGGACATGCAAATACCATCGTGGACTCCTCTTCTGTAACAATAACAAATCAGAAGCTGCATGGTAACAATTACTTGGCTTGGAGCAGATCTGTTGAGTTATTTGTTACAGGCAAGGGAAAAAGAGAATACCTCACTGGAAAAATGCCCATTCCAAAAGAAACTGATGAAAGGTTCCCTACGTGGGAGGCTAAAAACTCCATGATCATGTCCTGGCTACTTGGTTCTATGACACCAGAAATAAGCAACACTTTTATGCTTTATCCCACGGCGGCTGCAATTTGGCAAGCTGCCAAAGAAATGTACTCTAAGACGGACAACATCTCTGAGTTATATGAGATGGAAACGCAGCTGAAAGATGTCAAGCAGGGAGATCATAATGTTAGTAAGTACTACAGTCATTTATCTCAACTGTGGCAGCAGATTGATTCACTGGAAAACTATCAGTGGGGCTGTGGAACTGATGAACAGTTGTACAGGAAAATCAAGGAAACCAAAAGATTGTTTGGTTTTTTATCAGGTCTACATAAGGATCTTGATGCTGTTAGGGGAAGGATATTGAGTACCAAGCCTTTGCCATCGATGAACACTGCCTTCTCTGAAGTAAGGCAGGAAGAAAGTCGTATCAAGGTAATGATGGGACCTTCACTGGTTCCATCAGAGTCCTCTGCTCTTACTTCACAGGAAAGTGACAATGAGAAAACACTTGGTCTGATGGTGAGAAGGTCTGGTCCTAAGGATAGACGCTCTTATCCAAAGAAATACTGCAAGTTTTGCCAGAGAGAAGGGCATACTATTGAAGAATGTTATAGAAAGCCTGGTTCAACTGTGAAGCCTCCTCCATGGTTTAAGCAGAACTCTTACAAATCTGGATCTTCTGGAAGATCTGAGACTTATCACTCAGGGAGGTCTGATGCAGGCTCATGGAGAACACCCAGGGCTGCTGTGGCTGACAGTGAGACGCAGGAAGAGATGAAGTTTACCCCATCAAAACTTGAGGCTGTTCTGAGAGTTCTAAACAGCCAGAGATCCCAAGTCAAGGAAGGTCAAATCAGGGCCTCTAAGGCTGATACAGGTATTGGTGGTAAGTTGAATATATGGATTGTTGACTCAGGTGCAACAAATCATATGACTTCTGTCTGTGATCTGATGAGTCCATTTAAGTCATTCAGTACTCCTAAGAAAGTTACAGTGGCCAATGGTGACTGTTTAGATATTCTAGGATATGGGGACATTAAACTATCTGATAAACTTACCCTTAAAGAGGTGCTATATGTACCTAAACTTGACTGCAACTTGATTTCAGTAAAACAGATTATGCATGATAATTGTTGTTGGGTAATCTTTTCTCCAACTAAATGTTATTTCCTTCCCTCTTCATCCACTTGCTTTCAGGAGAAAGCTTTGACGATGGAGGTCATGAAGGGGATGATTGGCAGTGTTAATCATCATAAGGGGCTATTTTTGTTGGACAAGTTCAAACCAGGGTGTCTGAAGCCAACTCCTGGATGTTTTGAAGTTCATTCTAGTATCTATTCTTCTGTGGACAGTGCTGTTCCAAGAATAGATATCAGTAGCTCTAGAATGAAAACTATTATGTTATGGCACAATAGATTGGGCCACCCTAACTTTGTGTATCTTAAACATTACAAACCTGACTTGTTTTGTGGAGTTGATATTGACTTACTTAAATGTGAGACTTGTTTATTTGGCAGACAGACCAGAGCTCAGTATCCAGCAAAAGGCTATAGAGAGAGTGTGCCATTTAACTTGGTACACTCAGACATTTGGGGTCCCTCTAGGGTTCTAAATGTAAATGGGAGCCGTTGGTTTGTTATTTTTGTGGATGACCATACTAGAGTTACTTGGACCTATTTGATGACACAAAAATCTGAACTGCCCTGTGTTTAAGACGTTTGTTAATCTAATCCAGAATCAGTTTGGTGTGACAATTAAAAATTTCAGGTCCGATAATGGCAGTGAATATCTTGACAAGGAAGTCAAAGCTTTCTTGTCAGAACGTGGCATTCATCACCAAACCTCCAATGTCTACTCACCCCAGCAGAATGGTATAGCCGAAAGGAAGCATAGACACCTGCTTGGCATAGCCAGGTCTATGATGTTTACTATGCAGGTACCTAAGTACCTCTGGGGTGAGGCCATTTTGACTGCTACTTACCTGGTTAATAGGATGCCATTGAGAGTGCTTGACTTTATGAAGCGCCCCGCTCCCGAACCCTATCATCGGGAACAGTGCACCCGCCGTATCTCACTAAGGAGAATACAAGGCGTCGAATAAATCTCTTACATGTCAGAAATGACGTAGAAATTTTTCTCGCGGAAACGTAAACCATAGCATATATTAAACTTCAATAACCGTCATTACATTGCCAAATAAAACTCTGGAAATAAAATAGTAAAGTAGTGGGTGGAAATCCTCAAAATATAAATAGAACAAAACAGCTGCAGCGTCCCCTCATATCCTAGCCGCAGCTCTCAACCAGCCCACTCTGCTATGTCCGTCCCGCCCTTAATGAAGATATGCTCGTAGTCCTCATCCGGCTCACCTGGGAAGTAGGGGTGAGTGACAGAAATCACCCAGTAGATGCCCGCCTCAAACAAATACAACACGTACATACCGAAATGATATAGCCACATAGCACATAGACATGGTATAACACATAGGACATAAGTATAAGAGAACATGCATAAGATAAAGTAAATGCGGTAAGTAAAGCACTCCACATAAAAAAATGCGCAAGTACGTGATGCATGCTCAAATAACGTGTCACACGCAACAAGGATCATGTCATGCAATATGCCCTAGACCTATATGCAATGCATGATCCCGGGATTGACTGGATGCCTGTAGCCCGTGCACTACAATCCACCCTTGCGGATGCCCGTGGCCCGTGCACCACGATCCACCCCAATCGATGCCTGTGGCCCGTGCACCACGATCCACCATAACCAAGTATCCATGGCCCGTACACCATGATCCATCATAATCACATACTCATGGCCCGTACACCATGGTCCTCTTCACTCGAGCGTCTGAGACCCGTACATCTCAGCCCACTCCCAATGCAATGCACGTGCCATGAATGCAACAACAAAATCGCCTGGGGCCCGTACGCCCATCCTCACCAACTCCGGCTCTCAACACTAGTCGTCTGGGGCCCGTACGCCCATCCTCACCATCTCCGGCACACAATATTTAGTTTAGTAAATTTTAAGAACATTGAAAAGTTGTTATTTAGCATCCCCTCATTTTTCCTTAACTTGTATTAATTTCCTAGAATTTTCTACTAATTTTCCCTTATTTAATTCTATTTATTAATAATTATTTTTAATTACTTACATTTACCAAAATTCATAAATTAAGTGGAAATAATTTAATTTTAACATTTTATATTTTTTGTAATTTATTTAGAATTTTTTAATAATTAAATATATTTTCCTAGAATTTTAAACTAATTTTAATCAATTATTTATTGTTTAATCATTTCAGAAATTAATTTCAGATTTTTTTTTTTTAATTTTCGGCCTGGGCCGGCCTGCTACCTGGTCCGGTCCGCTGGCCATCCGGTCCGGTCCGGCAGCCTGGCCGGTCCAACAGTATTTTCTTTTTCTTTTTTTTTTATTTTTTTTTCTATTTTCTTCTAACCTCCATAAAATCTTCGTTTTAACTCCGATTGACCTCAAACCAGTTGCGTTGGACTCGTTATAACGAGACGCAACTTTTGAAGGTGGACACGTCATCACGTGTCCGGACGCGCCGTCAGGGGCCGCGCGTGGGCCCCCACGCGCCACCCCCTGAAACGCGTCCGTCAGACCCGTTTTTTTCAATTTTCAACCAATCCCAACCTATTCTGGGCTAGATGAAGTTATTCTAAGGTCAAAACGAAATTTTTAAACCTCCCTAAGTATGTAAATCCCTAATCTTTTGAGTTGTTTCAAGAGTATTCTCACCCTAATCCAATCATACCATCAAATTCATATGCATACACGTACATAGCAGCAAGTAAACAGTTACCTCATGCTTTTCAATTATAAACAAATACACATCTGTAATATAAACAGTTAAAACAAGTAAATCACATAAATTATATCATCAAAGCGTGCATGGATCGTACCCGTTTGAGGGGGGAAGAGGCACCTACCTTTTTGACGAATTAACCTCCTTCTCCTCTAGGCTTGAATCTAAACAGTTGTAGTATAAACATCAATACCTAATAATAAAGGTTAATTTGACTAACTTAAAATAATTAGTTCTTAGCTTTCTAATAATAATTTTTTTTTGTCATACGAACATATATATTCGTTTATATATAATATAATTTACATATTGCCATATAAATATAAAACCCACAACTTAAGTCAAATTTCAAAACTTTCGGCAGTTCATATTCGAAATTTTCATTTTTTTTTTTGCACAATTTATTTAAACGCTCCAAACATTAGCAATTAAACCACAGTACCCTAATTGTGCCTTTTATTCATAAAATTTGGGCGGCAGTAACAATAATCCAAAGGTTATATCATATATTGTGTATATATTTCAAATCGATACATATACACGTATACATCAACCATCTATGTAACCACAAATACATCGTGCATGATCCGATTTTGATACGAATATAAAGTCATAGGCTTTGTAAAAAAAGAACATAGCAAATGTAGCAAAGGTACTTGCCTCGTGTCTCGCTTATACGCTACCGTACGAAGAACCGCGTTGAAACGGACGGGAATTGGTCTCTTTTACCACCTTGAAGATGGGTGCCGAAAATCAACAATGAAGGAGTAGGCTTCCGTTGGTTTTTGTGTGATGAAGAATAAAGATGAAATTTGTGGGCTATATGTGTATATCTATGTAACCATAAACATATAAAAAAAAAACTAAACTTTCCCTTTGTTTTCCATGGCTGCCGTGACCTTATCCTGTGGGGAAGAATAGGTGGCAAGGCTGCCAGTTGCTGGAAAATTTTTGGAGGCTGTCGATTTTTTTTTTCTTTGGAGAATAGGGCCGGCACCTTTGGTATAAAGTGGGCGTTTGATTTGTGTTATGTGGGTGTATAGATATAGATGTATGTTAGGGAGAGTTCTAAGGTATTTAGGTTATCCTCTCCTAATTAAATTTGAATCTGTACTTTGATTAAACTTTATCTATTTACTTCCTAATCTTATTAGGATTTTAAGTTTTAAAATTATATTCTTTTATTTTCGTTTTTTTTTCTTTTTCTAATTCTTTTTTTTTTCCTCTCCTGCGTGTATACATATAATATGTATAGCCAAAAGACACGGGCTATAACAGACTACCCCTCTTACAATAAGTTTCGTCCTCGAAACTTGCGTGTGGCGTGATCAATGACTTAGTATGCTTCTAGTTGATCCATCCACCTAGATAATAATCAAGCTAAATACTCATTGCATATTGTGATACCTTAATCATTTCACTTCCTTATAAGCTAAAGCCTCAAGATCATTGTTTTCTCAACAAGGTAGTTCCTAAATCCATTATTCTCCGCTTATTTATGGTCATCACCTACTCTGTTTATAATTCTTGAATCAAGCTTAGGGTATTGTCATCATACTAGAGTTCCATAACCCAATTGTCAGTCGATATCATACTTATATCCGCGGTCATCAGCAGCCCACTAAAATCAGTTCTTAGGTGTACTATAATCTTTAACTTAATTTTCTATAATTACAACTTATAATCTTTCCTTTATACCACTTGAAGTGTATCATTCGACTTATTGTAGTCTACAATTCCAAATTCTTAACTAATTATGTATGATTCATCTCCTAGTCACGTGACCATCCAAAATATCCATCAATTCCTCCAATGTATTAATCGTTGCATTTCATACATATAGAATCAAGTCCTCAAAGTTGGTTCTTATATACTTACGAACTAGTTCTATGATCAGGTCCTTACTTTTTCGGAGGTATCATCAACAACCTAGTATACGAAGTATGTGCATGGACATATTTTCTTCAAATAAAATGTAACTTATCTAGCTATAATTCGGAATATACCTTTAACCGTTTAAAATAATATACCTTCTGATTTTTTTTGTAAACACAAAATCTACAGTATCATGTATTTGTTTTCGCAGCGCGGTGTCTCAAATGACTGTTTATAAAACAATCATATAACTTGTTCGCAAAAGTATTACGGTTAAAATCACTTTAAAACAATTGAGACACAACAATTGTAAATTTCCTTTTTTTTACAAACGATTTGAACACGATGTCTTTTCGTTCCAAACAAATATATATTTTTAAAGCTATGTTTTGTTTTGCAAAATACAACGATTAAAGTTCAGAAAATATAAAGTTTTATAAAACAATTTTGAATACGGTACCTCGCTTTAAAAAAAAGAATATGTATATTTTGAAACTATTTTTGCTTCACAAAATTAAATAAGTTCATCAGAAGCATATAAATAAATTCGAAAATATTTAATGGTAAAATGCTTGTGATATCGATAGTTGACAAATAAAATTATTTTAGCAAAATAATCATAGCTAACCAAAAGTTTGAGAAATATAAGAGATATATAAATATATCGTTGTTCGAAATATATCAATTTTGTCAGGGGTAGTGGAAATTCCATTAGGTGGCTATACGAATTCAGAAAGAATATAAACTTGTAAGGTAATATACTGTAAGAATGAACTGGTTGAACTATTTAGAAGCAATATTTTTTTTTTGAAATATCTTTGAAATATAGAATGTATCTTGGTGTACGTGCTTATACGAAAACATTTAACTAGAAAAATAATAGTCCAATACTTCGTATAATTTTTCTAAGTTACCCCTTGATATTAATGAAAATCCACCTATGTACCATTTCTTATAAATCTTTTACTTAAGTTGTGCAATCCTAGTATGGCACACTAAATGTTGATCGACTTAGAGCATTCTAATTTATCATATTTCCGCGCGCTATACTGATCCACTGTACTTCTTCACTCGGTTATTTCAACCGTTAATTCTCGTTTAGCTAGATCTAACCTGCAAAAACACACACTACTTGTTCGTACTTACTCTATTTCAATTCAAGCCTACTCGATGTATCAGTACTTACACGTTCCTATGAATCAACACTTAACTCGGATTTGTAACAATTTGTTATTCCACTGTACTTATTTTAGTAGTGCTCACTTATGATTATCAATCGATATCCCTAATAGGACTAATATCTTTGGCTTATTTGACATTCTAAAATTCAACCTCTTAATCATATCTATAAACCCCTTTGTACGATATTCTTTGCTAAACTCTAATGATCATGATGCTAATAAATCCTTTTCTTAGTACTTTGTTTTACTATCAATCATTTCTTAGGAACTACAATCCCCACTTAGACCTAGTCGTGTTCCGACAATACTGTCAAGGTAGAGGTGTGAACCCGATTCATTTACCGAAATGGTACCAGGTTAGCAGGGTCGAATCTAAAGAATTATACAATGGTTGTAATCAGCACTTAGATGCGACAACTAATTCAGAGTCGTATGGAACGCCTTAAGTATACATGGGCATATCCCTTATCTGACCGTCACTTAGGTCTAATGTCATGACTTATTTCTAGAATCGATACTTGGTATCATCATTCCTTACGTCTAAAATCATTACTTATTTCTAAGTTCACTACTTAGAATATAATCACATCTTACGACTAAGATCAGTGCTTATGTTCAAGTCATGTCTAAGATCACTTCTTAGTTACAAATCGTACTTAGTATATAATCAGCGTTTATGACTAAAACTAAGGCTTACGTCGAAGATCAACTCTTAATCAAGATTGTCGCTTATGTCTAAAATCGTGACTCACGCGTAGGATCATCACTTAATTTCTAAGGTCACGTCTTACTTATAATAAGATGCTTCATATATAATCATTGCTTACGACTAAAAACCGATACTTGTGTCTAACATGGGACTTAGGGGCAAAATCGTAACTTAATTTCTAAGATCATAGCCTAAATCTATGCTTTTGCCGTCGCTCTAGAGCCATGCTCTGAAAGATCGCACTATCGAACACGTATTACTTCTTAAACTCATTCTGAAATTAGATCCAAGTGATCGGCGATGTCAGTTGTGCTGTGCCATCACTCCTCTGCATCTACTTGTCGAAGGATCTCACGTCCCAGTGCGATGTTGGTAGAGGCCGTGCATGCTAGTTCAGCAACCGGTGCTACTGTGCTAGGGTGTTGGTCATGTTGACTATGGCATCTTCAAGTGCTTGGGGACGATCCCCTTGTTCTGGTGGTTCTCATCCCCACTCCCAGCTGGCTCACGTCGTGGAGGCATTTCTGTAATTCAAGCTCATGAAAAAAAAATCCGATTAGTCAATAGCGAGTTAAAAAGGTTAGGCACGGGGTAAAACGGTAATTAGACAGACAGAGCTCACCATCGTCACACACCTCCCATAACCCGATCATTACCTAGGTCTAAGATCATGTCTTAAGTCTACTTTGTTTATTAGGGGTAAAATCGTCATTTTACGAAACGATCGTAGCTTATGTCTAGGTGAGCTAGTTAGCTAGTTAATCCTGCGTTTCCGAGGCGGATCTGAAGCCTCGGCTCTGATACCACCTGAAGCGCCCCGCTCCCGAACCCTATCATCGGGAACAGTGCACCCGCCGTATCTCACTAAGGAGAATACAAGGCGTCGAATAAATCTCTTACATGTCAGAAATGACGTAGAAATTTTTCTCGCGGAAACGTAAACCATAGCATATATTAAACTTCAATAACCGTCATTACATTGCCAAATAAAACTCTGGAAATAAAATAGTAAAGTAGTGGGTGGAAATCCTCAAAATATAAATAGAACAAAACAGCTGCAGCGTCCCCTCATATCCTAGCCGCAGCTCTCAACCAGCCCACTCTGCTATGTCCGTCCCGCCCTCAATGAAGATATGCTCGTAGTCCTCATCCGGCTCACCTGGGAAGTAGGGGTGAGTGACAGAAATCACCCAGTAGATGCCCGCCTCAAACAAATACAACACGTACATACCGAAATGATATAGCCACATAGCACATAGACATGGTATAACACATAGGACATAAGTATAAGAGAACATGCATAAGATAAAGTAAATGCGGTAAGTAAAGCACTCCACATAAAAAAATGCGCAAGTACGTGATGCATGCTCAAATAACGTGTCACACGCAACAAGGATCATGTCATGCAATATGCCCTAGACCTATATGCAATGCATGATCCCGGGATTGACTGGATGCCTGTAGCCCGTGCACTACAATCCACCCTTGCGGATGCCCGTGGCCCGTGCACCACGATCCACCCCAATCGATGCCTGTGGCCCGTGCACCACGATCCACCATAACCAAGTATCCATGGCCCGTACACCATGATCCATCATAATCACATACTCATGGCCCGTACACCATGGTCCTCTTCACTCGAGCGTCTGAGACCCGTACATCTCAGCCCACTCCCAATGCAATGCACGTGCCATGAATGCAACAACAAAATCGCCTGGGGCCCGTACGTCCATCCTCACCAACTCCGGCTCTCAACACTAGTCGTCTGGGGCCCGTACGCCCATCCTCACCATCTCCGGCACACAATATTTAGTTTAGTAAATTTTAAGAACATTGAAAAGTTGTTATTTAGCATCCCCTCATTTTTCCTTAACTTGTATTAATTTCCTAGAATTTTCTACTAATTTTCCCTTATTTAATTCTATTTATTAATAATTATTTTTAATTACTTACATTTACCAAAATTCATAAATTAAGTGGAAATAATTTAATTTTAACATTTTATATTTTTTGTAATTTATTTAGAATTTTTTAATAATTAAATATATTTTCCTAGAATTTTAAACTAATTTTAATCAATTATTTATTGTTTAATCATTTCAGAAATTAATTTCAGATTTTTTTTTTAATTTTCGGCCTGGGCCGGCCTGCTACCTGGTCCGGTCCGCTGGCCATCCGGTCCGGTCCGGCAGCCTGGCCGGTCCAACAGTATTTTCTTTTTCTTTTTTTTTATTTTTTTTTCTATTTTCTTCTAACCTCCATAAAATCTTCGTTTTAACTCCGATTGACCTCAAACCAGTTGCGTTGGACTCGTTATAACGAGACGCAACTTTTGAAGGTGGACACGTCATCACGTGTCCGGACGCGCCGTCAGGGGCCGCGCGTGGGCCCCCACGCGCCACCCCCTGAAACGCGTCCGTCAGACCCGTTTTTTTTCAATTTTCAACCAATCCCAACCTATTCTGGGCTAGATGAAGTTATTCTAAGGTCAAAACGAAATTTTTAAACCTCCCTAAGTATGTAAATCCCTAATCTTTTGAGTTGTTTCAAGAGTATTCTCACCCTAATCCAATCATACCATCAAATTCATATGCATACACGTACATAGCAGCAAGTAAACAGTTACCTCATGCTTTTCAATTATAAACAAATACACATCTGTAATATAAACAGTTAAAACAAGTAAATCACATAAATTATATCATCAAAGCGTGCATGGATCGTACCCGTTTGAGGGGGGAAGAGGCACCTACCTTTTTGACGAATTAACCTCCTTCTCCTTTAGGCTTGAATCTAAACAGTTGTAGTATAAACATCAATACCTAATAATAAAGGTTAATTTGACTAACTTAAAATAATTAGTTCTTAGCTTTCTAATAATAATTTTTTTTTGTCATACGAACATATATATTCGTTTATATATAATATAATTTACATATTGCCATATAAATATAAAACCCACAACTTAAGTCAAATTTCAAAACTTTCGGCAGTTCATATTCGAAATTTTCATTTTTTTTTTGCACAATTTATTTAAACGCTCCAAACATTAGCAATTAAACCACAGTACCCTAATTGTGCCTTCTATTCATAAAATTTGGGCGGCAGTAACAATAATCCAAAGGTTATATCATATATTGTGTATATATTTCAAATCGATACATATACACGTATACATCAACCATCTATGTAACCACAAATACATCGTGCATGATCCGATTTTGATACGAATATAAAGTCATAGGCTTTGTAAAAAAAGAACATAGCAAATGTAGCAAAGGTACTTGCCTCGTGTCTCGCTTATACGCTACCGTACGAAGAACCGCGTTGAAACGGACGGGAATTGGTCTCTTTTACCACCTTGAAGATGGGTGCCGAAAATCAACAATGAAGGAGTAGGCTTCCGTTGGTTTTTGTGTGATGAAGAATAAAGATGAAATTTGTGGGCTATATGTGTATATCTATGTAACCATAAACATATAAAAAAAAACTAAACTTTCCCTTTGTTTTCCATGGCTGCCGTGACCTTATCCTGTGGGGAAGAATAGGTGGCAAGGCTGCCAGTTGCTGGAAAATTTTTGGAGGCTGTCGATTTTTTTTTTCTTTGGAGAATAGGGCCGGCACCTTTGGTATAAAATGGGCGTTTGATTTGTGTTATGTGGGTGTATAGATATAGATGTATGTTAGGGAGAGTTCTAAGGTATTTAGGTTATCCTCTCCTAATTAAATTTGAATCTGTACTTTGATTAAACTTTATCTATTTACTTCCTAATCTTATTAGGATTTTAAGTTTTAAAATTATCTTCTTTTATTTTCGTTTTTTTTCTTTTTCTAATTCTTTTTTTTTCCTCTCCTGCGTGTATACATATAATATGTATAGCCAAAAGACACGGGCTATAACACTTTATGAGCCCCAGATCAAAATTGCTTGAACTG
The DNA here is from genome assembly GCA_036186865.1 of Eustoma russellianum. NCBI lineage: Eukaryota > Viridiplantae > Streptophyta > Magnoliopsida > Gentianales > Gentianaceae > Eustoma > Eustoma russellianum. The sequence continues at coordinate 5,030,459 of AP025048.1, read as the reverse complement.
TTTCCTCACTGCCTTTTACTTTCTGAGCTTCCCCTTAAAATTTTTGGCTGCACAGCATACGTGTACATTCAACCTCACTACAGGAGTAAGCTTGATCAAAGGTCCGCTAAGTGTGTTTTTGTAGGATACTCAGGCTCCAAGAAGGGGTACAAATGCTATTGTCCTCAAACAAGGAAGATGTATACTACTATGAACGTTTCCTTTGATGAATGCTCTCCCTTCTTTCATACTAACCTTTTGTCTAGTGTTGAAGGCAGGGAACAGGAAAGTTACTGGAGTATTATTGATGTCTCTCCTACTGAGTGCATACCACGCAGCTCTAGCACTGAAGAGGAGAATACTGCTCAGGAAGGAAGCACACACCACCCTGATCTTGACCCCATTCTATGTCAAGGTACAGAAGCTCCAGAAAGGGGTGATCCAGAAGGTCATATCCGCCAATCTGAACAGGTTTGCAGACCACCTGTTATAAAGGTATACTCAAGAAGGAAGAACCTCAATTCTGGTATGTCTACTTCAGAAACTGAGTTGCCTGAAACTGTTGAACCTGTTGAACCTATGTCTGATCAACCTATAGCAATTAGAAAAGGGAAACGTGAGTGTCTCAAATATCATAAGTTTCTAGGCAATAAGGGTTACTGTTCTCTATATCCCCTGAGCAATGTGGTTTCTTATGATAAGCTGAGTTCTAACTTTAAATTGTTTACTGTAAGCCTTGATTCTCAGACCATTCCAGCAACCATTACAGAAGCTCTATGCCATGACAAATGGAAACATGCTGTTGAGGAGGAAATGGCAGCACTCATTAAAAATAAGACTTGGGAAGTCGTTGCCCGTCCAGATAATGTCACTCCTGTTGGGTGTAAGTGGGTTTTTTCATTGAAATACAATTCTGATGGCACTATAAATAGGCACAAGGCTAGGCTTGTTGCTAAGGGATTCACACAATCGTATGGAATTGATTATTTAGAGACTTTTGCCCCTGTAGCAAAACTAAATACTATTAGAATTATCTTTTCTGTGGCAATCAATTTAGATTGGAAACTAGCTCAGTTAGATATTAAGAATGCGTTTCTCAACGGGGAACTAAAGGAAGATGTATTCATGCACTTTCCACCTGGTTTTGATACTGAACAGAATAGGGGTAAAATATGTAAGTTGAGAAGATCCATTTATGGACTAAAACAGTCCCCTAGAACTTGGTTTAGTAAATTCACTGAGGTTCTTATAACTTATGGGTTCAAGCAAGCTCAAAGTGATCATACCTTGTTTATTCATACTTCTGATATGCATATCACCATTCTTATTGTGTATGTTGATGATATTATTCTAACTGGCAATTGTTCAAAAAGCATATCTAAAGTAAAGGCATATCTGACTACTAAATTTGAAGTAAAGGACTTAAGGTCTTTGAGATATTTTTTGGGAATGGAAGTTGGTAGAAGTACGACAGGAATGGTTATCTCCCAAAGAAAATATGTTTTAGATCTTCTTCAGGAGACAGGTATGTTGGGCTGTAAACCAGCATCTACACCTATTGAATCTGCATATTTTCCACAAGCTGCTGAAGATCAGGTATTATCTGATATTCATTCCTATCAAAAACTTGTTGGTAAGTTAATTTATCTGTCACACACGAGACCTGATATCTGTTACTCAGTGAGCTTTGTTAGTCAATACATGCATGCTCCAACAAATGTACATTTACAGGCTGTAATGAGGATCCTTAGGTATCTTAAAGGTGCTCCTGGTCAAGGCTTATTTTTCAAAAAAAATGATTGTAGGGATATCCAGGTTTATACTGATGCAGATTGGGGAGGACCAAAGGGAGGTGATATGCGCTCCACCTCAGGATACTGTACTTTTCTCTGGGGAAATCTTGTTACGTGGAGAAGCAAGAAGCAAACTGTGGTTGCTCGTAGCAGTGCGGAGGCTGAGCTTAGAGCATTAGCCTTGGGCATATGTGAAGGATTATGGATAAAGAGGGTACTAAAGGATTTGCATTTTGACAGCAAGGCTCTGCAGATTCAAGTTTTTTGTGATAATGTTTCTGCTATTCACATGGCAGAGAATCCGGTTCACCATGACAAAACGAAACATGTTGAAGTTGATCGACATTTTATTCGGGAGAAATTAGAAGATCAATCTTTAACGTTACAGTACATATCATCCGCAGAACAAGTGGCCGACATCCTTACCAAGCCAGTTTCCCCTTGTCTATTTCATAAACTGTTAGCCAAGCTTGGATGCACAAATGTGTATGCCAAGCTTGAGGGGGAGTGTAGAAATAAAGAAAGGAATGAAGACTGAATTATAGCCGTTAGGTGCTTACTGTCATCTCTGTGATGACCTGTTTAGGAAAGAGCCGTTAGGCACATGTCTTGGTCTCTGTTATTCATGTATATAAGTGTCTGTATAGGAGCTTTAGGAAGTGTGATGGAAAACTGGATTTTCCAATTACTTACACTGTAAAGATTCTTCATAATATATTCATCTTCATATTCACAATTCAATTACTGCAATTACTTACTTGATTATTACTTGATTCTTCTTCACAATGCAAGCCAGGCGCATCGTCCAACATCAGACTAGATCAAAAGGCAGCTGCTTTCATGTCTATGTCTGCTGTTTCAACAACCATGCTATGCGTAGTCTATGCTTGCAACTATTTCTGACAGACATCACAGAGACTGTACCTTTTTGTTTATATCTAAAACTTTTAACGTCTTAATCTACATATTTCCAGCACCGCCTTGCTTGAGGATCAACCAAGTTTGTAGCCGCGCTATCAATGATTTTCAACCTGCTCTCAGAACAGTTCCATGAATACCACATTAAGTAACTAGGTCAGTTTTTGAGGAAGAGCTAGGACTAAGCATACACACAAAGTATGGAAAGCATTGACATACCTTTCTAGAACATACTTTCCTTCTTTACGTTTTTGACTGTTTTCCTGTACAGCAAGCTGAAAAGGAAATAGTTACCTCAGTACCCAAAAAGAAAAAACTACAAGGATGCACAAAGGCAGAAACACAGCAAAAGAGGGGAAGAGGGATTACATATTTCCAACCAAGTAGATCTCCACACTGAACACAAAGAACATCTGCAACTGTATGCACTCCAGAAGTCATTCTTCTATTCTCTTCACTTTCTAAAAATATGTTCACCCTATCCCACATAGAGAAATTCATAAGAAAACAAACTGCTAAGTGATAGACAGAAAGTAAGTCCATATATTGTTCAAAATGTTACAACCTATTTAAAAGAAGAACCTGATAGATCATCCAAAGTACACTTTATAAACCTTTTCCTCCGAGTTTGTTTAAGAACTTGCTTCATAAGCATGTTGTCCATACCTGAGATTCCTAAAGTCCTAGTCCTTTTTCTGGTTCTTTCTCGTGTATTGCTGATTCAAAAACTGATAAAAGGGTAAACTACCTCAAACAGGTAGACTCATGGTAAATATGGCACTTACTAGTTTCACCACTAACCTCTGTTACAAAGAGAAACCGATTTTATGAAAAATCAAAGGCCTAGCTTTAAATTTGACTGTTTTCTATTGCAAAATGTTCTGTAGATGATGTTTAGTATGTGGAATATGAAAGGATAAACAACAAATACTGCAGAATCTGGAGGCCTTCTACGTCATGAGTAATTACCCCTGTCAAAAGAAATTCTATGCTGCAACTATCCTAGACTTAATGCATAGAGTACTATACGCATATATGAAGCTTTATTAACTACTCTTAGTATTATCAAAGACTATTAGCAGAGCACCAATGTATAAGTAATTACCAAATAAGTAATGGGAAGCTAGTTAAATATAGTTAAACTGTTACATCCCATTTTTTTTAAAGGGACAAAAAGGTCATTAAGATTTAATTAATTAGAAAACCTAATTTGATTATCAAATTTTCCCTAAACCCTAATCAAAAATCTATTTAAACAAGCGCTTAGGCTCTCCCTAACCTCACTAAAACGTGCGCCGCCTATACGAGAGAAGCAACGACGCTCTCTCGCTTCCAAACAACGCCGCATCTTTAGGGAGAAATACCACCACTCGATCACGTTCTTCAACGCGTATCCAGTACCAAGTAGGTGTCCCCTTAACATCTGTTGAATGTAATAGCAGTAATCCTTTAATTTCTTTATGAAAACGAGATCGTGCATTAGTATTTGTGATTGTATAGATGTTTGATTATTGATTATACGTATATGTGATGAATTGTATGTCCGTATATATGTACGATGCTATTTTCGTATGAAACTCGGGAAAAAGATTTGGTTTTTTGATTTGCGTGTGAATACCGGAATCGTAGGAATGATTGTTTGTGCCGGCGGCGCGTGGCTGGTGGTGGTGGGCTAGGACCACGTGCCGCCGGGTGGAGGAACAAGGGAGTCGAAGGGGGTGGGCGGAGGGAGGGGGGCGCTGGACCAAGGGGGCGGCTGAGAGGTGGGGGCTGAAGGAGGGGGTGCGCTGGTTAGGGAGGGGGTGCGCTGGTTAGGGAGGGTGCGGTTGAGGGTGGGGGGGAGGTGGTGCCGCTGGGGAGTGGGGTGGGGCAGGGGTGAGGAGTTGGGGGGGCTGAGTCGGCTGGGGGTGGGGAATTGAGTTTGGAATCTGAAGGTGGAGGAATCGCAGGGAAGCCAAGGAAGTTGGGGGAGGAAAGTGACGTAGGAAAAGGGGAATAAAAAAAAAGAAAAAGATTAATAAAAGAAAAGAAATTGAAAAGAAGTTCTGAACGTGAATGATAAGGAAAAAGAAAAAGAAAAAGAAAAGAAAAGGATAAAGAAGAAGAAAAAGAAAGGGGAAGTAAATGAAGGATTCCGTGTATGATTTCTGTGCATTCATGCATCACGAGACATTGCATATATGTTATGTTCTGTTCCGTTCCGTTCTGTTCTGTTAGGATATGCGAGACATAAGTCGCATATCTGATCTGTTCCGTTCCGTTCTGTTCCGTTCCGTTCCGTTCTGTTAGGACCCGGGGTCATGCATTGCACGATTAGATGAATGTTCTGAGAAGGTAGGTTTATCATGCATCACGTATGTGACATTGCATTTCACGCTCATTCTGCAAGATTATGTGTTTGATTGTTTTAAGAAGTTATGACCGTTATACATTGTTTTAAAAAGATATGACCGTTATACGTTGTTTTAAGAAGTTCTGACCGTTATATGTGTTTGCGAAAACGTGGACAGTCTATTTTCGTATCAACGTACTTATATGTATTTCACTACTGTCCTGGCATGTATGATCTCACAGGGCCGATGCAGGCAGGGGTACCTACTGAGTGACGTTTTTGTCGCTCACACCGTTCGTTTTATTTTATTGCAGACGATTCAGAGTATGATTACATATGGGTTGGAGAGGACTCTGAATGGGCACATTGGGACACGTAGAGACTGTTGGAGATTGAGGATCAAGAATTAAGGAAGTTTTATTTATTATTTCATTTGAGGACATAGCTTAGGGATTTCTTATTTAATTATTTTGCGACATCGTTTAAGGGATTGTGACTTGATTTGACTATATATGATTTTGGGGATTTTACTTTTGATTTAGGGTTTTGAATTGATTTATTCTGCTTCCGCAAGCGAATACTGTGTCGTTTAGATAAGTGCACGAATTCGTACAGACGCCTTATATATCCCTTAGTGGAATACGGCGGGCGTACCGGTTCTGACCCTAGGGTTCGGGACGGGACGCTACAGGTGGTATCAGAGATCAGACTCTAGATCTACTGCGGAAAACGTAGAATTAAGAAATGATCTTAGACGTAAGAGATGACTATAGACTTAAGTTTCGATCGTAGATGTAAGTTGATCTTAGACTAAGTTTGATTCTAGACATAAGCTGTGATCTGAGACTATGTTTGATTCTAGACATAAGCTGTGATCTCAGACTAAGTTTGATTTTAGACATAAGCTATGATACGAGACTAAGTTTGATCTTAGAATAGGTTTAATTTAGACTAAGTGATGATCAGACTGGGGGCACGGCTGGTTTTTATTTTTGTTTTTATTTGTCTGTATTTGACTGTTTTCTATATCTTAAATTTATATATTTCCTAAAATGCCCTTGACAAAAAAAAAACTGAAATTTCCTTGTCGTAGCAAATACGCCGTCGAGAAGAGAACGGTAAGAATGGCAAGGGGAACCACTCTGAGAATGGGGCCCCACCGCAGGTCGTGCTTCCCCAGGCCCTGACCGACTCACTACAAGTCATGGCCCGAGCTGTGGCGCAACAACATTAGCAGCCACAGGCTCCATCACCACCGTACTCAGACTTGAGATTCTTCTATAAGTGGATGCAGAGGAGTGGTGGCGCAGCACAACTGATATCGCCTATCACTTGGACCTGACTTCAGAATGAGTTCAAGAGGTATTACGTGCCGACAGTACGATCTTTAGAGCATGGCTCTAGATGCACGGCGGAAATGTAGAATTAGGCCATGATATTAGAAAATAAGTTACGATTTTGTCTCTAAGTCACAATCTTAGACATAAGTGATGATTTGAACATAAACGATGATCATGAACATAGGTACTGATCTTAGTTATAAGCGATGATCCTGAACATAAGGCGCGATCTTAGATATAAATAACGATCTCGATTAAGAGTTGACTTTAGACATAAGTACTGATTTAGTAATAAATGTTGATTATGTACTAATTATGATTTGGAAATAAGACGTGATCTTAGACTTAAGAAATGATGATGCTAAGAACGATCCTAGAAATAAGTTATGATCTTAAACTTAAGAAGTCGATCGGTTTTGAAACACGTATACCTAGGATATCCCACGTAGTTCTCCTTTATCTAAGGTTGATCATAACACTCTAAGCCGTGATCTTAGTTACACTAGTTGAATACTATATAATTGATTTGAATGAATTACAATGTTAACCAGAATACCCTACTAAAAACGTTAGTTGATATATTAATGGGTCAGGCAATAACTCGGGCTGCCTTACCATAAATGCAATATGATACTCGGTACCATTAGGGCGAAGTAAAGCGGCTCCATATCCCTACTTGGACGATAACATCAGAGCAGGCTTAAGTCTAAGATGGGACCATAGCGACCAAGAAATGAATTATAATAGTATGATAAATACTAAGAGATGATTTATAGTAGAATGATAGAAACTAAATAAAATTAGCGCTATAATCAGTATAGTTAAGGATATTGTACAAAGGAATTTATAGTCTAGGGTTAAGATGTTGAATATAGAGTAATCAAAATAGGTCGACAATATTAGTTTTATTAGAGGTATTGAACAATAGCGACATGCGAGAATCGACTATAGTATGTGCATTGGAATACCATATCATTACAAAATTGTGGGTTAAGTGTTGACATCGAAATATTGGCTTGAATCTAGTAGGCTTGAATTGAAATAGAGTAAGCATGGACCAGTAGTGGTTGCTTGTTCAGGTGAGATTCAACTAGGATAATTAGCGGTTCAATAACCAAGTAAAGAAATGCAGTGGATCAGTATGGCGCACGGAAGCATGGTAAATTAGAACAGCATAAGTCAATAAATATTTAGTATGCCATACTAGGATTGGATAATTTAAGATAGGGATTTTATCATGATAGGCAAATGTTAGACTTATAAGAAACGATACGTAGACGGGTTGTTCTTTTGAAATTAAGGATGGATTATAGAAATTATACGAAATATTGGACTATTATTTCTCTAGCAGATAAATATTTTATCTAAGCACGCACACCAAATTATGCCTATATTTTACAGGGACTTCAAAAGACATTTTATTTTCGAAAATACCTTATTAAGTCAAATTTCTTTATATAGTCTACTAAACTTTACGAGGCTATATTTTTTTTTATCCGTACTTGTAAATCAGTATAATAAAAAAAAATTCGATTCTTTTGACGACCTTGAAAAAGGAAAAAAAAAAAACTTTTCAAATATTGAAGTTCTTGCAAAAACATGTGTTTATATATATTTCTTACTGCATATTTCAAATTTCCGTTTTTGTTACATTCTGTTTTAGTCAAAATTAATTTAATTTGACGACTATCAATATCGCAAGCAGTTTAACCGTTTAAATGTTTTCGAAGTTATTTAACCGCTTGCGATGAACTTACTTAACTTTGGTGAAGACAAAATAAAAAAAAAAGGTATCTTCAAAATATATACCTGTTTTTGAAAACGGAAGGTACCTTATTCAAATCGTTTCATAAAGCCTTACATTATTAAGTTTTCAACTGCTTTGACGTAATTTTACCAAAATGCCTTGCGAACAAGTTATATCATCATTTTTAAAATGGTTATTTGAGATACTGCGTTGCGAAAACAAATCTATGATACTTTGAGTTTTGTGGTTACAAAAGTTAGAAGGTCCAGTATTTTAAATAGTTAAAGCTATATTTAAAATTATAGCTACGCAAGCTACTTTTCTTTTAACTTAAAGAAAAATATGTCCATATACATATTTCGTATACTAGGCTGCTTACGATGTCTCTGAGAAATTAAGAGCATGATCATAGAGCTAGTTTGTAAGTATATAAGAACTGATTTTGAAGACTTGGTTGTGTTAAAGAAGGGTAACGGTTACCATATTGGCATACACAAAGGATGTTAGTATGGATATGTGATAAGTTTAAGAATCCGATATTGTAGATTGCAATAAGTTGAATGATACACGTCAAGTGGTATAAGTGGAAGTTTGTAAGCAATAATTATAGGGAATCAAGTAAGGATTGAACTCTATAAGGACTAAGTGATGACTAAGTTAAATCGTACTAGAGTACAACGTATTCCGAAGAATACATAAAACTTCAGGGATGAGTTTTATGAACAAGGTGTTAAGTTAAAGATTGTACTACACCTAAGAATTGATTTTAGGAGGTTGCTCATGATAGCAAATATAAATACGATGTAGACCAACGATTAAGTTATGAAGCTAGTATAGTGACGATACCCTTTAGGTTGATTCGAGAACTATAGAAATAATAAGCTACGATCTATCAGGCGGAGGACAATGGATTTAAAAATTACCTTATATATATACACACTGAATGATTTCGGGACTTAGACCTGTATCGAGAAAGTGAAATGGGTAACATATTGGAATACGCAAGGGATACTAAGTTCGGTTATTATCTAGGTGAATGAAGTAGATAGGACTATACTAAGTTATGGATTACGCAACACACAAGTTTCGAGGACGAAACTTTTTGTAAGGAGGGGAGAATGTTACATCCCATTTTTTTTAAAGGGACAAAAAGGTCATTAAGATTTAATTAATTAGAAAACCTAATTTGATTATCAAATTTTCCCTAAACCCTAATCAAAAATCTATTTAAACAAGCGCTTAGGCTCTCCCTAACCTCACTAAAACGTGCGCCGCCTATACGAGAGAAGCAACGACGCTCTCTCGCTTCCAAACAACGCCGCATCTTTAGGGAGAAATACCACCACTCGATCACGTTCTTCAACGCGTATCCAGTACCAAGTAGGTGTCCCCTTAACATCTGTTGAATGTAATAGCAGTAATCCTTTAATTTCTTTATGAAAACGAGATCGTGCATTAGTATTTGTGATTGTATAGATGTTTGATTATTGATTATACGTATATGTGATGAATTGTATGTCCGTATATATGTACGATGCTATTTTCGTATGAAACTCGGGAAAAAGATTTGGTTTTTTGATTTGCGTGTGAATACCGGAATCGTAGGAATGATTGTTTGTGCCGGCGGCGCGTGGCTGGTGGTGGTGGGCTAGGACCACGTGCCGCCGGGTGGAGGAACAAGGGAGTCGAAGGGGGTGGGCGGAGGGAGGGGGGGCGCTGGACCAAGGGGGCGGCTGAGAGGTGGGGGCTGAAGGAGGGGGTGCGCTGGTTAGGGAGGGGGTGCGCTGGTTAGGGAGGGTGCGGTTGAGGGTGGGGGGGAGGTGGTGCCGCTGGGGAGTGGGGTGGGGCAGGGGTGAGGAGTTGGGGGGGCTGAGTCGGCTGGGGGTGGGGAATTGAGTTTGGAATCTGAAGGTGGAGGAATCGCAGGGAAGCCAAGGAAGTTGGGGGAGGAAAGTGACGTAGGAAAAGGGGAATAAAAAAAAAGAAAAAGATTAATAAAAGAAAAGAAATTGAAAAGAAGTTCTGAACGTGAATGATAAGGAAAAAGAAAAAGAAAAAGAAAAGAAAAGGATAAAGAAGAAGAAAAAGAAAGGGGAAGTAAATGAAGGATTCCGTGTATGATTTCTGTGCATTCATGCATCACGAGACATTGCATATATGTTATGTTCTGTTCCGTTCCGTTCTGTTCTGTTAGGATATGCGAGACATAAGTCGCATATCTGATCTGTTCCGTTCCGTTCTGTTCCGTTCCGTTCCGTTCTGTTAGGACCCGGGGTCATGCATTGCACGATTAGATGAATGTTCTGAGAAGGTAGGTTTATCATGCATCACGTATGTGACATTGCATTTCACGCTCATTCTGCAAGATTATGTGTTTGATTGTTTTAAGAAGTTATGACCGTTATACATTGTTTTAAAAAGATATGACCGTTATACGTTGTTTTAAGAAGTTCTGACCGTTATATGTGTTTGCGAAAACGTGGACAGTCTATTTTCGTATCAACGTACTTATATGTATTTCACTACTGTCCTGGCATGTATGATCTCACAGGGCCGATGCAGGCAGGGTACCTACTGAGTGACGTTTTTGTCGCTCACACCGTTCGTTTTATTTTATTGCAGACGATTCAGAGTATGATTACATATGGGTTGGAGAGGACTCTGAATGGGCACATTGGGACACGTAGAGACTGTTGGAGATTGAGGATCAAGAATTAAGGAAGTTTTATTTATTATTTCATTTGAGGACATAGCTTAGGGATTTCTTATTTAATTATTTTGCGACATCGTTTAAGGGATTGTGACTTGATTTGACTATATATGATTTTGGGGATTTTACTTTTGATTTAGGGTTTTGAATTGATTTATTCTGCTTCCGCAAGCGAATACTGTGTCGTTTAGATAAGTGCACGAATTCGTACAGACGCCTTATATATCCCTTAGTGGAATACGGCGGGCGTACCGGTTCTGACCCTAGGGTTCGGGACGGGACGCTACAGGTGGTATCAGAGATCAGACTCTAGATCTACTGCGGAAAACGTAGAATTAAGAAATGATCTTAGACGTAAGAGATGACTATAGACTTAAGTTTCGATCGTAGATGTAAGTTGATCTTAGACTAAGTTTGATTCTAGACATAAGCTGTGATCTGAGACTATGTTTGATTCTAGACATAAGCTGTGATCTCAGACTAAGTTTGATTTTAGACATAAGCTATGATACGAGACTAAGTTTGATCTTAGAATAGGTTTAATTTAGACTAAGTGATGATCAGACTGGGGGCACGGCTGGTTTTTATTTTTGTTTTTATTTGTCTGTATTTGACTGTTTTCTATATCTTAAATTTATATATTTCCTAAAATGCCCTTGACAAAAAAAAAACTGAAATTTCCTTGTCGTAGCAAATACGCCGTCGAGAAGAGAACGGTAAGAATGGCAAGGGGAACCACTCTGAGAATGGGGCCCCACCGCAGGTCGTGCTTCCCCAGGCCCTGACCGACTCACTACAAGTCATGGCCCGAGCTGTGGCGCAACAACATTAGCAGCCACAGGCTCCATCACCACCGTACTCAGACTTGAGATTCTTCTATAAGTGGATGCAGAGGAGTGGTGGCGCAGCACAACTGATATCGCCTATCACTTGGACCTGACTTCAGAATGAGTTCAAGAGGTATTACGTGCCGACAGTACGATCTTTAGAGCATGGCTCTAGATGCACGGCGGAAATGTAGAATTAGGCCATGATATTAGAAAATAAGTTACGATTTTGTCTCTAAGTCACAATCTTAGACATAAGTGATGATTTGAACATAAACGATGATCATGAACATAGGTACTGATCTTAGTTATAAGCGATGATCCTGAACATAAGGCGCGATCTTAGATATAAATAACGATCTCGATTAAGAGTTGACTTTAGACATAAGTACTGATTTAGTAATAAATGTTGATTATGTACTAATTATGATTTGGAAATAAGACGTGATCTTAGACTTAAGAAATGATGATGCTAAGAACGATCCTAGAAATAAGTTATGATCTTAAACTTAAGAAGTCGATCGGTTTTGAAACACGTATACCTAGGATATCCCACGTAGTTCTCCTTTATCTAAGGTTGATCATAACACTCTAAGCCGTGATCTTAGTTACACTAGTTGAATACTATATAATTGATTTGAATGAATTACAATGTTAACCAGAATACCCTACTAAAAACGTTAGTTGATATATTAATGGGTCAGGCAATAACTCGGGCTGCCTTACCATAAATGCAATATGATACTCGGTACCATTAGGGCGAAGTAAAGCGGCTCCATATCCCTACTTGGACGATAACATCAGAGCAGGCTTAAGTCTAAGATGGGACCATAGCGACCAAGAAATGAATTATAATAGTATGATAAATACTAAGAGATGATTTATAGTAGAATGATAGAAACTAAATAAAATTAGCGCTATAATCAGTATAGTTAAGGATATTGTACAAAGGAATTTATAGTCTAGGGTTAAGATGTTGAATATAGAGTAATCAAAATAGGTCGACAATATTAGTTTTATTAGAGGTATTGAACAATAGCGACATGCGAGAATCGACTATAGTATGTGCATTGGAATACCATATCATTACAAAATTGTGGGTTAAGTGTTGACATCGAAATATTGGCTTGAATCTAGTAGGCTTGAATTGAAATAGAGTAAGCATGGACCAGTAGTGGTTGCTTGTTCAGGTGAGATTCAACTAGGATAATTAGCGGTTCAATAACCAAGTAAAGAAATGCAGTGGATCAGTATGGCGCACGGAAGCATGGTAAATTAGAACAGCATAAGTCAATAAATATTTAGTATGCCATACTAGGATTGGATAATTTAAGATAGGGATTTTATCATGATAGGCAAATGTTAGACTTATAAGAAACGATACGTAGACGGGTTGTTCTTTTGAAATTAAGGATGGATTATAGAAATTATACGAAATATTGGACTATTATTTCTCTAGCAGATAAATATTTTATCTAAGCACGCACACCAAATTATGCCTATATTTTACAGGGACTTCAAAAGACATTTTATTTTCGAAAATACCTTATTAAGTCAAATTTCTTTATATAGTCTACTAAACTTTACGAGGCTATATTTTTTTTTATCCGTACTTGTAAATCAGTATAATAAAAAAAAATTCGATTCTTTTGACGACCTTGAAAAAGGAAAAAAAAAAAACTTTTCAAATATTGAAGTTCTTGCAAAAACATGTGTTTATATATATTTCTTACTGCATATTTCAAATTTCCGTTTTTGTTACATTCTGTTTTAGTCAAAATTAATTTAATTTGACGACTATCAATATCGCAAGCAGTTTAACCGTTTAAATGTTTTCGAAGTTATTTAACCGCTTGCGATGAACTTACTTAACTTTGGTGAAGACAAAATAAAAAAAAAAGGTATCTTCAAAATATATACCTGTTTTTGAAAACGGAAGGTACCTTATTCAAATCGTTTCATAAAGCCTTACATTATTAAGTTTTCAACTGCTTTGACGTAATTTTACCAAAATGCCTTGCGAACAAGTTATATCATCATTTTTAAAATGGTTATTTGAGATACTGCGTTGCGAAAACAAATCTATGATACTTTGAGTTTTGTGGTTACAAAAGTTAGAAGGTCCAGTATTTTAAATAGTTAAAGCTATATTTAAAATTATAGCTACGCAAGCTACTTTTCTTTTAACTTAAAGAAAAATATGTCCATATACATATTTCGTATACTAGGCTGCTTACGATGTCTCTGAGAAATTAAGAGCATGATCATAGAGCTAGTTTGTAAGTATATAAGAACTGATTTTGAAGACTTGGTTGTGTTAAAGAAGGGTAACGGTTACCATATTGGCATACACAAAGGATGTTAGTATGGATATGTGATAAGTTTAAGAATCCGATATTGTAGATTGCAATAAGTTGAATGATACACGTCAAGTGGTATAAGTGGAAGTTTGTAAGCAATAATTATAGGGAATCAAGTAAGGATTGAACTCTATAAGGACTAAGTGATGACTAAGTTAAATCGTACTAGAGTACAACGTATTCCGAAGAATACATAAAACTTCAGGGATGAGTTTTATGAACAAGGTGTTAAATTAAAGATTGTACTACACCTAAGAATTGATTTTAGGAGGTTGCTCATGATAGCAAATATAAATACGATGTAGACCAACGATTAAGTTATGAAGCTAGTATAGTGACGATACCCTTTAGGTTGATTCGAGAACTATAGAAATAATAAGCTACGATCTATCAGGCGGAGGACAATGGATTTAAAAATTACCTTATATATATACACACTGAATGATTTCGGGACTTAGACCTGTATCGAGAAAGTGAAATGGGTAACATATTGGAATACGCAAGGGATACTAAGTTCGGTTATTATCTAGGTGAATGAAGTAGATAGGACTATACTAAGTTATGGATTACGCAACACACAAGTTTCGAGGACGAAACTTTTTGTAAGGAGGGGAGAATGTTACATCCCATTTTTTTTAAAGGGACAAAAAGGTCATTAAGATTTAATTAATTAGAAAACCTAATTTGATTATCAAATTTTCCCTAAACCCTAATCAAAAATCTATTTAAACAAGCGCTTAGGCTCTCCCTAACCTCACTAAAACGTGCGCCGCCTATACGAGAGAAGCAACGACGCTCTCTCGCTTCCAAACAACGCCGCATCTTTAGGGAGAAATACCACCACTCGATCACGTTCTTCAACGCGTATCCAGTACCAAGTAGGTGTCCCCTTAACATCTGTTGAATGTAATAGCAGTAATCCTTTAATTTCTTTATGAAAACGAGATCGTGCATTAGTATTTGTGATTGTATAGATGTTTGATTATTGATTATACGTATATGTGATGAATTGTATGTCCGTATATATGTACGATGCTATTTTCGTATGAAACTCGGGAAAAAGATTTGGTTTTTTGATTTGCGTGTGAATACCGGAATCGTAGGAATGATTGTTTGTGCCGGCGGCGCGTGGCTGGTGGTGGTGGGCTAGGACCACGTGCCGCCGGGTGGAGGAACAAGGGAGTCGAAGGGGGTGGGCGGAGGGAGGGGGGGCGCTGGACCAAGGGGGCGGCTGAGAGGTGGGGGCTGAAGGAGGGGGTGCGCTGGTTAGGGAGGGGGTGCGCTGGTTAGGGAGGGTGCGGTTGAGGGTGGGGGGGAGGTGGTGCCGCTGGGGAGTGGGGTGGGGCAGGGGTGAGGAGTTGGGGGGGCTGAGTCGGCTGGGGGTGGGGAATTGAGTTTGGAATCTGAAGGTGGAGGAATCGCAGGGAAGCCAAGGAAGTTGGGGGAGGAAAGTGACGTAGGAAAAGGGGAATAAAAAAAAGAAAAAGATTAATAAAAGAAAAGAAATTGAAAAGAAGTTCTGAACGTGAATGATAAGGAAAAAGAAAAAGAAAAAGAAAAGAAAAGGATAAAGAAGAAGAAAAAGAGGGGAAGTAAATGAAGGATTCCGTGTATGATTTCTGTGCATTCATGCATCACGAGACATTGCATATATGTTATGTTCTGTTCCGTTCCGTTCTGTTCTGTTAGGATATGCGAGACATAAGTCGCATATCTGATCTGTTCCGTTCCGTTCTGTTCCGTTCCGTTCCGTTCTGTTAGGACCCGGGGTCATGCATTGCACGATTAGATGAATGTTCTGAGAAGGTAGGTTTATCATGCATCACGTATGTGACATTGCATTTCACGCTCATTCTGCAAGATTATGTGTTTGATTGTTTTAAGAAGTTATGACCGTTATACATTGTTTTAAAAAGATATGACCGTTATACGTTGTTTTAAGAAGTTCTGACCGTTATATGTGTTTGCGAAAACGTGGACAGTCTATTTTCGTATCAACGTACTTATATGTATTTCACTACTGTCCTGGCATGTATGATCTCACAGGGCCGATGCAGGCAGAGTACCTACTGAGTGACGTTTTTGTCGCTCACACCGTTCGTTTTATTTTATTGCAGACGATTCAGAGTATGATTACATATGGGTTGGAGAGGACTCTGAATGGGCACATTGGGACACGTAGAGACTGTTGGAGATTGAGGATCAAGAATTAAGGAAGTTTTATTTATTATTTCATTTGAGGACATAGCTTAGGGATTTCTTATTTAATTATTTTGCGACATCGTTTAAGGGATTGTGACTTGATTTGACTATATATGATTTTGGGGATTTTACTTTTGATTTAGGGTTTTGAATTGATTTATTCTGCTTCCGCAAGCGAATACTGTGTCGTTTAGATAAGTGCACGAATTCGTACAGACGCCTTATATATCCCTTAGTGGAATACGGCGGGCGTACCGGTTCTGACCCTAGGGTTCGGGACGGGACGCTACATAAACGATCAAATTTCACACTGAAAAACATTTAAGAGAGCGAGACGGAGAGAAAGAAATAAGTGACAGTCGAGAAAATGGAAAGGTTGGCGTCAAGAATAAATAAGTTGGAGTTACCAAAACCATAAAACATGAACAGCTCAAGATGATACTCCCACAAATCGTAGCGGGCTATGCAAACATGCATCTCAGTAAAATCATAAGCTATTAGATGATGACTGGTGAAGTCAGAACATTCAAGTTAGTTAGAATCAGTCTGCTTTAAAAATAATCATTAAAGAGAAGAAAGAAAGAACAAAGGAAAGATATGAAAGGTATTGCTAACCTTAGTAGTCACAAAATTTTGGATGCTTGGCAAAATCAATGAAATTCAACATCAAGACTTTCTTCTACTTCAGTAGAAGTTCAATGAAGTCAATGGAACCAGTATAAATCCCATCTTTCAAAATATATTTGCCACAGACAAAAAGAATGCATTTGATCAACTACTGATAACAATCATCATTATGTCCAGAAAATCAATTAGGAACTCACACGTTATTGAACAGGTAAGCCTTCCCTTTCTTGCAATGAAAGGCCTGCCAAAATGCAAAGCCAGCATTACTATACAGCATTGCAATGAAAGAGTTATCCTTTACAATCCCGATACAACCCGATTATTGAAAGAACCACAAATCAAGTAAAGAGATGAAGATCAACCGATAGGAAAGAGAACATCTATCTTCCAATGTTTCCAGATGTGGTGAAATTAATAGTAATAACTTGCAAAAACATGAAGCGATCCGGCATTTTTCCGTACTCTGCGCAAACTCAGGAACCTAGTGCACTGGGAACGCCCTTTAACATGCAAAAAACATGAAGATAAGAAGTAAGATTCCCACTACTTTGCTTCAGGTAATTGGAACACCTACATTATCGCCGGAATGAAATGATCACACTTGCAGTAGCACTTGAAACCTGATCACACACTTCAAATTCAAACCAAACTAGCAAAAATTCAAGGATCATCAAATCCAATCAAAACTCAATTTTATAAAATACATTATGTTCCTTCACAAAGAGCAACACACCAAAGTACTATTTTCTGGTGGGAAAACAGATTTCCTTTTCCTTTTTCTTTCCACAAAAGGGTGTTCAAGAAACCTCAAGAACTGCACAAGAAATCAGTACAAACAAATAAAAACCACAAGAATTTCCATGAACAACCAAGTGTATAAAGCATTATCTCTGCATAAAGGGAAAACTGAATTTTACAGAGAATCAGAAAAAGGGTACCCTCGAAATGATTTCCCCCATAGACGCAACAGGATTTCTGCACATTCCGCAATTGTAAGTTCTCCCTTCTGAATGAACTGTGAACACTCTTCCCATTTCTGTTCCTCTACTCTGCCTGCTAAATTTTCTGTTTGATTCTTGGTGTTGCAAAGAGACCCTTTCGCTACTATTTTACACTTGAAATCTTTGACAGCCCAATTTTTCTTTGCCCCAACTGATGAAATTTTCCACAGGAACATTAAAGATTTAAACTACCCCGTCCCTTACAGAATACAGATGAGTCGGTTACTGTAACGGATATACAGATGATTCCAAATTCGGACATAGATATACAGATGAGTCGGTTACTGTAACGGATGGAATTCACGTTATGGGCCTTTTTGGGCTCAACCACGTCCTACTCCTACTCATCAACAACACTATTTATATGGGGAAAAGGTGAAATCCATCCCCGGGCTTTCACCGTCTCAACTCAAAAAAGCATATGTAGATGATACAAATTAGAAGACCAGCGACCTTCTAGATTGAGTAAAATTTTAGTAGGTGACTCACACAAGGTGTCTCCTACAAAACTGGCATTCGGCCTCGCATTAGAGTAATATCATACTGTGAGTGTCTCTGAAACCGAACTATTGACCCGTTAAAGCAAATCTCAACCTCATTATCAACTGAACTATGTCCTAAAACACAACACTATTTATTTAGTTTTTGACTTATGAGACGATGTTGATGACGCAAAGATGCATAGGATTTATGTTATTAGATCGAATATTACAACTATGCATGAAATTATAACGGACATTTGAACCTTGTGACTTAAAACAGTAAAAAAAATTTTGGGCCTTTTGGATGATATAATGTATGTTTTCAGCCTCAGGTTATAATTTCGTTCGAAAAATATTATTCTATTAAATACTGATTAATAATATAAATAATAGCCACGAAAAATGATTATGAACTGTGTTACTTGGAACCATATTATAATATAATTAAACATCATAGAATTTAAATATTGTTTGAGTACATTTTATTCAAATAATTTGACTTTATAAATGTGATATAATAAACGTACTTCGTAGAAAATGTAAAATATTTACTATGGTACTATTTCCAATTATACTAGAGGAGGGATGAAGAATTAGGTGAGAAGAAAACGATAAAGATAAAAGGAGAGAGACACACATCGTGGGTGTTTTACTGATGCTCAACTGAAGGCCTAGTTCGCAGTAGGTTTTTGTGTAAGATCTTATCAATATAGGAGGCTGTTGATCTTCTAATTTACATCTTCTATAATATTCTTTGAAATTGTGACGATAAGGACGTCATAGCAAGAGATTTGAATTGAGAATTTGAGGGAAGAGTCTAGGATACTAGGACGGCAGTTAAGTGGAAAAGAAGGAAATTATTCATCATCATCCGAACCCAGTATATCCCAACGACAGCAAAAGCTATCGTTAGGGTCTGGGGAGGGTAAGTGGTAGGCAGACAATACCTCTATGTTATTCTTTTCTATAGAAAATAGATAAAATTCGAATTTACATATACAATCCATTTGAATTCGTGAACCCAAAGCAAAGTAAAAAACCATTTGAATTTGTGACCCAAAGGCAAAGTAAAAAAAGGAAGGTCAACACAATAGCTCAAGCCAAGAGTAGCGAGTTTCCGCTAAAAATAATTCATTTTTATGGTGGATATATTCATAAACCTTTTTTATATCGATACATTAATGCATTTTAAAACTAATAAATGACGAGACAAAAGGAAAATATTATTGTTATTTCTATTAAGTAGAATGAAAGTATTCTATCAAGAAAAGTATATACAATTAGGGCTATTGAACCAACCGAACTGTTTGAGTTCGGATCGTGTTTGTTCGATAATTATTTGTTAACGGGCCGAATTCCAACATGTATTCGAGTTTGTTTAGTTAAACGAGTTGAACTATTCGCAAAGTGTTCAGCTCGTTTAAACAGTTATAAGCTTATTGGGCCAAAATCGAACCAATTTTAAAGTTCGTTTAGCTAAACGAACCGAGCCAACAGTTCATTTAGCTAAACGAATTCGAATTCGAAAACCTAGTATTCAGTTTGACTCGGTTCGTTAACGCCCATATATACAATACAGTAATCAACTTTGAACAAGTCAAAATAGACCAACAATTTACAAGGGTAATTATGTCTTTTTGTTGTTAATTTTTATTTAATGGTATGGGAAAGTATAATGAGGTGCATAAATATGCATTCTTTATTAAAAATGATGGAAAACCTAGATCCAATCAGGGATTTGTTTGCTCGTGATTGATTAGGTAGGTAAATAATCCTAATCTTATCCAAAGCCGAAGAAAGAACAAAGGATAGTCCAAATGTTATCACATGAATAATCACGTATTTTTAGTCACCATCACTATTAATAAAACCGTCTTAAAGTTGTTAATTAATGTTGGGCCAGCTTTTATTGTCGTTGGAATATGGTGGATATGTGCCGTTGTTGTTAAATATATTTTGATGTATCCGAAGCTTAGTTTAAAATATAAGCATATTTTTATTTTTTTTAATATATAATAAATTATATTATATTAAAAAATCCAAGTGAACTTATATTGTAGAACATAGGTAATATAATTTTATTTTAAATGAAATAAGATGCCAAAACTGTATTCATTTTTTTACTAATAGTGTTAAGTGGAAGTTCTCCCTATGAACCTTCTATAGGTTGGCAAAATCCATAGTTAGATATGCATTTCGCCCTACACCTAATTAAAACTGGAATAATAAGGAGATTATATCTATTAATCTTTTATTTTATTTTGTTTTATTCCTTAAAATATTTAGGTGTTTTGAATTAATATAGTTTTTATTCACAATATTCTTTTTTATCCAAGAAAACTATAGGGGATGTTATGCGCTGAAGTGTCGAAATCCAATATTACTATAATTAAAAGATTTTTCGACGCAAAGCTTTAAACTTAAAAAATCACATAATTAGACTATAAGGGTCTAAAGTTCTATCTTGATTCTACATCTAACTTGCTTGTCAACTAAAAAAAATTAAAATCAGGATATTATATTGATTTTTTTAACTATTTGATATAAATGATTAGATTGTACAAATACGAATAATTTTACTATATTCTTTTGTTTTCAAAGACAAGCACTAGATTGTTCGTTGCAGTCGAAATAATTTTCCTTACTCATTGACTAATTATGTCTTGGAAATTCTATCCAAATACTTTATGAGATATTTCGGGATTAACAAAAGAAAAAAGAAAATAGAAAATAGAAAAACCTCATAAAGTATAAAAGAAAACAACATAAAAACATAGGAGTAATATAGAATGCGAAAAAAGTGTTTTTGTTTATTTTCCTGGATTTAATTTTTTTTAGAGGAGAAACTCATATATAAATATTTAGGGAAGGTTTTGTCTATATAGTGTTAGTTCATAGGTGCAACGTGTGTTTAATCCTTACTAATATCGAGTTGATGTATTTATTTGGATTTTTTGATAATTTTTTTTGATGGGTTTCCCAAGGTAGCCGAAAGCTAAAAGACTAATCCTCCGTCTCTGCGGTCAGCACACAAAGTGGTAGGAGACTGGCTAAATGGTCTGTTCTATTCACATGAGTGAGAATCGAACCTCCAACCACATGCTTAAAGGACGATGTGCTGAACCACCACACCAACCATGTTGGTTTGATAATTTATTTTAATTACGTGCGAAAGCAAGCTCAATTTCCCCCCCCCCCCCCCCCCAACTATTATAACTCAGCATTGTTTTCATAGTTCTTTTCCAATAATAATAAAAGAGATAAACATGTTAATGGTGAACCCATGGTATTTTTTTCTCATTATACACGTTCTCTAATAAAAGTTTTAACACATAGATGTTTTATTTCATCATACGAAAAAATAACTTTTAAACAAAATAATGACATTATTTTTAAAAATTGATAACATTATATTCACGAGTATGTTATAAAGATAAAACAAACGCCGTAATCAATCTTTTATATTATCTCTATTGATAAACTAAAAATAAAACAAATCAAATAGTTATTTATACTATCAAAAAAATAAAAAATACAAAATAAAATGACGGTTTAAACCGATATACTTATATTATGCTGGTTTTCTTATCCAGCATACATTTACAGTCGCATTTTCATATTGAGGGAAAAAAGAGCGCAGCAATATATCGGTTCGGATTTCTTAAGTATGGTGACGAAATGATTTGCTTAACAGCTAACAGTTACGAATTTATATGAAAAATAACCAATAAAAATTGTGAAACTGGATTGTGAAACTGGATACAGAGTTATCTCGTCGCAAAGGAATCCTTTGGTTGTTAGGAAATCCGAATATTCGGGTTTCCTTATTGTAGTGATCCGGTTGTATTTTCCTTAATTAGGAGATTGTGTCTTTAATTCGTGATTGCAGTGATTGATGGTAATGTGTGTATAAATGAGCATGTAACCGTGACAAGGGTGATCATTGAAGAATAGTGCAAATATTTTGTCCGTGGGTTTTTCTTCCCAAAAAGGGTTTTTCCACGTTAAAATCTCGTGTCTTATGTTTTAACATGGTATCAGAGCCGATGGTGTAGTGTATCCTTCGGACTCAGTTTGTCGGATCTGTGCTTTCCGATTCCTCTTCATCGTCCGGTGAGTAATCTGTTCGTGTGTATTATCTGTTCTTATCGTATCTCATTTCCCGGCTCAGTGTTCATCGCCATGGAAACGAAAGAAGGAACCAGTGAGGGTAAGCCACAAATATCCGAAGATCTTGCAACTCAACTCCTCCAATTTCTAAAGGTTAATTTCAATCAACCTGCACCATCTCCTCCTTCATTACCCGAAACATTGAATGTCGGGATTAAACTCAATGGGAACAATTACCCATTGTGGGCTAATCTTATCCAAGCCACGGTTGCTTCGAAGGGAAAGAGCAACCACCTCTCGGGAGATACTCAATTTCCCAAACCGAACGAACCTGGATACGATCAGTGGTATCAGACGGATAGAACCGTCTTTATGTGGGTAATACAGAATGTTGAACCTGCTTTGGTGGCGAACTTATCCCGATATCAGACCGTGGCTGCTCTGTGGAAGGGGTTGTCAATCACCTACGGGTCTGGCGGCGACACAACTCAGCTTTACAATCTGTATCAGCGGGCCGCCGCCGTTAGACAAGGCGGTGGAAGCCTCGAGGACTGCTGGAATCAACTCCAGGGCCTCTGGCTTCTAATCGACGAGCAAAAGCCGAATCACATGTCCTGTGCCAAAGATATTGGCGTCTACAATCAAGACAAGCAAGAAGCAAGGCTTTTTCAACTTCTGGGAGCGATTGACAGTAAGTATGATAGTATAAAGAAAGACATCCTTAAAAAGGACCCACTGCCCTCTTTGGAGGCAGCCTACTCAGAATTTCGAAAAGAAGAACAGAGAGATGAATTCATCGAAGTCCCTTCAGTCAAAATTGATTCATCATTAGGGGCTGGTTTGACAGTGACAAGTAATCGCAGCGGGACTTCGTTCAGAGGGGGGGACGTGGTGTTGGTCGACCACCGAGGGGCGGTGGAGGAGGCAGAAACCCTACACAGCCTCCAAGGGCTCAGATTTCTTCATCGCGAAATGGAGTGGATGACAGACGGAGTGTTTGGTGCTCCCATTGTGGCCGAAGCAAACACACCAAAGAAAACTGTTTTGAATTGATCGGGTATCCAGAGTGGTGGGACGATAGGAAGCCACCTGGGGTTGCTCACGGTGGAGCAGCTCAGGGATACGAAGATCCCCAGCCAACTACGACACCGGAGAGTGAGACTCCCGGCAGCAGTGGCCAAAAACCCGGAGGGGCTATGACGGCGGCGGCGGTTCACGAAGAGAAGAAAGGCTCTCCAGGTATTAGGGTTGAGAGGGTATTTCCCTCTCACCCTAATTTTAATTTATGCTCTCCCAATTATTTTAATACCTCATGTATATCATATATTACAAAGTCAGTCCCCCATGTTTCGGTATTAACCCCGGCACCCCTAATGTGTTTCAGTATGACAGAATTCCACCCGCAAGTATTAATGTGACCACAACCGACCCTCAGAAATTCACCACACTTAAAAAATCCAAATGGATCCTTGATTGCGGTGCTACAGATACCATGACCAACGATCCCAGTGACCTTGTACCCGTGAAACCCCAACAAAAAATCTTGTCCAGACGGCCAATGGCCAGCTTATACCTGTTGCTAGCGGTGGTACTATCCAGATCACCCCCAGCCTTCAAATCACCAAATGCCTATATGTCCCCACCCTGTCATCCAAATTGTTATCCGTCAGTCAAGTCACCCGTCAATTAAAATGTGTTGTTCTCATGTTTCCCACGCATTGTGTCTTATAGGATCTTCACACGAACGAGGTTCGTGGGTATGGTATTGAGAGAGGTGGACTCTATTATGTCGAAGAGGTGGCACTACATGGGAACTCTAATCTTGCCACCGGGACGGACCAGACGGACCTGTGGTTATGGCATCGCCGTTTGGGCCATATTTCCTTTAATTATTTAAAGTTTTTATTCCCCAATCTTCGTTCTGATGTTAAATTACATTGTGAGACATGTTTTCGGGCTAAAAGTCATAGGACTAGCTTTCGTCCTAATTTTACTCGTGTGGAACATATGTTTGATCTCGTTCATTCTGATGTTTGGGGTCCATCTCCGTGGGGGTGCACTTCGGGTTTTCGCTATTTTGTGTCGTTTATTGATGATTACTCTAGGATGACATGGGTGTATTTGCTAAAAAATAAGTCTGAAGTTTATGTCAAGTTTCAAGATTTCTATCGCATGGTTCAAACTCAGTTTGGGACAACCATCAAAATCCTCCGCTCTGACAACGGGGGTGAGTATATTTATGGTCCCCTTCGTCAGTTCTTTACTACGCATGGCCTTTTGTATCAAACCTCATGTACTGACACACCTCAACAAAACGGGGTTGCCGAGCGAAAAAACCGAACTCTCCTTGATATGACCCGTGCCATGATACTTGAGTCGAATGTCCCCAAATCTTTTTGGCCAGAAGCAATAGCAGCCGCCACGTATCTCACCAACCGCCTTCCCAATGCTATTCTGAAACACAAGACCCCTCTGCAAACCCTTTCTCTTCAGACGTCCTTACCGTCCATTCTCACACTTGAGCCCAAGATCTTTGGTTGTGTTGTATATGTTCACACTCCATCCCGTCAACGGACTAAGTTTGAACCATGTGCTGAGAAATGTGTGTTTGTCGGGTACGGGCCCCATCAACGGGGATATAGGTGCTACAGTCCTACAAGTCGTCGATTATTTGTTACCATGGATTGCACGTTCTTGGAGTCATTTTATTATTACCAGTCCAGACCTCAGGGGGAGAGTAGTAGTCAGGGGGAGTTTCAGTATGAGTTCGTGGACTGGTGCCCTAACCACAGTATCCCGACGGAGGTTCCAACAGGGCAAGTGTTTGACCCCAACTGTGCTACCTCTGATCCAGCTCCCTCAATACCGGAACCAGTATCTCCAGGTATAAATCAAGTTGATTTTCCCGTTATTTATAATAATGTGCCCCAGGACCTTGACAACAACCCACCAAATGAACTCTAAACAACTAGTACTGACTTTGTTCTTTCTGATGATATACATGAGAATACTAATACCACTGTGGAGCAGGTTCGGGTTTTGCCCCCGCGATCAACCAGAGGGGTACCACCCAGCAGATATTCCCCAGAACAGGTGCCTAGAAGATCGAAGTATCCTGTTCATGACTTAAGAAGTGGTGTGTCTGAGTTAGCCCGGGCTTTTCTGACAACCGTGAGTACTGAATATATTCCGAACACTGTTGAAGAGGCTCTTAGCCGCCCAGAATGGAGAGAGGCTATTCGTCTCGAGATGGATGCTTTGAAAAAGAACGAAACATGGGATGTAAGTATGTTACCACCAGGTAAGAGACCTGTTGGATGTAGATGGGAGTTCACGGTCAAGTACAAAGCCGATGGAACCATTGAACGACATAAAACTAGGTTGGTTGCAAAAGGATATACCCAAGTGTATGGGGTGGATTACTCTGAGACATTCTCTCCAGTTGCCAAGCTTGATACCGTCAGAGTGTTGTTTTCTGTCGCAGCCACTCGGGATTGGCCTCTATTACAGTTTGATGTCAAGAATGCGTTTCTTCATGGTGAGATTCAAGAAGAGGTGTATATGGCTATTCCACCCGGTTATGAACACAACTTTAAGAAAGGGGAAGTATGTCGGTTAAAGATAGCGTTGTATGGTTTGAAGCAGTCACCCAGGGCATGGTTTGGTCGATTCACTGAAGTTATGAAGAAGAGTGGGTACAAGCAGAGCAACTCAGATCACACCTTATTTGTTAAAAGAAGAGGTCAACAGATTACATGTCTGATCATATATGTAGATGACATGATAATTACGGAAGATGACACTGAAGAGATCACACGGCTTCGCAAGAGATTGTTTTCCGAATTCGAGATGAAAGATCTAGGGGGACTCAAATACTTTCTTGGCATCGAAGTGTTAAGATCCAACGAGGGTATTTTTATATCACAAAGGAAATATGTGCTGGATTTATTAGTTGAAACTAGGATGCTTGATTGTAAGCCGTGTGATACACCAATGGTCATGAATCATAAACTCCAATTTGAAGAAGGGGCACCTGCGGCGGATATTGGTCAGTATCAGCGGTTAGTTGGAAGGCTAATCTACTTGTCTCACACCCGTCCAGACATTGCATATGCGGTTGGGATTGTGAGCCAATTTATGCATAAACCACAGAAGCAACATATGGACGCTGTATTCAGAATCTTGCGGTATTTGAAAGGCACAGCCGGACATGGGGTAGTTTTCAAAAATAATGGGCACCTTGAAGTGGTGGTTTTTACTGATGCCGACTGGGCAGGGAATCCCAATGACAGGCGTTCTACTTCTGGATACTTTGCTCGGTTTGGAGCGAACCTTGTTACGTGGAAAAGTAAGAAGCAAAAGGTTGTGTCCTTGTCTAGTGCAGAAGCTGAGTTCAAAGGAATCTCTAAGGGGATTGTTGAAGTGTTATGGCTGAGAAGACTATTGAGTGAAATTGGGGTTGAAATCAAAGGACCGTCAAAGGTATGGTGTGACAATACTGCGTCTATCAGCATATCTGAGAATCCAGTGCAACATGATAGAACAAAACATGTGGAGGTGGATAAACACTTTATAAAGGAAAAATTGGAGGCCGGGCTCGTTGCTTTGCCACATGTCCGATCCGAAGACCAACTTGCTGATGTGTTGACTAAAGCTGTGAATGGTAGGGTGTTCCATGAAGTGTTGTCCAAGTTGAACGTTCGCAATCCTACCGTTCAACTTGAGGGAGAGTGTTAGGAAATCCGAATATTCGGGTTTCCTTATTGTAGTGATCCGGTTGTATTTTCCTTAATTAGGAGATTGTGTCTTTAATTCGTGATTGCAGTGATTGATGGTAATGTGTGTATAAATGAGCATGTAACCGTGACCAGGGTGATCATTGAAGAATAGTGCAAATATTTTGTCCGTGGGTTTTTCTTCCCAAAAAGGGTTTTCCCACGTTAAAATCTCGTGTCTTATGTTTTAACATTGGTTGCCTCAAAAAAAAAAAAAGGAATCCTTTGGTATATATATATATTTTTTCTTTCCCCAAAGAACAACGCAACGGCGAGGAAGTATCAAGTGGAAGATTGTCTCGTGCCATTCATTTGATATTTGGATTGACAATTGCTCTCAAAAAAAGACAAGAGTTCGATTCTAGAAACATGTGCACAGTATAGGTGTTTCAGTTTTGCTAGTTGTAGGATACACCTTGAGGGTGTTCCACTTCTTTTAATGGAACACTTTGTGCGGCTAATTGCGTGAGTCTTTACCAACCTAGAAAACCGTTGTATATTTGTAGGAGGAACCTTGAGGGGTGTTTCACTTCTCCTAGTTTATCGGGGTATTTTTTTGTAGGTCATTGCGTGAGTCCTCATCAACGTAGCCGGTAAGCTAGTTGTAGGAGACACCTTGAGGGTGCTCCACTTCTCTTAGTAGGACATTTTGTATGACTAACTGCGTGAGTCTTTACCAAACTAGAAAACCGTTGGATACTTGTAGGAGGCACCTTGAGGGATGATCCACTTCTCATAGTTTATACGGATACTTTTTGTAGGTCATTGCGTGAGTCTTTATCAACCTAGGAAATCGCTGAATACCTGATTTACATCATCCGGAACATGGCGGGGAAGGGATTTCGGTTTTTTGCAGTATCAAGTGGAAGATTTCCACAAACGCAGAAGACAAAAGTTAGTCACCAGCTTTCGTCTTTCTCATCAAACACCTTTGCATCTTACAATCACTCCGATTCTTTCTACAAGCTGTTCGAATATAAGACAATCCAAGCGTTATTTCGCTTTCTTTGCATCGTCAAAAGGAAGTCGCTTTTGTCTTTTGTATTATCCTCTTTTTCTCCATAAAAAGCTCACTTTACTCCAGTCTCAATCTGCGTATTCCTCTCTTTGCCCAATTTCCCCCCTATCATTCCAGTTGAAATTCTTGCCTATATGGCTACTTCCGAGCAAAAACCCGGTTAGACTGCGATATTCCTTTTGCTTTTTCATTACATTTCTTCAATTATTTTAAGAATTAGTCATTGGGATTCTGTCGATTGATGATACTGTAATTTTTGAGCTGATTATATTCTTATTCTTCTTTTATTTTTTTGGCTGCAGAGATTGAGAATGTGGACAACCTCAAAGTTCATGTCTTTTCATCTGCAACAGAGGTAATAACTAATAATTTCCTTCCAATTCGATTGAGTTTCTATGTTGTTTGGTATTTACTAATGCATTAGTGATTAGACTCTCTGTTAGCAAGTTTAAATTGCCAAGAAAGAGTGTTTAAACTTCTATACTGGACCATTAATTTACTTCAATTACATCTTGCAAAAGATATAGATTCCATTTTCCTAGCAGCAACATGTAATTTGGCATGAGTCTGACTAAAGAGGACCAAGCCAACACAAGTCATATTTGGATTTAATCATTACTTGGCTTACGTCCTGGCTCGTACGGAGACACAACACAACACATAGCCCGTATATCCAACAACAGTAAAAGATATCGCTAGGGTCTGGCTAGTACAGAGACAATTTTCTGAAATTGTCAATCCCAATTCAATCTTTTTAGCAATATGAGTACCTGTGTTCTTTTTGGTCAGTCATCGGTATGATGCTACGGAATTGCCCTGTAAAATAAAGTGAAAATAGCCTTGAGATAATAAGAAAATGATTGAGGACGCCAGCTTTATGACTTTTTGCCCCAGTTATGAGTGATCAGCCCCTCACTAATTTTCAGTCATAAGATAGATAGTGTACCTGAGTGAAAATTTGCAAATTTCAATACCTACAGTGAAACATGCTAACTCTGAGTTACTTCTGTACTAACCAGTTACTGGGGAAGTTGCAAGACACTTGGAGCTCGAGGAAGCCGCAGCCCTATCCAGCAATGTATTCAAGCGTATATGGTGGAATTATTCTTGATCCTGCCTTGATGGTTATCCCAATAGATGATCATATGGTTCACAGAGGACATGGGGTGTTTGATACTGCTATCATTCTCGATGGGTTAGCACATTTTGCCTTATTCTCCTTCATTCTTTCTTGCAAGCTGAATTCATGCATCTTTTTGGGTATATGAATGAACACCTAGCTAACTGAGTGATCAAATCTTCTGAATTATCTGCTCATTTAAGCCTTTCAGTGCTAAATGTACGTAGCTCATACCAGTTATGTCTCATGTGATATCAAGTCAGTGATATAACCAAAATAGACTATTCTGATTGCAAAATCAAGTGTTCAAAATTTTTTTTTTTTTTGATAGCTTAGTATCTTTCATGTAGATTTAAGGTATTCTGTCGCAGGTATCTGTATGAGTTGGATGTCCATCTGACTCGATTTCTGAAATCAGCATCGAAGGCAAAAATTACGTCCCCTTTTCCTCTAGCTACCCTAAGAAGCATTCTTATTCAGCTTACTGCCGCATCAAAGTTGAAAAAAGGCACTCTAAGATACTGGTTAAGCGCGGGGCCTGGAGATTTCTTGCTTTCTCCTGCAGGATGTCCCAAATCAGCATTCTATGCTGTTGTCATCGATGAAGATTTCTCCCAGTGCAAAGAGGGGGTTAAGGTGATAACATCAACAATCCCAATGAAGTCGCCTCTATTTGCCACGATGAAGAATGTTAACTACCTCCCTAATGTTCTCGCCAAGCTGGAGGCAGAGGAGCAGGGAGCAAATGCTTCCGTCTGGATCGATGAAGAGGGATACATTGCCGAGGGTCCAAATGTGAATGTGGCTTTTATAACACAAGAAAAGGAGTTGATTTTGCCAATTTTTGACAAGATTCTTAGGGGCTGCACTGCAGCTAGGCTTCTTGAACTTGCACCTAAATTGGTTGAGCAGGGCCGTCTTAAAAGTGTTAGAACTGACAATCTCACTGTTGAGAAAGCCAAAGGGTCTGCTGAAATGATGTATGTTGGAAGCACACTCCCCGTGTTGCCCATTATCGCATGGGATGACAAACCTATTGGAGATGGTATTTCATGTCTTTCTATTTCATCTAAAATATTCTGTTAATGCGATTACTCTTGCAACAGTTTGCTTTGGTATTGTGTTTTTCAAATAAGGTGTTAGCTAAGATGTTTGTTTAAACAGGGAATGTGGGAGAATTGACCATGGCACTCTCAGACTTGCTTTGGGAAGATATGGTGGCTGGTCCTGACACACAAAGGTTTCCGGTTCCATACGACTTGATCTGAAGAGGAGGCTGAAAGTTGCTTTAGATTCTTGCAATTCACAGTTGCAATATTCAAACTGTGATTCTTGTGTTTCTTGCATCATTCAATAAAAAGAAGTTTTCAGTTTCACAAATCATCGAGCTGCTTTATAAGAAAAAGGGCAGCACTTATCTTTGCTGCTTAGTTAATCCTACTGGTTTGAATTGAACGACTTCATATTTGTATCGAGTAATCAATTAAGTAAACACAGTATAAAAGGAAAACGAAAGGATTCACTAAATCTTGCTGTGGTGCACAACATCAACAAGATTACCCATGGCTTTAGAAGCTACCGTATGGTGGGATATGAGGGGTCAGATATACGCAACCATACTCATCTGTTAGAAACACATAAATGTTGTTTTCTGATAACCTATAATTAAAATTGCGTCAAGCTATTTGGTGCAATGCATTATGACCTATACGGTTTCTGCTTTGAAATTGATCGCATAGGAAAATATATTACTTGTATTGGAAATATTAGATACATATAGAGTCGGAGTTCTCACTGAAAGCAAATTCTTTATCTCTTTGGATAGAGGTATTGTTTGTCTGACTCTCACCCTCTTCAAACCCTAACGATATCTATTGTTGTTGTTGGAATATACTGGATATGATTGTTGTTGTATTGGAAATGTTAATAAAGTAATTTGTAAACTTATTTCATTATGAGTCATCGGTAAATAACCTCTGTGTGTTTCTAACAAAAGGGTATTGTTACGTATATATGAATCCTCCATAATTCGTCATAGACAAAAAATATGGTAACGTTGTTGATTCGACCATCTATACTCCGTCATAGACAGGAGCTTCTAAAGTAATAGAGTAATGTTATTGTATAGTGACGAGACCAAGCAACACCTAGAGCAACGGAAACTTTATACGTTTATATCCCTTATATATATTTAAAGTTACAGAGAAAACACATTAGTTCGGATTAATTTCAACAGAAAGTTGTGCGTATGTCTTTGAATGTATGTAGGTCTATACATACATAAACGATACGCTAGGTGTTCTTTTACAGTCTTTTATTTGTAGATTATCATTTTTATTGTTGTTTAATTGCTCCAACATGTGTACCATAAAATTGGTTTCCTCTCGATACAAGTACTAGAATCAATGGACACACCTAAGCTCGGAAATGTTAAAACAGTTGACATTGCTCATTCAAATCAATTAGTTTACGGATAAATTAAAAAAACGATTCATAAAGACACCTCATTTACACCCCATTTATTTATAAAGACACATCCTTTTACCTTTTATAATTTATATTATGAATTTGACCAATTTCTCTTTCTTTAAAAACGTTAAAAACATGTATGTCCTAAAAGCTGCTTCTAGTCCATCGTCTCTTCTTCTTCCTTTTTATTTGAGCGGTCATCTCTCCTTAAAACCTAAACTTTTATTTTATATGATTAACAAAATACTTACAGGCGTTGATCTTCTCGTCTAGCATAACTTTTTTTTTATCATGCCACACTTGGTAGATGGATACCCTAATTGAGGATTACAACTTTTTTCTAGATTATGTCGCATTCTGTGGAGTCTTGCCATATATGAGAAGATATTGCTCCAGACGGGTAGTGAACCCATGACCTTTTAGTCATGGCAAAACTTCTTCAGGTATGATTATTATACACAAATCTTTTCCTTTTATCTTTATGATTTTTTTTAGAATTTCATTCGACGAGATTTTATTTCTATAATATTCAAATACCTATGAGTCTATGACCATAAGAAGAAGCAATTAATTTATAGCTGTAAGTACATTCAATGCAAACTGTCGTACTTTAAATATTTGACCAAGTAAGAGTCTTGACTTCGCCCTCTCCCTCTCTTATACAGACATAGCCATATTTCCATCCACTTCTAAGCATAAATCAATCTGGTAACCTTTATTGATGTGGGACTTGGATTAACTACTCAATAACCTAAAAATTAAGATAAGAGTTAATGAAAGGGCATAGACACACACAATGAAGTTAGCAGCTGGTACAACGTACTCAGATGCATGAACAAAGATTTCAAGTCCTTAGCTCAATCATGTCATTTCTGGAATAGTGGGACCATGGTGGACATTCAGGAAGATGAGGTGGGTGATGTTGGATATTTCTTGGAGCAAAATGTCATTCCTTAGTCTTGAGGGTCTCCGTCATTTTAGTCCCAAGAATCATTGTGGAAGATGCAATCAGGAGTCCAGCAGCCCCCTAGGTTGGGTGAAGACTTACACAATAGCCCACACAAGGTGTCTTCCAACATTTTGGCATAGCAGCAATAAAACACTCACACTGTGCATGTTTATGGATTCGAATTCTTGACCTCTTGGAGCAAATTCCAACCCGAATACCAATCGAACTATGCCATGATGGCGACATAAAATATTTCTCCAACAATAAAGGTCAAATTCTTAGTTCTGATCGCATGGATTGCTCTAATTTTATAGAACTACGTAGAAGATGATGATGTTGAATATTTAGTGTATTTCAAAAGGTTTAAAGCGAGCTTTCTTTATATCAAAATAAATAAAAAAAAAATCAAAGAACTGAATATTGTCTTTAAAAATGAAGAAGCTCGCTTCTTAATTGTTTTTAACTGAGAGTAAACGTTTTCGACATGAATGTGGAAATTAGTCAATAGCCTTAATTCATGGCTAGTGATAAAAGCACAACAAATATATTATAGGGAGATGATTATTTGATGAAAAGACAATATTAACCCTAACAAATAAGAGGGGGTGGTGAGGCTAGATAAGGGTAACCGACATCTAGCCTCACCACCCTCCTTTGATGCAACGTGTCGCCCAGTCGCAAAAGGAGTGAAGATTGTGGGGTTAAAAGATCTGAAGCCCTCCTATATCCTCTCCTTATTCTTCTCCAGTCAGGCGGCCATTTTCTCCATTTTATACTGTCATCCTCTAGACTTATAGTATCTTCCTTGTCTTTTTCCAATAGCTTTGGCGCGTTCATTTTTTTTTCTTCTATATATGTGTATAGACACACGCATACACACAAACACACATGCACAGACAAATGCATACATATATTTGTATATGTGTATGTATATATATGCGTATATCAACAATACTTTATAAATGAATTTTTTATTTAATTGAGCAATACATAGTTGACATCAATTTCAACAAAAAAAAAAACAAAAGGATATGAAAAACTTAATCCAAACCACTGCAGGAGTTGTAATTAAAATTAAAAAATTTTAATCACATTAATATAACCTTAGATGAAAATAAAAAGGCAAGATGGAGAATTTACTTTATTTCATAAAAGATAAATAGTCATGCAATATCTTCATGTACTATTTTATAAATAGAATTGCCGTATATATAAAGAAAATAAATAAATAAAAGAAGATTTACCTTACATTTTGATTGATTGAACAAAATTAAGCTTGTTTTTTCCTTAAAAAAATCTAAAAAAGGAAAGAGTAATTAACATTTATATGAGTCATAAATAAGGAAACTACAGTTACCTGATTTATGGTAAGATTAAGGATTAACCAAATTATTAGTAAAAAAATTAATTGAGTAAAAGGATCTTTTTGAGAATGTAGAAATTATTGCTCTGCCTTGAGGAGATATTTCGATTAACTGGAAATAACATATCTATCTAGTGTGACTCAGAGTATGATATTATGTCAAACGATATTTTATAATGGTTTTATATGATATTCTATAGTGGTTTTATATGACGATGTCTTCTACCATAATTTTATATGGCTATATTGAAAGCCAAATTTACAACAGTTGAAACAAAGATGTGGACATTTTCAACTAGTTATCATAACATTCATCTTCCATCAAATAAAAATATAAAATTAATATTATTGTCTGTAGCCTGAACGGATTCAATCAATAATGCATATATTGGTCTTAATTATCTATAAGAAAATAGGAGACGAAAACTTTATAGTATAAGTATTTGGGTGAATAAAACTTTTGAGATAAATATATGACCAACGTCTGTAGCCGAATGGATGCAATTAATAAGAGATGGACACTGAACTAACCTCTCCAAAACGGTTTCATGACGTTTCAGTCATTACTATGTAGGATAAATTATTAATATTATGTTATTACACTTGAAGATGTTCCTTATAAATTCTAGTGGGTAGAGGTTGCAAGGTTTTAAGGTATTTGTTCCTCGTTGAAGAATACTTATCTCAAACCTTTCGTATATTTATGTTTATTTTTTTGATGTTCTTTTAGTGACATATTAATGTTTTTAAGAGTGGGTCGAATAGTGGATAATTCGTTTTTTTTAGCCAAGACCAAATCAAAAAATTTTAAAATAAAAACCACAAAGCGTGGTACTAATAGGGGTGTTAACGAATCGAGCCGAACCGAATATTAGGTTTTTGAATGTAGATTCGTTTAGCTAAACGAACTGTTCGGCTTGGTTTGTTTAGCTAAACAAACTTTAAAATTGGTTCGAGTTTGACTCGATAACTTTATAACTGTCTAAACGAGCTGAATAGTTTGTGAACAATTCGGCTTGTTTAACTAAACGAACCAGAATACCTGTTCGAATTCGGCTCGTTAACAAATAATTACCGAACGAATACGAACCAAATACGAACCAAACTCGAACAGTTTGCAAACTGTTTGGTTCGTTCAACAGCTCTAGTACTATGTATTATGAGAAACCCTCTTTTATTTTCCTAAAAAGATGGCCTTTCATTTTATTTTATTTTTCCCAGTCGTTTCTCGGAATCTCCTCTTGATGGCCTTCTGAAATCTCAACTGTCTTCCAAACGTCCTTCATCTTGTTCTAAGCTTGCAAATAGTCTAAATAGAAAAATTATCTATTATATCATCGACAAAGTATTTTAGCCCAACCAAACCAAGACAAAGAAAATTTATCTCCCTTTTTGAAAGCATCAAAAAATAAGAAACACGAAAATAGAGAATTTAAATACCAATTATCAATTAAGAAGTTCATGAGATACAAGAGTAATCTCAACTTCTAAGCTATCTATAGCTACGGGGAAAATGGGGAACCATAAAGAACTACTCTTCATCGGAAGAGAAACACAATCCAGAGAGGGCTGCCTTAAGCTTGGTCTTAAACTTTTGATATTTCGTCTTTTGAACGTCTAAAAAAGTAAATATTTTGTCTCATGACATATGTTACTCTGTTACCAAATTGACCTCCAAGAAAGTAAATATTTCCAACGTGCGTGCAGGTGCCTCTAGACTCAACTAGTACATTGTTTGATACGGCCGTTTTCTTGAAAAGGAAATATGCCAATTACAGAAATTTGCTTCGCCAAATGATATGTTCTCTAAGGTGGGAGTCCTCGAAAAGGCAAAAAAGCAAAGAAAAATGTTCCATTTACGGAATGATGTAGCCAAGGGCGGATGATTACAGGGGTTTGCGACTTTATCCCTCATGCCGTTTCATCTTTAATCAATACCATATTTCAAAATACACTGTTACAGTTCTATCTTTAATCAATGCCATAGCTATTTCAAAATACATACAAATATAAATAACTATCCTAACTTAGAAAAACTCTAAATTTGCAATGATGTGAACACAAGACTTCTTGGTCGTGGGATGTTAGCCCTAACAACTATTTAAGCAATATCATAGTATTGTTTTAAATTTATCAATAAAGAATTAACTACTCAGACGGTGAAGCGATCTGGTGTTTATTACATGTTAAGTTGCACGAGGGATCAAACAGAAAAATTCATGGTTACCTTCTCCCGACAGCCAAAGAGGATAGAGACTAGGTGGATAATATAGTTTTATAAGTTGCTAAGTTTTCTTAATTCAAAACAGATGAAGTTTCAGCCTAAGAATGTTGCCCCAGTGCATTATTTTGTATTTTTTTCAAAATAATTCTTTTATAAAACTCCATCTTGCTAGGTAGGGCCAAACCCACGTGAACCCAAGTGCTCATGCATGCATATTCCGAAGAAAGCTGGTCCAAACTTCCTTTCCCTTTCACAACAAAAGTTTCCGCGCATCTACCCTAAATTATGTATGGTTGAGTATTACTAGAAAAAATCGTTTCTAATGTACTATGTTTTCGTGTTTACGCAGAGTTTAGGGAATAGTCGGATCGCTTCGCAATTTTATGTACGCAGTCTTATCCTATACTTTGTGCAAAAGACGGTTTCTGTGGCTCGAATCCGTGACCTTAAGGTCACAAAACATCAACCTTACGAGTTGCTACAAGGCCCGCCTTCGTAGAGTATTAATAGAAATTTAATATAAATATACGCATAGTTGTAAGCACACCTTGCTATATATATATACGTATTCCGATTTCCGGGGGTCATTTTGTCATGGTCAGCCAACAAATATAAAGATTATTTTTTTATAAGATCTAAGCGTGTTATCCACAACATACGTATTTGTATTAGAACTTGTAAGATTATGGATATCAATTTTATTAATCTAGAACGTTATTTACATCATCTTCTTGAAGAATATTTGACTTGTGACGAACTAGTTAGTATGTACAAGATGCACGGAGTTGATGTACAAAGTAAACATTAAGTAGTATTTTAGGTGATGTTGTACAAAATTACTGCAACATATCAAATAGAAATAAATAGTTCGTCAATGGCCAATCTAAATATGTCTTACCTTGTTTGGTATAACAAAATTGTTCAAATGTCAATTCAGGAAGTTGGAATATGACTTACTTAATATGGAGCTCTTAGCTTCTTCTTGACTTTTAAGTTCAGATCCAAATGTAGAATATAAAAATAATAATAAAGACTTGAGAGCA
The DNA here is from genome assembly GCA_036186865.1 of Eustoma russellianum. Classification (NCBI taxonomy): domain Eukaryota; kingdom Viridiplantae; phylum Streptophyta; class Magnoliopsida; order Gentianales; family Gentianaceae; genus Eustoma; species Eustoma russellianum. The sequence goes on along the minus strand of AP025048.1, from coordinate 4,993,070 downwards.
GCCGTGATTAGTAATGCACATATATCCCATTAAGAGTCAAATAAGAGTTAGGGGTTCTTAATGAAATCATATATGAGGAACGAGTCAAACCAATCATATACCCCGTTATATACGAGAGCCTTTGAGCTAATATAGTAATGTTGTTGTTGAGTCAAAACAAAGAAGAGAACAACAACAACAACATTACCACATTACCTTAGAACCTTCAACACATGGCTGGGTATGGGGGGTCGGATATACGCAACCATACCCATGTGTTAGAAACACACAGAGTTTGTTTCCCGATGACCCATAATGAACATTGCGTTAAGCTGTGCCGATCAACTGCTGCTTCATAATATAAAAAGCGCATCCAATTTAGTAAGTCATTTTGCTTTATTCCATCATATTCCAAAAAGTCAAGAAAGAGTATGTCATTGACTCCATTAGAAATGGAAATAAAACAAAGAAGAGAAACCTCCATTAAATCCTATATATAGCCCACAATAATGCTACTCATTTTCATATTCAATCTTCTCTACCAAAATAAGTAAATAGAATCCCATCATCATGAATATCTTCAATTCTTCTAGCAATTCAAAACAATCTACGAGTAGATCCCTAAACAAAAAGAGGCTAACCCAACATCAAGTAAGGCTTTTAGAGGCAAGCTTTAATTCCAACAAGAAGCTTGACCCCGACCAAAAGCTTCAGCTAGCCTTACAACTAGGTATCCCTCCAAGACAAGTCGCAATATGGTATCAGAACAAGAGAGCAAGATGGAAGAACCAATGTCTTGAACTAGACTACAGTGCTCTCCAGCTAAAGCTCGAGAGCTCATTGGCTGAAAAGCGACAACTTGAAAAAGAAATTGAACAACTTCGAGTTGAGTTGAACAGGGCAAAAGAGGCTCTTATTCGAGTTGATCAGCTCCCACGTGGTTCTCCTTTGTCTAGCGGCGCCACCGCGGAAGATGGTGGTGGAGGGTCTAGCTCTAGCTTGCATGAAGATGTTAGTTGTTCTTGGCAAAATGATCACCATGAAGCTATGGAACTTGAGGAGCTGTATGCATATTTAATGGGACCAGAGGCTTCTACTAGAAGTTCGTCCATGGCACAAAATGGAAGGTTTTCCTTGTTTAAGTTATAATGATAGTAAAAGTTGTCATTGTAAATACACGTACTCTTGAAGATGTGATTTGTGTTATATTTTGATGCTTATGGAGAGGGAACTTATCTTGATGTTAAATGATGTAAGGTTTTTTGATTTTCTATACCAAAGCTTGTGATAATCAACCTTGGACTCTATGTATGTCTGCCATGTCGCATTTATTCTTTTTGTATATTGGTAGTGTTACGTATTTTGGATTTAACAGTAGACATAGTCGTAACAGAAGGATCAAATAGTGTGATATATGCTGCAAATTGGAGATTCAGCAAAGAGATTGGGTGTGTGATTTTGGGATTGGTTCTGCTTTTCGGTTGAATATCGAAAGAATTTGCGTTCATTCAAGTTAATGTTTGATTTACAAGGGTGTTGCTTTTTATAGGGATGGAAAACTAATTCTAACGGCTAATTTACAAGTTGACTAGCGGTCACTGTCAAACTTCTGCAAATTACAACGGTTGTGGTAACTGCTAGTTACCAATGCAACTCTGCTATGTATAGTTAACAAAGTTACAATATTTATATAGCTAAGTATAACAACTCAGCCTGTTGCGTTGCTGCTTTGATGGTGCTTCACCTCGTCACCTCGGCTCAACACTTTCTTTACTTCGTTTTCTTCAGCATGTCTGGTCTTCTTCAGCTCTATTTATTCTCTTGTCAGCCAAAAAGTATATTATTAATGAGACATTTTAATAAATTTTCGTTCATCTTGGTATTAAAAAGGGCGTTTTTGTTACATTAGACTTCCTCGTTTGCACAGGTTGAGAAGTGGCCGGTGTTGGATTTGATATGCTCATACGTGTAGTGCACGACACATGTGACTAAAGTTACATATCAAACCTATGTGGACTTATGTATGTTATATATTATATGTTACTAATGTTACGTAATATTTGTGCGTATCCACACGTTAAGTGAACACTTCAGTAGATTAGTGGATACACAGTGTAATCTGAATGGATCACTAAATGTGTAGACAGTCGTACGGTTACAGTCTTTGATGGTAGGACTCGTAAAGTCAAGACCGTATTATTAATGACATCTGGTCCCCGAGGGACAAGAGCCTACAAGTATTCTTCTCGAAGTTTTTGCTATTTAATATATATAATTTATTATATATATTAATGTGAAAATTGATCGTTGCAAAACGAAACGTTTACATGAATTTTGGAAACGTGCTTTAGCATCAATTCATGCAACAAATGCAATTTATTCCTTACGTTGCAAACATAAAATTGATTTACTATTAAATCTTTCAGTTTCATTTTGCTCCTATATAAAGGAGTGTTTGCAATGCATGAAAAAGACACTAAAAAAATAGAAAGCTGTGAAACGTTTTTGCTTAAGCAGACTTCTTTGCAAAAGCTCCGAAGCTTTTGTGTTGTGCAACTGAAGGCGAGCATACATATATATATTTAGTAAATATTTTTGAGAAGAATACACATTATCTATTCTTTCCATCGAGTATAGTAGTGGAAGTTGTTGATACATTTTTAGTGAATTCAACAACTGGTGGGTTCGTGTATTCCCTTGGAAGACACAGTTGACGCACGTGTCAGAACTACCTCAGCATAATCAATGGAGCAAGGTACACTTCCGCATTTATTTACTTTGCTTTTGTGTTCTCTTAAGTGATCCTCGGGTAATGAATTTACTATGTAAATCCCAACAGCCGGATCCTTCGCGATCTGATGTACGCAGTCTTAGCCTACACTTTGTGCAAGAGGCTGTTTCCGCGGCTCAAACCAGTGACCTTAAGGTCACAAAGAGCAACCTTACCAACAGCTGTTTCAAAGCTCGTCATCTCTATCTTGATATTACTTATATAGAAATCATATAATATATATATATATATATATATATATATATATATATATGAATCACTTATAAATACATAAAAATACACAGGAAAAAGAACATAAAAAAGAAGTCTCTAATCGCAAGGGTACGCATAGTGTGTCGAATTGACAATGTTCATTTGCCGTCCATTCTTGGTCCCAACATTAATTTCAGGGCTGCGAACAATTTCAGAGTCAAGATGATCAATCTACTGGTTATTTATTGAACAAAAAAACGTAATAATAAAGTCAGGCTATCCGTTTTATATACTCGTAATTACTAAATAATCAATTATTCTTTATATGATTTGTCAATAAGTATCTAATTGTTATTCATCATCATAAAACTTTGTAAATTTTAAGTCACCCCTTATGACGACATGTGATTCAAGTCAAGGTATCAATGACTCCTAAAAACATAATTCAATAGAAAAATAACTACGATACTATATTAGTAGTCAATTAACAATTCGTACCATAAAGATTTGAATTCTATCAGTAGTTTAAATTTGTTTTTTTATTTGACATGTAAAACAAACTCATTCAGCAACTTTAAACGTTGTTAAATAAACACATTTCTTAATTTACATTTTCGACAAAGTAACAAAAAATAGAAACTGATGGTTGAAGATTTAAATTTTTATTTTTTATTTTTGATTCAAGGAGAGGCAAGTAAGACGAAGGTGGGGTGGGGTACATATTATAGTTGTCTTCACATACTAAAATGGAAATTATCTGGAGCCGGGCCTGCCAATGGAATCAACAGCTGAGAAAATAGGGCTCAGATCATGAGAGTTAGAAGTGAGTCAAAATATGAATATCTAATCACGCGTTGTCATACGTACAAACAACTCTTTTTTATAAACAACAAAATTCAAACATCTTCCTTTATTGTACACGTAGAAGTACGTGATTAGAGGCCTCACATTTTGCCTCAATTTCTGTCTCTCCTGATATCAACCGGAGAAAATATAGTCATGGCTACAACGTGACAAAATCATTAAAAGTGCCAACCAATCCTTAATTTCCTGTAGGGTCCCCCCGGCCCCCAGATATTCTTCATTGAGTTTTCTCCTTTTTTTAATTGACTTTTTCTTTGTTTTCTTAATGTCAGTACCCTGAGCTCAGATGTTAGTCTTGACTTTATTATCTTAGCCAACTGTCAATCATAATATTCAATCTTAATTTAAGATCAAAATCATAATTTTCCAAAGAAATTTAATGAAATATATGTATGATATCAATTTGAAGAAATGAGAAGAAACCTTTGAGTATATCTTGACCCCACAACAAATAGAGTTTGTAGGCTTAATAGTATACCATAGAATTCTCTTTCATAACTTAAAATGTGGAAGTTACGTATACCAAGTTGAGGTTGAATGGCTGTAAATGAGTCATTATCTAAAAAGAATCAAACGTTTGGGTGTTAATTGTGTAATGGGTCAAACATATGGTTGCTAAGTGAGATTCCATCAGTGATTATGTCAGGCCATTTTGATTGTGCATATTTGCCACTGAATGCTCAACGTCAATCCTAATCGATATGCAATAATTATTAAAAACTTGAGAAATAAATTCACCAGCATTATCAAGATGAATAGATCTAATCGGATAGTCCAGAAATTGTCCTTTTAAGCGTATAATCAGAGCAAGAAGCTTGGCAAAAGCTACTATTTTCGTCGAGAGCAAACTCACATGATACCATCTCGAGGAGGCATCCAACAAGACTATAAAATAACGAAATAGTCCACAAAAAGATCAATAGGTCCACAAATATCCATTTGTATTCGTCGTAAAAATATAGAGATTCATCATGAACCTTCGTCTGGAATGGCCTAATGCAATGAGATGGATTTATTGCCTAAAAAAGCTACTTAAAAGAGTTACACATCCCAACATTAACTTAACTAAAAACTTGTTTCCTGTTTAGGATAAAACGGATAAAGGAAAACTGTTTAAGATCAGTCTACTTTGGCATTATCTGGTAGGTAGACTTTACCAAAAGAAAAAGGTAGGTTAGACGAAAACCATATTGCATATGAATTTTAATTAGCTTACTTAAGTTTAATTTCAAAATAAATTGAGTTAAACAGGCCAAGTTTTCCCCATTCAATTACAGAAATATCCACAAGAATATTTGTTAAATAAAAATGTAAACTAATATTGTATTCAAATATTGATTTACCAAATAGTATAGCGGAAAATATTGGTTTAAGAAAGATACTTTATACCTGTTCAGTTAAAAAATTCAGCCTTGAATTGTTTCAAAACAATAGGAGATGTTCTTCCAACTCCCCCCTCCCCCCCCCCCCTCTCTCTCTTTTAGTTTACTCCCAAACATTTGGAAAAATTATTCAAATTTACTCCCTCGTGTTTTTCACTTTCTAATGGCCTTGATTGAGTAGTGTAGTTTAGGAATGTAAATGGTTCGAGTCAAGTATTCTTTTTTTATTTTCTTTTTCAAGGTCAGCCACGAGTTTTAGATGTCTTTCTATTTCAGATTTGAGCTTAATTGTTTTCAAGTCAACCAAAATTTGAACATATTTCAAGTAAAATAAAAATATTTTCTTCTTTTGAAATTGTATTTAGAAATATAAAGATTCATTTTAACTAATTTATTGTATACTTATTACTTTTACACGAAAAAGGACTATTATTTCAGTAAATTTCTATTATCATGTTCGATTTATCAAATAAATATATTAGTATAAAATCAAATTAAACATAATATTTACATGTATATTTTAAGTTCAAGCTAGTTCACGAGTTAATAACTCGAACATCAGTACATTTAAAATTGACTTGTTACTTATTTAAGTTGAGTTGATTTTGATCTTAAAATGTATTTAACCAAACTAGTCAAATAAAAACTCAAATCAAACCTGAAGAACATACAATTTGACTTATTTGCTCTCCTACTTTTTTCCCCCTTGACGATTCCTCTCCTGCTTTAGGCCAACTAATGTTTAACTGAACTATATGGAAGAATTTTAAGGGTTCTTAAAGTAATTGGTAAGGTTACTGTTTTGCGACGTTAAGGTCACGGGTTCGAACTATAAAAAAAACTTCTTGCACAAAGTGTGTGGCAAAACTGCGTACATCAGATCGTGAAACAATTCAACCCTTCTTCATACCTTCTCAAATACGAAAACCCATTACATCAAAAACTCTTATGTTCGGTTAATTAAGAAAAATATCGAATTGTTTAGATGGTTATAATTTACATTGCAGAATTGTTCATACGGAAGCATAAGACTTGCAGATAACGTGAAGATTTCCCTTAATTGTGTTCCTTTATTTAATATTATTCCCATTTTGATTGTCCATTATGATTTTTCCTTCTTTTTTCTGTTGACAATTAACGTCCTTCCATTTTTTCTCTCTGAGTTTCTATTATACTCTTCCATCGTTCCCTTTTGATAGTCCCCTTCTTTTAGACAATTATTAAGGAATTGAACATTGTCATCAACATTAGAGGAACTATCCCATTGGCAACTCTTTATTTAATAGTAATGGATTGTTTTAAATTCTATGTCAAATTCCTGGTTTGTTAACTTCAAACTCCACAACATACATATACATATACATACACGTATATATTCAATCAAACTCGATTATTTGAAATTTTTATCTCGCCTTATAAAAAAAGAAATTTTTCTCCAGCAAAAACATAAGAAAAAACTTTAACATCATTCAGAAAAACTAGAATAAATTGCATCTAACTGTATTTTATTAAGGGTAAAATTGATACACATTCAAGCTTCCAAATGTATTTGCACCGCACTACAATCTTTTGCCATTTTTTTTTTCAAAAATAGATCTTCTTTCTCCTACGTAAAGTTGTCTGTCACAATGGAAAAGAATCAAACTTCTTACGGGAATTGATTTCAAGCAATCAAACGGTATGTTTTTCGATTAGAGACTGAATTTAAAAGTAACACAATGAAACAATGAGTATAATATAATGAAATGACTATTTCTATAGTTATACGGTGAGATCTACATGGTAATTAATAGTTGGAAGAATTGATTTTTTTGCTGCATTCACATACCAGAATTTCAGAGTATATGAAATCGTATCACCATGTAGTGTAAATTCATGTTTGAATTTGGTTGAGAATCTAAACTCAGATTTATTACATACCGAGCTCACATGACGCATAACTATGTAATATACATTGAGATTCTGGTGTGTAGTCCCACAAGCTTTTTACAAAGTGCGTAGTCCCAAAAAAACATTACAAGGAAAAGAGTATAATTGTCTCGAATTAGTGAGGTGCTAGTAGGGCTGTAAACGAACCGAACGAGCCGAGCATTGCGTTGTTCAAGCTCTGTTCATTTAACTTAGCGAACGAGCCGAGCTTGTTCGTTTATTTAAAAGAACATATTTACTTGTTCAAGCTTGGTTCGTTTAACTCACGAACAAAATTAACGAGCCGAACACCTTAAACGAACGGTGCCATTTACCGAGTTCGAACAGAAAAAGGTGTTCAAACTCTGTTCATTAACCTTTTATCTGAGCCGAGTTCAAACTTGAGCTCGAACCAAACGAGCCGAACAACCGAACGGCTTGGTTTATTTACAGCCCTAGGTGCGAGCAATTTCAGACAAGAAAATGTAGCGGATAAAAAAAACTAATTGGGTTGGGCTGTTTACAATCAATTTAAAAATCTTTGGCCCATAACCCGTCTGAAAAATAATAGGTACATTACAACAATATTAAAGACGCTTCTTTTACTCAACAAAAAAAAAAAAAAAAAAA
>AP025048.1:4962090-4985314 GCA_036186865.1 Eustoma russellianum | reverse complement strand
AAAAAAAAAAAAAAAAAAAAAAGACGCTTCTTCAATTTCCCTCCGAAACCAGAAGAAAAACCATGGAGAAAATCTTTGAACAAGAAATTTCGGCATGGCCTCCATCTCTGCTCCTCGTAGCAATCATGTCCAGGCAAGGTTGAGAACGGCCGCTTCTACAATTTCGCCGAAAATCAAACACTCGTATCTGTAATTTTATTACATCCATTTGGTTACCCTAATTATACTGTTTTTCCTTCCCTTCTCCTTTGAAATCGTTCTTCTTTGACAAAATTATACATACTCTTGTTTCAGGAAATTCGAAAGGCTATTGGCATGATGAAGGATATTGCTGTTGATTTGGAGAAAGATGAAAAATCCGATTTTGTAAGCTGTGAAAATGCCTGGGTTGCTACTGTTTGGAATGTTATATTAATTTTTGGCTGATTATCTTAGCTATCATGCCGCATTTTCACTAGCACATTGTGAATGAGTGCAGTATCTAAACTATCTGAAATCATGGTAGGAAACTACTCGGCGGATTTCGAATGCTCGTACCTTCCCTTAATTTGGGTGTTTCTTGTTATTATAATGATTTGACTCTTTGATAGATCTGTTACCTTAATCTGAAGCCATTTGAACATCAAACTTTGCATTTGAAGAGAAAACAAGAAAGACATAAATGTCATATTGTTATCTGGCTAGGTTTCGTAGTGCCTCTTTTCAAGGTTTGGAGGGTCAAGAGTGGTTATAAAGGAGACAAGTAGATCCTATTATATATATTTATGGTAGTATTCTGGGTGAAAGAGAGGATTCTGACTGAATTGCTGATTTTTATAGTGATTTAGAAGACAATTGGAGAATGCGCGATCTGTTACCATACCTCTAATTTTCTGATTGCTAATTGTTTTATATGGAAAGACATGGTTTTATCTATCATTGCAGGTTTAAATTTTAGCTAAATACTTCCAATGTTGAACTTTGAAAAAGGGGCCACTCACTGTAAAGTTATGAATCTTCGCTTTTTCTTCAAGGACTTTACAGCATTTTGGTTGGTTGTGATTCAGTCTGAATTTAGTAATCTTAAATATTGTTTTAGTCTATGTTTAAACAGTTTTCTTGTCATGCCAAAATAGCATGGTGTTAGTTATGTTTACTTGAAATATGTCCAACTGTAAAGTTTTATAGATGTAAAAGATTCAGATTTTCGTCTTGGGATAGGTTGCAGAGTGTCTTGGGATAGACATTTTTTTTGTCTTTGTCTTTCATTATTTGTATATATACATGGTTATGTCTGTTTTAATAGCTTTACTTCATTAGTACACTAGCACACCATATGCCTATTATTATGTCATACATGCAGGTATATATACAGATGGGGTATCAATTGAAGTAAACTCTATCCTTTGGTATGGAGGTATTGTTTGTCTGTCTTTCACCCTCTTCAAACCCTAACAGTAGCTTTTGATGTCGTTGATATAATGAGTATGTTGTTGTTGTTGTAGTAGTTGATATTGACAATTAGCTTTCCAATTGAGAAATTAAGGTGATGCATTCATTATCCAGGTAAAAGAGCTAGAAACAGGTGTGATTGAGTTGATAGAGGCGTCAGAGGAGTGCACATTCCTTTCGAATGCTATTCAATCTGTTGGAAATTCATACCAGCTTGGGCCAGAGGTACTATTTTCTTCTCACTCCCCAAAAGAATAAATAAATGGGTCGTATCTTAATTATTTAATAGCTATCATATCGCAACGACAACGACAACCAAAACTATCGCTATGATTTTTAAAGAGTGGAAGTCAGACAAACAATATCTCCATCCGGTCAAAGTAGTCTTAACTAGTCCCATTTATAGTTCACCTGATCCTTAAGGTTACTGTAAACGCAGAGAACAGACTTTTAAGAAGCTATTGGATGATATTTCTCTATTTGATATCCATAAAAGCCTGTTTCAACATGTGTCAAAACTAACACCAAAACCCAAACTCTTTTATTATGGTCACCGAGATTCAAATTTGCATCTTTTAACGTAATCTAATATCGAAATATCAATCAAACGTAACCTTATCCCATGTATAAAGAATTTCTTATAGAAATATTGGGTCTACATAGTGAAAATGGAATATGTTTGACATATATAAGCAGGTGGGCCAAGTTGAATTATTTCATTCGACTACAGTCAATGTCACTTTCAATTCTTAATTTCTCTGCCGAAGCTTGGCTCAAGTCATGGTTTTTAGATATATATAATTCCTCCCTTTTAAGTAATATTCCTCCCGTTGTCATAGTTTTTATTTTAGTTTGTTCTAAAAATATCGTTTTTTCTAAAATGTTAATGTTTAGTAGTCAAAGTGTCCGTACTATTCTTTTAATTAACACTTAAATGATTTTTTTACTTCAATTGACCAAGTAAGGGTAGAATAGGAACATTGACAAAAATGGTTTTACTTTCTTAAACTATGTTCAAGATAAACTATAACAATATTTTTAGAATGGAGAGAGTATTGTACTATTTAACTTTGAACATAAATTATTATATTTTATGTCTAAGTCAACGATTTTTTTTGAAACGGATTTCTCAATCATTTGCATCAAAAGTCAAGGATTTTTTTGGTACTACAAACATGATTTCCAAAAAATAAAATAAAATAAATAATGCAAATACATGATAAGTACATAAAATAGACCATTAATATATAATGTACACTATTCGGTTCAAAAATAATGTTACAATTTGATTTAAGTATAATTTATAACTATTTTAATATCGGAAACTTTCATTTTGTATTTACTAAATTCCTTCACTAACATACTAGCACGACGTATCCCTAATGTTGTGTCATTTATGCAGGTATATAGAGTAGGAGATCTTACCGAAAACCAAATATATATTTTTTGGGATTGAAATGTTGTTTGTATGCCTCTCACAATTCTCAGACCCTAGTGATAGCTTTTGGTGTCGTTGAGATATACAGGGTATGTGTTGTTGTTATAATTTATTTCAAAATATGTTCAAGTCAAACTATAATAAAAATTTTTAAACAGAGAGAGTAGAATATACGATATAAAAAATAGTGTTAAATACAATGAATAAACCATATTATAAGATGAAACGTCATAAAAATAACCTTATACGTGTTGAATTTAAGGCTTCTTAGCCGTTTAACACCCGCTAATTATGTGTAGAAAATACGAAAGATTTTACGATATTAAACTATAACGGTATCACCGACTAATCTTATCTTGGAACTGATTGTAAACAAAACTAAGAAACGTCAATATTATAAGTAATCTTCATTGTCATCAGCTGAAGTAGTCGGCGACAGTAGCTGTACTCCAATTATTTTTGTGGGTTCTATGCCATCTAGTCGTTGGTTCTGAAACAATTTTATAATCCGAATATCAACGCAATTCATATATTCATTAATTAAACATGTTGTTTTCGTCAGAATATCAACTGTCTATTCGTTAGCTAAACATGTGGGTTGCGTGCTCCGAGAAAATCATGTATTTTCCGCGACAAAACAATTGTATGAGCAAAAAGTGAAATCTCCTATTTTGGCTTCATGGCTTTAGCTCCAAGACGCATTTGTGGAGGATGCAAATCAGGAGACCACTGACGCATTTGTGGAGGATGCAAATCAGGAGACCAGCGGTCTCCTAGGTTAGGTGGGATCTTACGCATTGATCCAGTGACCCAGATAAGATGTGTAGCGCCCCGTCCCGAACCCTAGGGTCAGAACCGGTATGCCCGCCGTATTCCACTAAGGGATATACAAGGCGTCTGTACGAATCACTGCACTTATTAAACGACAGAGTATTCGAATGCGGAAGCAAAATAAATCAATTCAAAACCCTATATCGAAAGTAAAATTCCCAAATCATATATAGCCAACATCAAGTCAAAATTCCCTAACCGACATCGTAAAGTTCGTAAAACAAAATCACTAAGCTAAGTCCTCAAATGAAATAATAAATAAAATAAAACTTCCTCGTTTCTTGTTCCTCAATCTCCCCATAGTCTCTACGAGTCCCACTGAGCACACTCTGAATCTTCTCCAACCCATACGTAATCATACCCTGAATCGTCTGCAAGAAAACAAAACGAACGGTATGAGCGACAAAAACGTCACTCAGTAGGTACCCTGCCTACATCGGCCCTGTGAGATCATACATGCTAGGACAGTAGTGAAATGCATATAAGTACGTTAATACGAAAATAGACTGTCCACGTTTTCGCAAATACGTATAACGGTCATAACTTCTTAAAACAATCAAAACACATAATCATGCGAAATGAGCGTGAAATGCAATGCCACATACGTGATGCATGATAACCCTATATTCTCAGAAACATTCATCTAATCGTGCAATGCATGACCCCGGGTCCTAACAGAACGGAACGGAACAGAACGGAACACAGATGCGACTTAGGTCTCGCATGTCTTAACATAACATAACAGATATGCGACTTAGGTCTCGCATATCCTAACAGAACAGAACAGATATGCGACTTAGGTCTCGCATACCTTAACAGAACAGAACAGATATGCGACTTAGGTCTCGCATATCCTAACAGAACAGAACAGATATGCGACTTAGGTCTCGCATACCCTAGCAGAACAGATATGCGACTTAGGTCTCGCATACCTTAACAGAACAGAACAGATATGCGACTTAGGTCTCGCATATCCTAACAGAACAGAACAGATATGCGACTTAGGTCTCGCATACTCTAGCAGAACAGATATGCGACTTAGGTCTCGCATACCCTAATGTAATGTCGTGATGCATGAATGCACAGAAATCACATACACAGACTTTCCTTCCTTTCCTTATTCCTTTTTCCTTTTTCCTTTTTTTTTCATTTTCTTTTCTTTTTCTTTTATTTTCTTTTTCTTTTTCGTTTTCCTTTTCTTTTCTTTTTTTCCTTTTTTTTTTCTTTTTTTCCTTCACGCCTTCAGATTCCTACATTTTACTTTCCTTTGTCGATTTCAGAATTTCTTCCCCCCCCCCTCTGATCTTCGACCAATATTCCCCCCTCACATCTTTCGGCCTCCCAGCTCCCTCACCCCCTCCCCCACATCGCCCCCCTTCAGCTGCACCCCATTCAGCCCCCCTTCAACCCCACTCCTTCCAGCCGCCAGCACGGCAGCCCGTGACCATAGCCCACCACCACCGGCCACGCGCCACCATCACCACGCCTCCAACCGGATTCCGTTATTCACATACACATCGAAAAATGCAACCTTTTCATACTAATCATACGAAAATAACGTTATACATACATATACTTACGCGATCATATATACGGATATACGATTCACCACATACACATATAATCAAATAATCAAACATCTATACAATCACAATTACTGATGCACGATCTCGTTTTCATAAAGAAACTAAAGATTTTCGTTTTACATTCAACGGATGTTAAGGGGACACCTACCTGATAATTGCTACGCGTTTGAAGGGTTGATCGGGTTGGTGGTGCTCTCCCGGAACCGGCGGCCTTAAAGCTTTTGGAGACAAGAAGCGTTTTTTTTTGTGGAGAAGGCCGCTGTTTGTTTAATGTGGGGAGGAAGAGATTTCACGTGATTAAATAGAAATTTGATTAGGGTTTAGGGAAAATTTCCTAATCAAATTAGGTTTGATAATTAATTAGGCCTTAATGACTCTTTTGCCCCTTTTAAAAAAAATGGGATACAACATTCTCCCCCCCTTACAAAAAGTTTCGGCCTCGAAACTTGCGTGTTACGTAATCAGTAACTTAGTATAGTTCTACATAGTTCATTTACCTAGATCATGACCGAGCTTAGTATCCCTTGAGTATTCCGATATGTTACCCATTCCACTTCCTCGATACAGGACTAAGTCCTCAAATCATTCAGTGTATATATATACAATGTAATCTTTAAATCCATTGTCCTCCGTCTGGCATATCGTAACCTATTCTTTCTATAGTTCTCAAATCAACCTTAAGTGTATCGTCATTATACTGGTTTCATAACTTAATCGTCGGTCTACATCATACTTATATTTGCTATTATGAGCAACCCTCTAAAATCAGTTCTTAGGTGTAGTACAATCTTTAACTTAACGCCTTGTTCACAAGACTCATCCCTGAAGCTGTATGTATTTTTCAGAATACGTTGTACTCTAGTACGATTTAATTTAGTCATCACTAACATCTCACAAGATCATCTAATCCTTCTAAGGTTCAATCCTTAATTATCTATAATTAATGCTTACATCTTCTACTTATACCACTTGACGTGTATCATTCATCTTATTGCAATCTACAATACCGAATCCTTAACCTTATCACATATGATTCATCCTCTAAATAATTAATCATAACAACATCCTTGGTGTATGCTCATATGGTAACCGTTACCCTTCCTTAATACAAACAAGTCTTCAAAATCAGTTCTTATACACTTACGGACTAGCTCTATGATCATGCTCTTAATTTCTCAGGGATGTCGTTAGCAACTTAGTATACGAAATATGTATGGACATATATTTCTTCAAGTTAAAAGGAAAGTAGCTTACGTAGCTATAATTTTTAATATAGCTTTAACTATTTAAAATACTGAACCTTCTAATTTTTGTAAACACAAAACTCAAGTATCATAGATTTGTTTTCGCAACGCGACATCTCAAATGACCATTTTTAAAAAACGATGATATAACTTGTTCGCAAGACATTTTGGTAAAATTACGTCAAAACAGTTGAAAACTTAATAATGTAAGGTTTTATGAAACGATTTGAATACCTTCTGTTTTCAAAAACAGGTATATATATTTTGAAAGTTATGTTTTATTTCGCAAAATACAACATTTGAAAACTCCACGAATGCAAAGTTTCGAAAAACAATTTTGACTAAGATACCTCTCTTTTTCAAAAAGAAATAAGTACATTTGAAACTGTCTCTGGTTCACGAACTTAATAAGTTTATCGCAAGCAGATAAATAAATTTGAAAACATTTAAACGGTTAAACTGCTTGCGCTACCGATAGTCGTCAAATTAAATTAATTTTGACCAAAAATAGATATAACAAAAATAGAAATATTCTGTAAGAAATATATACAAACACATCGTTTTTGCAAAAACATCAATATTTTAAAAGTTTCTCCCTTTTCAAGGTCGTCAAAAAGATTGAAGATTTTATTATACTGATTTACAATTACGGGAAAAAAATATTTAGCTTCGTAAAGTTTAGTAGACTATATAAAGAAATGAGATTTTTTTTTAAAAAAAATGTCTTTTGAAGTCCCTGTAAAATATAGGTATAACTCAGTCTACGTGCTTATATAAAATATTTATTTGCTAGAAAAATAATAGTCCAATATTTCGTATAATTTGTAACATCCTTCCTTATTTTCAAAAGAACAATCCGTCTATGTATCATTTCTTATAAGTCTAACCTTCGCCTACTATGATGAAATCTCTAACTTTAATTGTCCAGTCTTAGCATGGCACACTAAATATTTATCGACTTAAGGTGTTCTAATTCACCATGCTTCCGTGCCCCATACTGATCCACTGTATTTCTTTACTTGGTTATTTCAATCGCTAGTGTTAACCTAGTTAAATCTCATATGAAAAGTAACCGCTACTTATTCATGCTTACTCTATTTCAGTTCAAGCCTATTAGGTTCAAGATGAATATTTCAATGTCAACACTTAGCCCACAATTTGTAATGATACATCATTCCAAGGTACTTACTATAGTCGATTCTCGCATGTCGCTATTGTCCAATACTGACTAATATCGTCGACCTATTTTGATTACCCTACTTTCAACATCTTAACCCTAGACTATAAATTCCTTTGTACAATGTCCTTAACTAAACTCTACTGATTATAATGCTAATCTTTATTTAGTTTCTATCATTCTACTATAAATCATCTCTTAGTATTTATCATACTATTATAATTCGTTTCTTAGTCGCTATGGTCCCAACTTAGACCTAAGTCTGCTCTGATGTTACCGTCCAAGTAGGGATATGTACCCGCTTTACTTTACCCTAATGATATCGAATACCGTGTTGCAGTTATGGTAAGGCAGCCCGAGTTACTGTCTGACCCATTAATATGCCAACTAACGTTTGTAGTATGGTATTTTGGTTAACATTGTAATTCATTCAAATCAATTATATAATTCAATTAGGGTTACTAAGATCACAGCCTAGAGAGTTATGATCAACCTTAGATAAGGGAGGATTGTATAGGATATCCTAGGTATACGTGTTTCAAAACCGATCGACTTCTTAAGTTTAAGATCATAACTTATTTCTAAGATCGTTCTTAGCATCATCATTTCTTAAGTCTAAGATCACGTCTTATTTCCAAATTATAATTAGTACATAATCAACACTTATTACTAAATCAGTACTTATGTCTAAAGTCAGCTCTTAATCGAGATCGTTACTTATGTCTAAGATCGTGAC
The DNA here is from genome assembly GCA_036186865.1 of Eustoma russellianum. NCBI lineage: Eukaryota > Viridiplantae > Streptophyta > Magnoliopsida > Gentianales > Gentianaceae > Eustoma > Eustoma russellianum. The sequence goes on along the minus strand of AP025048.1, from coordinate 4,976,871 downwards.
TTATGTCCAGGATCATCGCTTGTAACTAAGATCAGTACCTATGTTCATGATCATCGCTTATGTTCAAATCATCACTTAGTCTAAATCTAACTTATTTTAAGGTCAAACTTAGTCTCAGATCACAACTTACATCTAAAATCAAACTTAGTCTAAGATTAAACTTACATATACGATCGAAACTTAAGTCTATAATCATCTCTTACGTCTAAGATCAAACTTACGTCTATGATCAAACTTAAGTCTAGAGTCATCTCTTACGTCTAAGATCATTTCTTAATTCTATGTTTCCGCAGTAGATCTAGAGCCTGGGCTCTGATACCACCTGTAGCGCCCCGTCCCGAACCCTAGGGTCAGAACCGGTACGCCCGCCGTATTCCACTAAGGGATATACAAGGCGTCTGTACGAATCACTGCACTTATTAAACGACAGAGTATTCGAATGCGGAAGCAAAATAAATCAATTCAAAACCCTATATCGAAAGTAAAATTCCCAAATCATATATAGCCAACATCAAGTCAAAATTCCCTAACCGACATCGTAAAGTTCGTAAAACAAAATCCCTAAGCTAAGTCCTCAAATGAAATAATAAATAAAATAAAACTTCCTCGTTTCTTGTTCCTCAATCTCCCCATAGTCTCTACGAGTCCCACTGAGCACACTCTGAATCTTCTCCAACCCATACGTAATCATACCCTGAATTGTCTGCAAGAAAACAAAACGAACGGTATGAGCGACAAAAACGTCACTCAGTAGGTACCCTGCCTGCATCGGCCCTGTGAGATCATACATGCTAGGACAGTAGTGAAATACATATAAGTACGTTAATACGAAAATAGACTGTCCACGTTTTCGCAAATACGTATAACGGTCATAACTTCTTAAAACAATCAAAACACATAATCATGCGAAATGAGCGTGAAATGCAATGCCACATACGTGATGCATGATAACCCTATATTCTCAGAAACATTCATCTAATCGTGCAATGCATGACCCCGGGTCCTAACAGAACGGAACGGAACGGAACGGAACAGAGATGCGACTTAGGTCTCGCATGTCTTAACATAACATAACAGATATGCGACTTAGGTCTCGCATATCCTAACAGAACAGAACAGATATGCGACTTAGGTCTCGCATACCTTAACAGAACAGAACAGATATGCGACTTAGGTCTCGCATATCCTAACAGAACAGAACAGATATGCGACTTAGGTCTCGCATACCCTAGCAGAACAGATATGCGACTTAGGTCTCGCATACCTTAACAGAACAGAACAGATATGCGACTAAGGTCTCGCATATCCTAACAGAACAGAACAGATATGCGACTTAGGTCTCGCATACCCTAGCAGAACAGATATGCGACTTAGGTCTCGCATACCCTAATGTAATGTCGTGATGCATGAATACACAGAAATCACATACACAGACTTTCCTTCCTTTCCTTATTCCTTTTTCCTTTTTCCTTTTTTTTTTCATTTTCTTTTCTTTTTCTTTTATTTTCTTTTTCTTTTTCGTTTTCCTTTTCTTTTCTTTTTTTCCTTTTTTTTTCTTTTTTTCCTTCACGCCTTCAGATTCCTACATTTTACTTTCCTTTGTCGATTTCAGAATTTCTTCCCCCCCCCCCCCCCCTTCTGATCTTCGACCAATATTCCCTCCTCACATCTTTCGGCCTCCCAGCTCCCTCACCCCCTCCCCCACATCGCCCCCCTTCAGCTGCACCCCATTCAGCCCCCCTTCAACCCCACTCCTTCCAGCCGCCAGCACGGCAGCCCGTGGCCATAGCCCACCACCACCGGCCACGCGCCACCATCACCACGCCTCCAACCGGATTCCGTTATTCACATACACATCGAAAAATGCAACCTTTTCATACTAATCATACGAAAATAACGTTATACATACATATACTTACGCGATCATATATACGGATATACGATTCACCACATACACATATAATCAAATAATCAAACATCTATACAATCACAATTACTGATGCACGATCTCGTTTTCATAAAGAAACTAAAGATTTTTGTTTTACATTCAACGGATGTTAAGGGGACACCTACCTGATAATTGCTACGCGTTTGAAGGGTTGATCGGGTTGGTGGTGCTCTCCCGGAACCGGCGGCCTTAAAGCTTTTGGAGACAAGAAGCGTTTTTTTTTTGTGGAGAAGGCCGCTGTTTGTTTAATGTGGGGAGGAAGAGATTTCACGTGATTAAATAGAAATTTGATTAGGGTTTAGGGAAAATTTCCTAATCAAATTAGGTTTGATAATTAATTAGGCCTTAATGACTCTTTTGCCCCTTTTAAAAAAAATGGGATACAACAAGATGTCCCCTACAAATCAGGCATTCGGCCTAGCAGCAGAAGAACACTTATACTGTGTTTGTCCTTGGATTCGAAGTCATCACTTCTTGGAGCAAATTCTAACTTGAATACCAACTGAGCTATGCGATCGGACAGGAAAACATCTATTTTCCAAGCCTGGTAGAAGCTAATGTGAAGTCATCGGATGACGTTACCAGGCTAAAAGAAAATAAAGCAAACTTAATTATCTTGACAAAAAAGAAGCCTCTGAATAAATAAATAAAAAAATAAACACGTAACATGAGAGATGCAGAAGCGTAAAGAATTGAGTAACACTTCCTTCAACATGACAACAACATAAGATTACGCCTTAATTATAGGTAGTTGTCATAAATATATCTACTATTCTCAAACCTTGTTGCTGTCACACAATTACAAACAAATGTTACAAAAACATCAACCGGAGAGCTACCACATGTAGAAGGTTGATAGATTGCATCTATGTTTGTCGGTTCGAATTTTTTTAGTTGTAATGTTTGATTAGGTCATAGCTTCAGCTCGTTATACTGAAGCGATTTTGAGGTCAAACACTTTATAGACATCAAGTTCTGGACCTTTCGCTTAGGAGACCACTGAATAACTTGATTTACATTCTCTATAAAGTTCATAAAAGTTAAGATGATAGAAGCTCTCGGAATCAAAATATGATATTTTGCATTAAGAAGGAGGTTTGAGGTTACAGGTGGAGGGAGGGGGGGGGGGAGTGAAAAGTACTGAATATTAGTGTTGGTATCTCGCAAAGTCACATACAAACAAATAAATGGTTATGTTTATAACTTGAAATTTGTCCATAAGATCTCTTGAATAATTAGTAACTAAGAAACTTACTAACAATAATTTAAAAAAACACGATAAACCTATTATAAATCCATTAAATTTCAAAAACAAAATTCTAAATGGAGCAAGAGCTAAAATAAAAGCATCACGTGCTTAAAAAATAGGTGCAACTGTTTTTGGCTGGCTTCGTTGTTCTCTAAATAGTGAATACCCATATCTCTTTGTTTCGTTCAATTAAATGCAAATAACCCATCTCTTTTGGGCACCTTTTGGACTACCAAACCTTACTTTATAAAATGCATGCAAAATCATATTATATGTCTTCATTTTTAATGACACCAAAACCAATTTCGTATACCTTTTATTTTTCTTTATTTTTTAGTCCTTTTCTTCTCTTATTACAATCAAACATCTGATGAATTATATGGAAACGGTCGCCGCCAGGTAAGCCTTTCAGTGCGTGATATTTTAACAACGTTGGTTTTTGTTTCATTTGGAAGATGTCCACACATAGGCATTTCTCTATCTGACCTTTGAGGTCACATGTGGATCTGCGAAAACAGTTTCTTACATAAAATATAAAGTAAAGCTGTGTATATCATATTGCGAAGCGATCCAACCGCTCTTCGAATCCTGTTTAAACACGGGAGTCCAGTGCCCAAGAACGTCTTTTATATTTTTACCATCCAAAACAAATACATATAAACACAAATAAACGTTCCATACGATTTCCTAGACTGAAATATCACCCTTCTGATAGTGGATAATTATTTATATCACTAGAAAGAAAATATGTAGCTTATGTGGTTAAATTTGAACTCTTAAGACTAAAATGTATTTTATCAATTTTATTTGCAAATGCAAAGTTGTTAACACTTAATACAATGGTAGATTTATTATATTTGTTAGTGTTTTTATTCTTTAGGATATAATGACATGTATATGTAACCGTCTATTAAAGGAAAAAAGAAAAAGACCTTCTATCTTTTTCCAAGCCTCTTCGATTGTGAAGCTAAAAGAAGAAAAGAAAACTACGAAACTTGGACAATTTTTTTCTCCTATTAGTTTGATGTTTTTCTTCATTTAAAAATATTTTTCAACTATGTGCGTATAATGTCAAATTATTTAGAATATCAGGCAACAGGCAACGAGTATAACCTTCTGGAACATCCGTGTCATGACTGGTTATCAATAATTATCTTTTAAGTATATGTAATTAATTCCTCAAAATATATATATATATAATTAAATTGAAGTAAAGAAATCATCAAGGACAAAAATATGACATTACGGCGTGGATGGTCACAAGTGACGCCAACTTTTGGGCCTTAAGAGAAGCCATCTTAAAGGTAGGACAGAGCATTTCTGGCACAATAATTAAGTTAGTAATTGAAATGCGCCAATAAACTTTTACAATATGCTATTATTGAAGGAAAAAGGAGTCGTTTCAAATACACTAGGCTCCTGTGTTTATGTAAAGTATGGTGAGTGACCGGATCGTTTCGCGATATGCAGTCTTACCCTACACTTTGTGCAAGAGGCAGTTTCGACAACTCGAATTCATAACCTCAAGGTCACAAAACAGTAACCTTACCGGTGGCTCTAAAATACGCTCTCCTATTGAAGGAAAAAAAGTAAAAGGAAAATGAAGTTGCAATATTTCCTATTGGGTCAATCATAATTTTTGTAGGGGTGGCAATTTCAGACACGACACGAAAACACGACCCAAACCTGACACGAATTTTTGCGGGTATGGGCATAACCTTGGCGGGTTTCGTGTACGAATCATGTAAGACATGAAAAATACCCACCAATGGCGGGTCGTGTCCAGGTATACCCGCGGGTACCCGTTTATACCCGAAATACCCGAAATTAAAAAATATATTTTAAATAAAATTCATAATTAATAAAATAAAAAATAAAATTTTCCAAAATCCTATTTCTCTTATTCGGTTCCCCCTCCCTCCATTCCCAAGTCTCAAATCCCATTTCCCCTTCTCTGGCTCTAGGCTGAGGTGACATAGTCTTCTTCGAAAGAGGATGTTGCTACCAGAATAATGGAACGACACAATCATTTTGCTAGCTCAATGCAGTCTCGTTTAGCCAAATTACAGGTGAATACTAGAATTTGGTCAAATTAAAATAATGGATTTATATTCGACTTATTCTGTGTATTAGCATATGGCTTTGCTCTGTGAAAGTGTAGACATTTTTGTCTGCTGCCTCTTCTTAATAGGCTACTTGGAAGTGAGACAGATAGGTAAAAGAATTTTATGCGTCGAAAATTTTCCTTTTCTCTCTCTTGTTTATATTATCTAGCTGAAGAACATATCTAATAAAAAGTGCGTTGGGATCTTTGAGGTAGCTGATATCCTGACCCGACGCCCGCAACCACCAGCCACCCCTCCTCTATCTCTCTTTTTGTCAAGTTCGTAGGTATACCCGATACACGACACGAAAACTGACATGTACGGGTTTGTGTATCTACATCCATACACGTGAAGCAAACGGGTAAGGTATGGGTATGACACTTTGATATACGAAATCCAAAAAACACGAAACACAAAACACGACCTGTTTGACACTCCTAAATTTTTGGTGAGGAAATACCATTGCTTTGACCTTTTTGTTTTCTTGCTTATCACTAATATTACACCTCGATGTGCTTATTGATACTGTTCTAACACAAGATATAGAGTATATCAACATATATAGACACCTTTGGAGTACAAATAGACTCACCCTACAAAAATTTGCACCAAAAAGATTTGAGAGAAAGGTAACCTTAAGTACACCCTTTTTTTTTATAAAACACACTCTTTTGTTTAATCAATGATTAAAAATGATTCAAAAGATGAAATCAATGGCGGAATAATACCAAATGTATGTCTTTATAAAAAAAAAAGAGCGTGTAGTGTCAAAATTTATGAACTATTAAACATAAACATACCGTCAGTTAAACCTTACAGTTCCAACCGATTTCAACCAGTTATCGCCAAACTCAAACGGTCTATTTCGATTTAAAATGCAAAATTTATGTAACGTTTCGGCACAGCGCGGTTTTATCCCGGTTCAGCTCTGGCTTTTCCCTCCCGGTTCCGGTTGGCAAATTTAAACCGAAAATGGCCATCCCTAGTGCGGATGAGATCAGAGGAGGCCTCATATGAGGCAAAATATGAGGTCTCCAATCACGCGACGCCACGTGTACAGAAAGACATTTTCTAAAAAAAAGAAAAAAAAATAAACAGCGGGTCTTTTTGTACACGTGGCGTCGCGTGATTGGAAACCTTATATTTTGCCTCATATGAGGCCTCCTCTGATCTCATCCGCCCCTAGCGCTACATTCCAAATCCACATGGCCCCCCTCCTCGAGTCAGCCATAGGCCATTACCATCCTTTTCCATTCATAATATATATATATATATATATATATATATATATATATATATATATATATATATATATGAGTAAGAGGATTAAGGTTAACGAGGTATAGACCAGATATAGGGGCACCGTAGAATATATTTAGGGACGTAGGTATTATCTACACTGTAGGTTGATTTTGTACTTGTTTATGTTTTGCCGTTGTTTTGCATTATATGTACATATACATGTTATGTGTATTTTAATATCGACATCATCCTCTTCGTATTTCCTGAATTGCATCACTAACACACTAGCACATCATATATCTATTATTAAGTTATTTATGCAGGTACATATAGAGCCGGAGGTCTCAGTGGAATCAAACTCTCTATCACTTTGGACAGAGTTATTGTTTGTCTGTCACTTATTCTCCCCAGACCCTAACGATATCTTTTGCTGTCATTGAGATATACTGGGTACGAATAATATATATATATATATATATATATATATATATATATATATATATATATATATATATATAAACAAGAGCTCCAGGTGTGTGTCTTCATCTCTCTTTCAAGCTGCTCCCACAAGAAGCCTATGGAGCGTATTGATGAGTCAGTAGAGATTTTATCAACTACTGAACAAAAAGAAGTGGAGCCTGAAGATCTTCTGGACAAATCTTGGTTTTTCCACAACTTGTTCAATACTCCCAAAAGAACATCATCCACCATCATGCCAACATCTTATTCCGATTCCTCTCTTTCCTCCTCATCCAACGGTCCTGATCGTCAAGAACAGCTGCAGCCCATAAAATCATTAGAAGAAACCTTCTCTTCATTAAAAAAACTTCCCGTTCAACATTCCGGCAGGCTCTCCCGTCCGGCAGGATTGATCAGGGCTCCGTCCTTGCCTGAAGAATCAGCTTCTGAAAGGGTCCGAAAGCTAATCTTCAGAGGTCATCTAATAGTCTTATCCGTGCTCCTTCTTTACCTTCTCCAGTGGTAAAGGAAGAAATCCATGATGAAGAAAGTGATTTCTCTATGAGCAAATTGATTAGGCAAGCTTCTCTTAATCAATCAGATTCGCTATTACCTCCTCGATGTTCCCCAAAGGTGACGTCTTTATTTTGTTGATTTATAACAAACTTAAGTCATATACCCCCAATCTTCTAATTTGGTATACTGTCACAAAGAAGGATGTTTTGTAATAATTCATGCTAGTTTATAAGATTTTGTGTTTCTAAATATTCATTCAAAGGCTTAGAATGATTGACCATTTTTGGCAATTTCAGGTTGTTAGACAAAGTTCTAGCACACCAAGACAGATGCAGAGCAAAAATACAGAGCAAGATACTGTAAAAACACAGAGTGCTGAAGGGGTGAGAAGAAAAAATCAACTGAGTCGAATTAGTAGGCTGGCAAGAAGTTCAAGTGACTTGGGATTTCAACAACTCAAAGATCTCAGGGATCTGAGTATCAATTATGACAACAAAGGGACAGAGAAAGAAGGGTTCGTTCAATCCCAAGAAAATATCACAGAGCCCTCCTCAGCAAAAGCATGTCAAGAACAGAGCTTTTCTGCAGATCAATGGGGTGACAAGAGATCAGTGGAGGAAGACATGAAAGCTCAGATTAAGTTCTGGGCTAGAGCTGTTGCATCAAATGTTCAATGCTAACTCTGATTGCAATCGGTATCAAAAAAAATTTAACTTCAAATTAAGCTTTGAGTATTACTATTTACCAATAGATAAGTCACATTATTCAATTACAGGGATTCTGTAGTTTCTAATAGATTTCAGCTATAATTACTGTGTATTGATAGGTAATCACGGACCAATCTATGCTCTCTTTTTAGCTCTTAGGATTCCTATATAAAGGGTAGCCACATGTTCCGACGAAAGGAGCCATATTTCATAGTCTATGATTCATATATACGTGTACCATTTCCAATGGAGTCAAGCTCATTCTTCTTTGATTTTGAAATATGATGGAATAAAACAAAATAACTCACTAAATTGGATGTGCTTCTTATATTGTGAAATAGTAGTTGATCCACATATCTTGACGCAATTTTCATTGTGGGTCATGGGAAATCAACATCTGTGTGTTTCTAACATATGAGTATGATTGCGTACATACGATCTATTTATACCTCGCCATAGACGGAAGCATGGGGTAATGTTGTTGTATGATTCATATATACGTTGGCTAATTCACGCATGTGATCTATAAAGTTGCTTTTTCTTCTCGTTTCTGTGAGCGGCTGATGGAATAGGCCCTGCTGCATTACTCCATAATAGGGCTGTAAATGAATCAAGCCGTTCGGTTGTTCGGCTCGTTTGGTTCGGGCTCGAGCTCGAGCTCGGCTCGGATAAAAGGTTAATGAACAGAGCTTGAACACCCTTTTCTGTTCGAGCTCGGTAAGTGGCACCGTTCGTTTAAGGTGTTCGGCTCGTTAATGTTGTTCGTTGAGTTAAACGAACCAAGCTTGAACAAGTAAATATGTTCGTTTAAATAAACGAACAAGCTCGGCTCGTTCGCTAAGTTAAATGAACAGAGCTTGAACAACGCAATGCTCGGCTCGTTCGGCTCGTTTACAGCCCTACTCCATAAGATGGCTTTCCTAGTTTCCTGCACTACGCATGTGAACATATAAAGCTTAAAGTGAAGATTTATGATGTCGTTGGCTTGTCAATTTTCTGATCAATCATATGATATCTGATTTTGTATTTTTCTTTAAGAACAAATTTAGTAAAAGTCTTTAAGAACAAATTTAGTAAAAGGAGTTGTAACAGCATACACTAGTGAGAAAATTAAGATTTACATATCTAAGAGGAGATGAATACTAACCAGAATAACGAATAGATGCAAATAACGATCCTTTTGGACAAAAATCATGCCAAGTTGGAAAAGATATGACTAATAAATTCGGGGTGGAAAATCTTGAGAATGGCTATGGCATATTTAGATATCCGATACAACAGCATCATTGAAAGCTCCCGCCTATGGCAGGATATGAGGGGTCAGATGTACCTAACCATACTCGCATGGTTAGAAACACACAAAGGTTGTTTCCCAATGACCCATAATGATGTGTCAAGTTATGACAATATAAGGAACGCCATCCAATTTATTGAGTCATAATTACCATTTCATATTTAATTATGGAATCTTGTTTTTTTAAAACAAGCAGTTAAACCAACGCATTAATGATCAGCTAAGTAACACGTCAAATTTCAAAAAATGAAAATTGAACACAGAACATACAAAGCATCATATAATATGTGTAAGAAGTCATATTTTCCAGTTAGGAATATGAAATTAAGAGAGATAAAGTACAAATTAGTACTTCATTTTGGGTTCTGAAAATAATTTTTAAGTTATGCTTTGGTATATTATTCCGTCGTCTTTACTCTATTTAATTTGGTTCATTTAGCTGGTTCAACCAATGAAAATAATTTTACATGATGTCATTGATGCAATATTTCACTCATCAATTTTGATTAGGGTTTATGTTTATCATCATCAAGAGAATATACTTGGATTTGCTTAGAATGGCAGTTTAGACCATTTCAATCAAAATCTTTCTATGATTATTGTGAAAAGTATTGTTTATCATATTTATTGGAGTTATCTGGTGGAACTCTGTCAGATGAACTACAGAAAACAATGGATTTGGACATGGTCAGTCCAAATCATATTTTTTAGTTTTAATATTTGTTGAAACTTGGGCTTACATGAGCTGATGCTCATATTCACTCAAAACCTTAAGCCAATGGATGGTGGAACCTCATCTTCATATAAGCCATGCATTTGTTCTCAAATTAGCCAATGTGTGATTCTCAACACCTGCCCTCACGTGGCAACGTGGCTTGACATACACACGCACCTTACAACCCGCCCTCAATCACAAACCACAAGTCAGGCAATGAACATCTGGACTTAGGTGAGGGGAAACATTAAGTGGCCAACCATGGGCCAGGCAAGGGGTGAGTCCACATTTTTAAACCTGCCAGATACCATGTTGAAACTTGGGCTTACATGAGATGAGGCCCATATCCACTCAAAACCTCAAGGCAATGGGTGGTGGAACCTCATCTTCATATAAGCCATGCATTTGTTCTCAAATTAGCCAATGTAGGATTCTCAACAATATTACCGTCTGAATACCAACTGAGCTATGTCCTAAAACGTCCAACTCATATTCTTGTTAGCATATCATTATCATCATCCGTATCCAGTATATTCTAACGACAGCAAAAGCTATGATCTAATATAAAATTATGCCATAAAGGACAATGCATTCCATTTTAGAAATGAATTTATGCAAGCAGCGGATTGGACAAATACATTGATGTAACAGCTTAGTATGTTTATGAAATATCTCAAGAAAGGAACGAAAAAAACATAAGTGATATGACTGATGGTTTCGAAGTGCTTTACAATAAAATATCATAAATTTCAAGTCACCGCCATCTTACCCTTGTATCTGTTTAGTTTTTTTAGTTTTTTTATTTAATTACTCTTTAGAGTATAGGGACAAAAAAAACTCAATCAAAAAATTATATTTGTAAGGTATATACGTGTGAGTGCATATTTTAACCCTAAGGTAGAGTGAAATTTCTCCCTTTCTATGTTTCGTCTCACTTTAAAAGGCATCATTGGGAAATCATGACGTTCAACAAACTTTTGAATGTTTATGCTGGACATTGAGATCCGGTTGCTCATAATTTCATCCAGTTTTACGCTTTTCTTTGTTGGTCTATTTTTTATTTGTTAAATCTGTTACATTTTCTTATGACAAACAGATCCTACTCCCTCTTTTTCGTCTCTATTTGTGATTATGATCTGTCTTCTTAAAATATTTCTCATTGTCATAGTTACTTTCATTAACTTATGCCCTTTGTGTTCTGTTGTAGTTGTCTAGAGAATGTGGCTCAAAGCTTTACCATAAAATCTTCATGTGAAATTTGATTTGTAGAAGACTTAAACAACTTATTATAAGAACAACACGCTTACAATATGCGTAAATTATTGATAAGAATATTTACCTGCAAAATTAGTTTTGGTATGGATGAGACAATATTTATGGTTAGCATAAGGTGGTTGCTAATTAGGATATGCTTTATTGCAACTATGAACTTCGTAGATCGAGTAGTAATCAGACATATGTCTCGTATGTCTTCAAGTGTATGTTGCTAGATATTTCAAAGCAACGACCCCAATTATGTTCGCTCTCTTTGGCAGCAACAACGTACGCTATTGGAAATATATGATCAGCAGCATCAACCACAACAGCATTCAACAATATCTCACTAAACTTGCCATAAAAATGCATATCGTTTATTGATATCATCGGACGACAATGTTTGAATCCCAAAATAGACGATCTTAATGCCTAAAAAACTGCATCATACACTTCTGATCAGTAGTTCTCAACTTTGGATCATGTTTCTACCAGACTACGGTCCTTTCGTTTGATGCCTTTTTTGCATCCATGTAGCGAGACAACTCATTGAAAGATTCAAACCAATTACCATACACAATTTTCATTTAAGATTTTCCCATCCATGTTTTCTTCTTTTTGATGTCCACATTCAAGCTTTCTTTTATGGATTCACAAGCATCTTGAGTTACAAATTCTATATTTTGACTAATGTGTTCTCGAATCATCCTTCACTCCATTACTGAATTCACATTCTTGTCATCCGATGTGATACTAACATTTGTATAACTATAGCACTCACGAAAAATTTCAATCTCCTAATAGTTATCCGTTTTCCTTATGCTCGCTCTATGACGTTGCGGACAATTTGGGTCTTCCAACGTGCACACTTAACATACTAATACTTTTTCGTGAGTGCCATAACTTTAAAAGAAATCTATGATGCTTAACAGACCACAATTGCACAACATGTTGCACGTCTCTTTTGGTTTTGAACAACATTGTCTCTTCTAAGTGATCATGTTTACTCTCATTCCAAAGACGTTGTTTAAGCCTGCCTCGACCGCAAATGCTCGTGTCTTCTAATCGTTTGAAATCTTCCAAAAATAGAACAATTCCGTCAAAATGAGATAACCCCGGCCGAGGCGCCACTTCTCCATCCTCCTCCTCCTCAAGGGCCTATAGATAATCTTCATCTTTATCGTCCTCGAATTCATCGTCATCATCGTCGTTTTCTCGACTTCCTGTATTGGGTTGATTGTCTACATTTGCATGTGACGAAAAGCATGCAACCACATTACGTGTAGATCCAGCAATAATATCTTTGTCTACAGTACCATCAACAAGATTATAGCGGATGGTAGGACATCATGCACGGCCACATATACCTCCATAGTTGGAAGGGTTGGACAACGAATTAGTATTTCTAGATCTGATTTCAAGTTTTTCTCGTCAGAAATGCAAGCCAAGTTGTAAACGTAACCAGTGCATTAGACTCGAAGGGGTAGCGACAAACCAGATTATTGATCTAACATCTGCCTCCATCTTCAATATTGATTTAACCCTCTTTAAATTTTCTATACACGTTATAACTTGGCACCCTCAACATTTTGCTAGGAGAACGATCATATGAGATTCCATTGTATGAATTCACCGTAAATCCATAATACCTTCGTAATACAAAAGCAATTTGGATTTTGAAGTCATTTTCACTGTGTGGAGATTGTAAAAATATTTCCAAATTAGTTTCTTTATTACAATATCATCGGTATTAAATAGAAACTAATTAACGGATTGGTGGCCCCTCAGACACCTAAGTCGCCATTCACAATGGTGCCCGACAGTTTTCTAGCTCTAAATACCATTTTTATTTGTCAAAACACGATATTGTCGAGCGCCATTCAGAATGACATCCTGCTTGTTTGAGAAATTTTTTCCAATTCGTATCACATTTAGGTTTTTTTATTAAAGCTATAATATTTTTTGAATTTTTCCTCTTCTTCTCCTTCTCATTTGTTTATTCATATCAGCTTTTCCCACTCCAATCAAAGTCTTGAATTTTTTTTCCTCTATAGGAAAGTAATTTTCTTTCAGAAACTGGAGATACGTCTTTTTCTCCTCCATCATTCTGAACCGTGTACATATGTGTGTGCGTGTCAGTGTCACAAAGTATCAACATTTTTTATCCATCGAGTTTTAATAAAAGTGGAACATCTAATCTAGGGAGAACGAAAACTAGAACACAGTAAGGAGACACATATAGCACTGGCGAGATGGTACCAGTATCCATGAAAAGTTCTACTTGAGCATATTCACATCAGCACGCCTTATCAACAAATATATCATAAGGCACCTTTCTTTTATAAATCAGAAAGTGAGACAATTGTGAAACATTCATACCTCTCCTTAATTCGGGTACTCTTTAACGCACGCCAAGCAGCCAGCGCAGCAAAAGGAATTGCACTAGCTTCCTGTTGACCATAACCAATTCAGGTAAGCCACCGGTCATCATGAAGCACCATAAATGCACAAGGCATGACAAAATGTGTAAGGGCTTTGACAATCCTAAACTAGCCTAATACGTAAAAAGTTGTATTGGCAGGCCAAAAATAGAAACAACCCACTTCTGCTGATTTACAACAAGACTACAGAGTAAGGAATGTATTTAAAGGCTTCCAGAAAAAAGGACAATTTCATTCTCAAAGGCATACCATATGTGAAATAGAATTTGGTTTTAGCATAACTTCATCTTCTGCAAGAATAGCATAGTCAATATAGGTGTCCCTGATAGCAGTTGGATGAAGTGCACCAAACACCTCTTGCCCAAGCTTGAGGGAACGCACTGCACCTCAAACAGCGGCACCTTCTCCACTAACATCACGACCCAGGATCAAAGGCAAACTGGCTCAAATATAGAACGTCCATAACCTTGTCGTATCTGCAAGTACAAACTTGATCATTGGAAAAGTTTAGGCATAAGATGACCAAGTTTAACATAACATGTCTTGGACAGGCATAAAGAGTTAATTGCACCTGGTATCCATTTTTTTCCACAAAGTTTTAAGTAGCATCCAATGTTTCATGAAACACACTTGCCATTCAGACTTATAGGGTTAATAGACATCTGACATCCTGCAACTGGGAAAGCACCTGCTATAGGCGGTTTTTAGCATTTTTCCTTTTAATTTTAACCTTTAAGTCATTTGGTGGCAAAGATTTTCCAACCATGGTTAAAGCCTAATTCCTTCCTTTATACCAACCGAATCCTCCCTCCAAAATAGACCTAAACCCAAAAAAAACACAAATTATGTGG
>AP025048.1:4941948-4958692 GCA_036186865.1 Eustoma russellianum | reverse complement strand
AAACGAGGCAACACCACCGCTCTACAACTCGTAACCAAATTTCTTACGCCACTGGTAGTCCTAAACCCTGATTGTAGAAATATATATAAACAGGACGAACACGTTGATCCACTTCTCAAAATTCCGCCACGTCATAACAGTAACCGCATCCTGATAATCAAAGAACGCAAGAAAATGATGCGGCGTTACTCAAAATCAAATTCAGAGAATTTTGATTATGCGTCTAAACTCGCAAAACGGAGTGATTCAACACAAGGAGGAAGGCGGCAAGCTGGGGCGGGGGACCGATTGAACCACATGAACCGGAGATCAAGAATTTAAGAGGTGTAATCGCTATAATCCGCAAGAAAGAAAACATGAAAACGTGGGCTCTTCTCAATTCGAAAGACAGCTGCCACCCGTAGCCTTCCCTTATTTAGGCATCTTTGCTATAAATCTTTGAGGGAAAAACAAAATTCATTGTAGTTTTAAAGTTATTATAGTTTTAATAATAGAACTCTTTTTATTATATTTTTGAATAAATTCTTATCTATTGTATACAGTTTTGTTAAACTTATAGTATAGCACACAGTACCGTCTTAACAAAACTATAGTATGCTAATTTCACTTTTGGTACGTAAGAGTTGTGACTGAACCGCACCATGTTTCGCTATAAAAACCCCACATTTTAACATCAAACAAGCATAAAAAAGGTACTAGATGAAACAGAAATTACTTAAAAAAGCATTTGTCTCATAAAAAGCTTCCTTTCTCAAAACTTCATCAAAAAGGTTTCTTCTAATACATTGTCACACTTAGTATCTAAGCTTACCTGATGACCACAGATCACCTTCTCATTTTAGATTTCTCCATGCAAGTTGCACTTCTCGGATTAGTTGCACTCTGTATCATCAGCAAGTTGTCCTACTTGCACATCAGGACTTGATACAAAAGGTAATCAAATTGGAATATTCATTTCCACATAATTTAACGTGCACTACATAGTTGATAGTTTGCCACCATGTCGAGCCAAAAAGAACCCTAGAACGACAATACATTCATAAACACTGCCCAGGTTCCGGCTCATTGGAGATTCATTAATTCATCACGGAAAAATCCTAAGTTCATCAATGTTATAGTTAATAGAAACTCAATCAAACCAACAAAACCCAAAATGAGATACCGCATGCTTTTGAAACAGTTTTGACAGAAAATAGTTCTGGAAAAGATGATTGAATACATTATTCATTTCCTTCAGGTTCAGTTTACCAGACAAATTGTTTCCAGTGCTCCTCCACATTACCAGATAGATTGTTTCCAGGATTCCCATACATTAACATAATGTATAGGAATAAAACTCATCTACAAACAGCGGTCTCACCCACCCACCCAACACTCGGACAACCACCCTGACTTCATCTGGCAGCTTCTTGGGCCCACATATAACAGCATCAGATTTCATGATGTATCTTCTCTAACAGCAATGGCTCCGATTTCAGATGAAATATTCTTTGAGAGCACCTAGGACAGCCGGAGACGATTGAAAGCAGTATCAACTAGCGTGCGTTGACATTATGGAGCTTGTGAGCTTGTACCCATAGTGATCTTCTTGCGTTTCTTTTTCTTCTGCTTTATCTTGAGCCTAATAGAATCCTTAATGCTTCTTTCCCATTGCTTCCTGTTTTTCTCATAAAGCATCATTGCAGCACGGGCGTCTTCAATCTAAAGACAACAATGATATGTCACCAGCTTCTAAGGCTACTGAATTCTAAAAAGAAACAACTGTAGTTGAACATCATGTCACAGGTTCACACGATATGCGAAGGCATTTATATAGATGGACTTCACCTGTACGCAACAGTAGACTATGTTTTTCAAGTTTCAACAAATTCAATGGATTACTACTTACCAGTTGCATTGTCAGGAACTCAAACTCCCTTCGCACACCCCTGTTCCAATTCCCGCACCCACCCAATCCCAACCCCAATGCCGAAAAAGAGGAGCGGAAAAGAGTAAAAGAGATCTTCCCTTCTTCATCCATTTGTTCTTGTTAAAGCAAGAGAGGCGATATATAGAGAGAGAGACAATATTGCATCATGCCTAGCAAGCATCCAAAGCCCAGATAAATGGATAAGAAAGGAAACCTGCAATGATACTTAACTTACCGGGCAATGTTCCCCATTTTGAATTTCCACGTCAAGATAATCCAATGCAAGACGACGAAGAGCAGGATTGCGCCCTTCCCTGTTGTATCCATCAGAAAAAATGAGCAAATGCTAACACCAACAGACCAACTCTCATTTGCAGAAGAATAAAGAGGAACGGTACTTGTGAAAGTATTGGTACTCTGAGGTGTCCCTAATATCGTTTTTTGGATGACTTAAAAGCAAAGCCTGAATAAGATACCACAAGCTTAGACAAGCACATATAAAATTTGAGTATCTAGGAACTGAAGAATAGTTTTACTAGCCTTAAGATCGTTGCGCAATGCATGGCCAACAAGAATCCTCCCCTTCAGTAACTCCGCCACTTCTTTCTGAACAACACCAAAGTCCTTTGCTGCAGATGGCATTGCATATTTGAGAGATGGAGAAAAGAGATAGGGAAACTAAATTCTTTGAATACATAAAAATCATGTGTCCTATCAATCATCAAGTTAAACACTCCTGATTCAAGGGGGGGAAAAGGGACTGCTCATGAATTCTACAAGGAGGAAGGCATCCTTTCAAGCAGCAATAACATACTAAGAAGATTACTACATACAAAGAAGCACAAATCTTTTTGCAGCTCCAGTTAAGATAACAGGTTGAGAAAGTATGTCTGTCATCTTTGTATAAGACGTCAAAACTCTCACCCATTCCCCAAGCTTTCATAAGGTAAATAAAATACAATAAAGGGAGCTTGCTTCTGTAAAGTACCGCTAAATGGGGAGACCATAGAAAGGTTGGACCACTTTGGTCTAATGAACACAGCTTGCCAAAATTTCCTAGTGGATCAATAGAAATAAAATGAAAAAGAGCCCTTTCCTCTATGTCAAATTCGCATCGAAAAAAAGAAATATAAATATTTGTTTCTCCTAGAACCTCTAATCCAGTACGGCCCTTTCCGTATCACAAAGATGATTTCATTGGGGGAGACTCTGTTCGCACCATTGAACAGCGCTTCGTGGAACACCTAAGGGGGGTGATCATGTTGGGTGAATTGTGACCTCGTACGATCGTGTCGGGTAAGCAACAGCCATTTCGTCACAGTACTTAGACGATACTAGGTAGCATAGATATCATTATGGGAGAAATTGATCGTTAAAATGATAATGGCTAGAACAGAAATACAAGCTATCAACTTAACCTACGACCAAAAGACGAATGGCGACCACATTGGCCAATTCCCTTTCATGAAGTATGTGCAAGACTAGTGAAACAATTCGCAATATGTTGAGAATCCCACATTGGCTAATTTGAGAAAAAATGCATGGCTTATATGAGGATGAGGTACCACCACCCATTGCCTTAAGGTTTTGAGTGGATAAGGGCCTCACCACATGTAAGCCCAAGTTTCAACATGGTATCAGAGCAGGTTTAAAATATGGACTCACCCCTTGCCTGGCCCATGGTTGGCCACTTAATGTTTCCCCTCACCTAAGTCCAGATGTTCATGCCTGTCTTGTGGTTTGTGATTGATGGCGGATTGTAAGGCGCGTGTGTATGTCAAGTCACGTTGCCACGTGAGGGCGGGTGTTGAGAATCCCACATTGGCTAATTTGAGAAAAAATGCATGGCTTATATGAGGATGAGGTACCACCACCAATTGTCTTAAGGTTTTGAGTGGATATGGGTCTCACCACATGTAAGCCCAAGTTTTAACACAATATTATCATGTGGCTTTTGGAAATCCGAAAGAAAAAGAATCGTCAAAATAACACATTGATGATCCTATCTTTCCATTTACTCCCCATTGATAACCTTACATATGTAAAACAACAAGAAAAAGGAATTACAGAAGAAGACATAGCATTCATCTACAAGAAACAGGCAACAGTAACTTAATAAGCTTAAAAGAGGAAAATCAGACGGAACAAGGTTGCAGAAAGTGAGTGAAATGAAGCTATATAATCCTTCTCCCATTGAGGGGGGGGGGGGGGGGGGGGATGGTAAAAATCAAAATTTAAAGTGCCATGACGAGGGAATCTGAACCTTTCCTCAAATCTCGAGGCCTGATGCCACTAACTTGTGTCCGAAAGTCAACCACGTAGTCTGTTGGGCGGACATACTCATCATACACAACATTTCGCCATTGATTCACCTGACATTAACTGAAGTACATAAAATAAAACATGACTTTAAAAAGAAAATTAATGTTTAATGTTTAACACGAGACGATACGAGACACATGCGCGCGCGCGCACACAGTCAGCAGCTAGGCAACCGTATCCTACACTCTCATTAGTGAGAGGACTACAAGATGTTTACATGATGCTCACCAAAGGATGGAAATTCTTAAAATTATACAAGTAGATTCTTAGTGATAGAAAGAATTGAATTCTTATAATAATATTAAGTACTAGATCATCCCTTTAAATTACTACCAACATATACCAGTGCTTAATTCTAATACATGTTTCACAGTTTTGAACCAGTGCATTATCCATAATACCTATTAATCTTGCAAGTTACTAAAGGACAAAAATTCATGTTAGCAGCGTACCCTCTAGGTAAACATGTCACTATGCAATATTATATGCAATCATTCCCTTTACCATAGGACCTCAGCACTGAAAAAGGAAAATAAAATTTGAGCCAAGCCAAGGCAACATCAATGACATGCAAATCACATGGTTAACAACCAAGAGAAGAGAAACTATAAACAACAAGCGAAAATAGAAATGAAGAATACCAGTGTCACTCTTCCAAGGGCACTTTTGTTACCCATGGAACCGACACCAACCATTTCACAATCCATGGCGATCACATCTGTTAAACTGCATCACAGTCAATGAGAGCGTTTAAAAAGATGTCAAAACATCTAAAAATGGTGGTAAGGAGGTCTTTAGGAAAAAGAGAAGGGGCAATGAGTTAACAGACAAGATATCATATGCTCAAGCAGCAAGACAAAATAATTACACAATTGAAGTAGATATGTAAAAGAGCTTCAAACTCAATCTACTAGCCATTGTAATTTCACACATCAAACTGCCACTTTCACTTTGAAAGTTGAAACAAACAATCAAACAGAAAATAGAACATTATCTTCATTCTCATCCTCAAAGGTAACAGTAATTAAGTCCATTCCACATCACAAGGTTCATTTTATCTTCAACTTCCTCACAGTCTCTATCAGAAAAAGATAAGTGTTCTTTCAACTTGCTGATTATCCCAGGAAAGATAGGTATATAGGAAAGAAACTGCAACGCCCCATGTAAGACCAAACACTTTGCTCCAAGTATACCATAGCACCAACTGTTAACAGATAGCATTGATTAAATAGTAGAAAGAGGAACTGCATTGCGTGATTACTGCTGAAAAAGTTATCGTGTAGATTTTTCAGTTCTTCACAAATTTTCTTTTCTTTCCTCTTTCCCCAAGTATGTGTTGATATTATTTATTCTAAACTTCTCAGAAAATAAAACAGAGATAAATCACCAGCTACAAAATCAGTAGCAAATAAAAAAAAAAACAACCGAAACTAAAGGTTAGAAGGTTTTTTTAAATTAAAAAAAAAAACTTTTGACGTTTGACATCTTATAAACAGCAAAATTTTGTACAAATGATAGACAGGAAAGTTTTCTTCTTCTTTTCTCTTTGACACATTTACTAAAATTTGGTAAACAGAGCATCATGTTGCAGTTGGTGAAGATATTTAGACATAGAAAAGTTTCCACCCCTCTTAAAAGAATTAGATTCACCTGGAATCAGAAGAAGTTGGAGCCAAAGTGTTAGCCCGAAAACCATTGGCTTCATCATTTCCCCCTCTTTCCTTACGCTTCCCTATATCAATAACCAACACATGAAAGATTACAGAAAATAAATATACATCTCCAAATTTGATCCCAACTGACATTCAACTAACATTCTATAAAAAATTCAATACTAGCAAAATGTAAAACGAAGCATAATAACCTAAAACTTTGTTCTGGGTGTCGGCATCATTTGTGGACTGCTTTTTTGGGGCATTGATTTTCAGCTTCTGCGGAGTAGTTCAAGTAAACAGAAGAAACTGCAGATATTATGAAGGGGGAAACGCAAATGATGAGTAAATTACCTGACGTAGTTGCTCCCCAGTTGGGATTGAGTTGATGGGTTTTAGGGTTTTTCATCCTTCTTCGTTTCGTCTCTTTTTCCACTTCAAACCAGGTGATTTAGGAGTAGACTGCTAAACCCGCCTTTTCCTTTTCTTTTCTTTTTTTCTATTTCCCCTTTTCTTCCGATAAGAGGATAATCATAAATCATAAATCCAAATCTAAATCACATGATATTATCAAAAAAAAAAACAACAAGAGAAAGATCTGCGACCCCTTGCTCATATGTAATTTTGTTCAAAAACATATTACACCAATACTGTGTGAATTACATGATATAATTATATCTAGCTGTGCTCGTTTTCGAAGGACCGACCTTAAAACAACTAGCAAGGTTGATGTTTTGTGACATTGCGGTCACAGGTTCAAACCGTGAAAACAGCATCTTGCAAAAATGTAGGATAAATATGTGTACATCAAACCACGAAGCGATCCGATTTCTGCTCGACCTTGCACAAACGCGAGAACTTATTACACCGACAATGCCCTAACTATGATAGTTTTTATAATAGACAGCGGAACTAGGCAATGAACGTCAAACAAGACTATCACTAATTTATTATGCGGGGCCATAAGTAATTATTCGATTATTACCATAAAACATATAGGAGGACCGAATGATATCATGTCAGAATCATGATTATGTTTAAAATAGATGACTCATCCATGTTTGTTTATTTTTTTACTACTTAAAATGTAGCAGCTACTATTGAACCAGTTTAAGATGTTAAACTGTATATGAGTATCATATAATTTAAATAAAACTATATGTATGTGGATGTGCGTGTAGATGGGTATGTATGTATACATAATACATATCGTGACTGCGGTTTGAGATTTATTAGTTATTTATTGATATCGTTTTCTATTTGAAAGATAGAGATCCCCTTTTCCGTTATGGAGGACTACAAAAGCTGACCAAATTTTAAAAGCTTTTCATGTAAATTTGTCATCAATTTACGAATATGAAGGAAAAAAAGTAAGATCTAAACAACACCAACCGACATAGTTCAAGTAAAATGTTGTGGTTGAGGTCCAATACCAAAAAAATATTGCGTTTAAATCAATGGTTGTTATAACCGTAAAAAAAAAAAAAAAAAAAAAAAAGAGAGAGAGAGAGAGAAAAGAAGTAAATAATATTAAGGATATTTAAAGTAATTAAATGAATTAGGATAAAGGGAAAGAAAAAAAAATAAAAAAAAATAAAAATAAATAAAATAAAAATGGGTGAACGTGTTTTAGGGGGGGGAAATAACCGCCGCCCCCCTGATTTCAGCAGTTGAGAATTTAAAGGGGGCAAGTATCGCACAGAGGGAGAAAAAGAGGAAAAAAAAAAAAAAAAAGAGGGGACCAATTGCTGGCAGAGGCAACAAGGAAGAGAAGAGAGAGGGAAGAGAAGAGAGGAGAGAAAGAGAGGAAAGGAGAAGGAAAAAGGCCAGAGCTTTCTACCCATTTGATAATTGTGTAACTGCGTAATCGTCTGCATCCAAGTAGGTTCCTTTTCCCCCTCCATTTGGTGCAAATTCAAGCATGCTCTAGTGGTATTTTATGTGTTTTTGTTGTTTTAATTGCTGAGTTTGATAGCATGATTGTTATCCGTGAAAAGCATGAAACTTGCTGACTGTGGTATGCGTGCACTGTGTATTGCGTGCTCAGTTTTGATTTTAGGGAAAACTTTGATAATCAAAATGGTAAAAGTTAGTACGTTTAGTGATTTGTCACTTGTTTGACCTTAGATTAGGTTCTCATAGCCTGGATTTAGGCAAAGATATAGATCGGGGTCGGAAAAACGGAGGCCGGGGGTCGCCGGAGCGCCGCACGCGCCGCCGGAAGAGGCCGCGCGTGTTCGCCACGCGCGCGCTGAGGCTGGACGCGCCTCTGGCGTCTGACGCAGGGAGCAGGAACAAAAAAAAAACAAAAAACAAAAAAAAATAATAACAGGCTGCGTTAAAAGGGCCGAAGCCCGGATCTTTCTGGACAGGCCAGCCCCGTAACGGGCCGGCTGCCTTTGGCCAGGCTTGGCCCAATATGCTGGTGTAAAAAAAAAAAAAAAAAAAAAAAGGGGGCTGTCTGGTTAGCGGACCGGGCCGAATGGCCAACGGACCGGGCCAGCGGTTGGCCGGCCCAATTAACTTAACAGATAAAAAAAAAAAAAAAAAAAAGGGGAAACGGGCCTGACAGGCCGGGAGGGGAGCGGACCAGGCTGAGGTTAACAGGCCAGCGGCCTGCTACTATGTTAATAGAATTTTTCTGAATTTCATAAATGGTTAATTAATTTCTTAAAGTAGTAATAATTATAGGAAAAATAAAATTAAATATCAGAAAATTCTAAATAAGTTTTCAGAAATATAAATGCTGGAATTGAATTATTTTCACTAAATTTCAACAATTGTGATAATTTATTTAAATTGGATAATTAGGTAATAAATAGAAATAAATTAAGGAAAAATAGAGAAAAATATAGGAAATGCACAATAAATACATATAAGTCATGGAATAATAATTTTAACCTCAAACAATATTAAATCATTATTTGAAGAATAAATGAACCTAGATTTGAGTGCCGGAGGATGGTGAGGATGGGCCAGGGGCCTCAGGCGTTGTGTTGTTTGCATTCATGGCACGTGCATTTGCATGATGGTGGGTCGTGACGTACGGGTCACGGGCGCTCAGGATGGTGTACGGTGGCGGGGCCAAGTACACTCAGGATGGTGACTGTGGGTGGGTACGACTCACAGCCACTCAGTTAGGACCCGGGTTCATGCATTGCATGGTGGAGATATCGGCATTTTGGTGTGACATGACTTAGATGCGTGTGACATGCATAATAGGACATGCATCACGACGTTGCGCATTCTTTATCTGGAGTGAATTACTTTTCCGCATCCATATGCTTATGTGAAATTATGTCCTATGTGCTATGTGCTATGTCATTATTGTATGTTTGTCTTGTACTACTTGGAGGCAGGTGCCTACTGAGTGATTTCCCAGTCACTCACCCCTACTCTCCCCCCCCCCCACCAGGTGAGCAGGAAGAGACTTTTGATTATGTCTTTGTTGAGGACGGGGGCCGATACCGTGGAGTGGGCAGATTGATGGCCGCATTTAGGACACAGGACGATCTTGCGGGCATTTGTTATTATCCTGTTGGGATTTCATTAGTCACTATTCTGATTAGACAGTTAGCACATCGACGCTATTGTTAGTACTGGTTCAGTGTTTGTTGAGACAGTTCTTTTATGTATGGAGTTTAATTAATGGTAATTCGTTCCGCCGCGAAAAATTTCTACAGTATTTCGAACAGGTAGAAAGGCGACTCGACGCTTTGTATTCTCCTCAGTGAGATACGGCGGGTGCACCGTTCTCGATGTTAGGGTTCGGGAGCGGGGCGCTACAGGTGGTATCAGAGCCGAGGCTTCAGATCCGCCTCGGGAACGCAGGATTAACTAGATCACCTAGACATAGCTATGATCTTCCCTAGAAACGATAATATGTTCTTAATAAATGAAGTAGACCTAAGTTTATGATCGGGCTAAGGGAGGTGTGTGCCGACGGTGAGCTTTTCTTGTTTATTACCTTTCTATATATCGGAATCGGCTAGTTATTTTTATTTACTTATTTACTGACCTGCTTGTTTTTCATGAACTCGAACTCCAGGAAAATGCCCCCCACGACGTGAACCAGCAGGAAATGGAGGGCACGACGGTGACGACCACCAGGGTCAGGGGGCCATACCCCAAGTCCTTGCGGACACTCTAGCCACCCTGACTACCTTGGTGGCCCAGCAGCAGGTACAGATGGCTCACCTGCAGCAGCAGCAGCAGGAGCAGCAGCAGCAGCAGCCACCACCACCACACCACCCCCTGGGACTTTCGATTCTATTATAGAGAGATGCAGCACTCCCGGGTACCGATGTTTAGGGGTACTAACCGGCCAGAGGAGGCCGAGATTCTGGCTCGAGAATGTGACAGAGCAGTTGAGGTTACTGCAGGTGCCGGATGAGTTGAAGGTGGAGGTGGTAGTTCCATTTTCGAGGGTGATGCTAGAGATTGGTGGCTTGGCGTACAGCGTAGACTGACCCCACAGTTGACTTGGGCCCAGTTCAAGGAAGAATACGAGAAGCACTATGTTCCCGAGAGTGCTTTACAGAGGAGGATGACTGAGTTTCAACTGCTTACACAGGGGTCCATGACTGTGGATCAATATTCAGAGAGATTTCATGCCTTGGGGAAATACATGCCTTCTGTTATGGATAACGAGAGGGCAAAGATGTCCAAGTTTAAGACAGGACTGAGTTCTCGCATTCAGACTTTGATTATTTGTGCGAGACCGGGGGACATTCGAGGAGTTTACTGGAGGTGTGTCGCGATGCGGAGAGTGACCTCAGGAGGGTTGCAGCAGAGGACCGAGCAAAGAGGCCACGTGAGGAGTATCGTTCTGGGAGATCAGGCAGATGGCTGAAGGTACCACGCCGCCAGCAGCCAGGACACTCCTACCGACCACCACAGCAGCAGAGATCATTTACTCAGCCCCTTGCCATCGAGGGACCAGCAGCGACTCATGCACAGCCGATTAGGGCCGTGGCACCCACCCCACCATGTGCTCAGTGTGGGCGGTCTTCACCTAGGTCAGTGTTGGAGGAATAGAGACGTCTGTTACAGATGCGGCCACTCCTGGGCACTTTGCCAAAGATGCCCCGAGCAGGGACAGGCACCCCCACCTCAGCAGAGCCAGCCACAGCAGAAGGGGAGGCCAAAGGACCAATGCCCGAGTACATGTCATGTCGCACGCCGATGTCGAGGACACCAGCGACGTCGTTAGCAGGTACACGTTAATTAGTGTTATAATCCGAATTTGTTTTAAGTACTTCTCTGCCTGTGGTTAGTGTTTATAAGTATAACCCCTGCCCATGTTAGGTGAGATACTGATTAACAAGGTCCCAGTCTACGTCCTTTTCCGTAGTGGGGCCAGTCATTCATTTATCGCCAGGAGGGGTTGTTAAGAGTCTAAATATTCCACCAGAACGATTGGAGATCCCTTACCTGTCCAGACCAGCTGGTGACCAGGTGATTGTATCACATTATCAGTGCCGAGATTGTTCGATGGAGATTAATGAGTTGGAGTTCACAGCGACTCTGATACCTATCCAAATGCAAGATTTTGATATTATTCTGGGCATGGATTTTCTGGCTAAGCATGAGGCCAAGATCGACTGTCGTGAGAAGCAGGTCCGTATGCAGACACAGAATAAGCAGGAAACCACTTTTCAAGGGGATTACAAGCTTCATAAGGCGCCTAAGAAGATTTACATGAGTGCAGCGCAGGCACACAAGGCATTGAGGAAAGGTAATCAATGCTTTCTTGTATATGTTATTGGTGCAGAAAAAGAGGTACCCTTGATAGACTCGATACCAGTGGTGAATGAATATAAAGATGTATTTCCCGAAGAGCTGCCAGGACTACCGCCCAGTCGGGAGGTAGAGTTTGAGATTAATTTACTGCCAGGTGCTGAGCCAATATCGAAGGCACCGTATAGAATGGCTCCGGCGGAGTTAAAGGAACTAAAAAGAGCAGCTACAGGAGTTACTGGACCGAAAATTCATTCGACCCAGCGTCTCACCATGGGGAGCTCCTGTCTTGTTCGTGAAAAAGAAGGATGGCAGTATGAGACTCTGCATCGATTATCGAGAGATTAATAAGATCACAATCAAGAACAAGTATCCTCTGCCCCGGATCGAGGACCTCTTCGACCAGTTAAAGGTACCTTTAATTCAATGTAATTCAAATTACCACCGTAAAACTTTACAAATGACTCATCAACTTTGGTATCCTTCAGGGAGCTAAGGTATTCTCCAAGATTGATCTTCGTTCCGGATATCATCAGCTGAGGATTAAAGCAGAGGACGTAGCGAAGACTGCTTTTCGCACTAGATATGGCCACTATGAATTCTTAGTAATGCCATTCGGTCTGACTAATGCCCCTGCAGCTTTCATGGACTTGATGAATACGGTGTTCAGAGATCAGCTGGACAAGTTCGTTGTGGTCTTTATCGATGACATTCTGATCTATTCTCCGAATGAGGAATTGCACGAAACACATTTGAGAGAGGTTCTAGAAGTACTCAGGCAGAAGAAGCTATACGCCAAGTTTAGTAAATGCGAGTTCTGGTTGAAGAGCGTTGCCTTCTTGGGGCATGTGGTTTCGGAAGAAGGAATCTCTGTGGACCCTAAGAAGATTGAGGCTATTACTGAGTGGCCCAGACCGACTAATGTGACAGAAGTGAGGAGTTTTTCTAGGCCTGGCTGGCTACTACAGGAAGTTTGTAGAAGGGTTCTCGTCTATTGCGGTGCCACTGAGCAGGTTGACTCAGAAAAAGTCAAAATTTATATGGACCCGCTGAGTGTGAGCAGAGTTTCGCAGAACTTAAAAGACGATTGACGACAGCCCCTATACTTGCTCAACCCTCAGGTTCGGAAGGGTTCATCATCTATAGTGACGCATCGAAGAATGGGCTAGGTATGTGCATAAGACTTCGAGTAAGTTGATATATGTTACTACCTGGTCTAATCTCCTTCTTTTCAGGATGTGTCCTGATGCAGAACGACAAGGTGATCGCATATGCGTCACGCCAGTTGAAGCCATATGAACAGAATTATCCGACTCATGATCTGGAGCTAGCTGCCGTAGTTTTCGCACTTAAGATCTGGCGTCATTACCTTTATGGAGTGAAGTGCGAAGTATTCACGGATCATAAGAGTTTGAAGTACTTATTCACTCAGAAGGAGCTGAACATGCGACAAAGGAGATGGCTTGAGTTGTTGAAAGACTATGACCTGACTATTAGCTATCATCCAGGAAAGGCGAATCGAGTAGCGGATGCGCTGAGTAGGAAGTCCAGTCATGCCAGACAGACGCCGTTGGAGAGGGATATGGCGGAGTTAGATCTTGATATCGTGGACTCCACAGCTAATGTTTTGGCAGCATTGATCATCACCCCATCTTTGATCGAGCAGATCAAAGAGGCGCAAAAGGGAGACATGGCACTTAGTGAGATTCGAGAGAGGATGATGACTAGTCAGGTTGATGGTTTTCGAATCCATGACGACGGCAGTATGTGGTTTCAAGGGAGGTTGTGTGTTCCGGAGGTTGAGGATCTTAGAAGGACGGTATTGAAGGAGGCGCACAATTCAAAGTTGTCTATCCATCCGGGTGCCACAAAGATGTATAATGACTTGAAGAAACATTATTGGTGGAACGGTATGAAGAGACATATAGCCGAGTTCATTGAGAGATGTCTAGTATGTCAGCGAGTCAAGGCAGAACACCAGAGACCAGGGGGCTTGTTGATGCCGTTAGAGATCCCTGAATGGAAATGGGAGCACGTGACGATGGATTTTGTGGTGGGGTTTCCGAGGACAAGGAATGGTAATGACATGATATGGGTGATTGTTGACCGTTTGACTAAGTCCGCACATTTCCTACCGGTGCCGAATGATGTAACTCTGGAGAGATTGGTTACACTCTATATCGATAACATCATCAGCTTACATGGAGTCCCAGTCAGTATTGTCTCCGATCGTGATTCGAAATTTACTTCCAAGTTTTGGTCAGCATGTCAGAAAAGGATGGGGACCGAGTTACGCTTAAGTACTGCGTTCCACCCGCAGACAGATGGGCAGTCAGAGAGAACCATACAGACGTTAGAAGATATGCTGAGAGCTTGCGCTATCGATTTCAAAGGAAACTGGGACGGTATGATCAAACTGATTGAGTTCTCCTACAATAACAGTTATCATAGCGCCATCGGCATGGCACCATTCGAGGCGCTTTATGGGCGTAAGTGTAGATCCCCTATTCTTTGGGATGAAGTGGGAGAACGCGCTATTACAGGTCCAGAGTTAGTAGAGCAAACCAAGGAGAAGGTTAAGTTGATTCGAGAAAGGCTTAAGGTTGCTCAAGACAGAAGTAAGAGTTGGGCTGACACAAAGAGGCGCCCGTTGGAGTTCGATGTGGGAGAAAAGGTGTATCTAAAAGTATCGCCTATAAAGGGTGTCGCGAGATTTGGTCTGAAAGGTAAGCTGAGGCCTCGATACATTGGTCCCTACGAGGTACTCGAAAAGATTGGTCCGTTAGCTTACCGGTTGGCGTTACCGCCGGCACTAGCCCAGGTGCACAATGTATTCCATGTATCCCAGTTGAGAAAGTATGTTCCAGATCCGAGTCATGTACTGGACACACCACCTTTAAAAATCAGACCGGATACAACATATGAAGAGACACCGGTTCGGATTATAGACCGTAAAGACCAAGTGCTGAGGAGGAGAATCATACCATATGTCAAGGTCCAATGGAGCAATCATCGCGAGAACGAAGCGACCTGGGAGCTGGAGGACCAGATGCGCGAACGCTACCCCGAGCTCTTTGATTAAGGTATGTTGAATCTTTCCGGTCTCAATTATTAAGTCACAACAAGTTTCGAGGACGAAACTTTTGTAAGGTGGGTAGAATGTTATAACCGTAAAAAAAAAAAAAAAAGAAAAAAAAAAAGAGAGAGAGAGAGAGAAAAGAAGTAAATAATATTAAGGATATTTAAAGTAATTAAATGAATTAGGATAAAGGGAAAGAAAAAAAAAATAAAAAAATAAAAATAAATAAAATAAAAATGGGTGAACGTGTTTTAGGGGGGGAAATAACCGCCGCCCCCCTGATTTCAGCAGTTGAGAATTTAAAGGGGGCAAGTATCGCACAGAGGGAGAAAAAGAGGAAAAAAAAAAAAAAGAGGGGACCAATTGCTGGCAGAGGCAACAAGGAAGAGAAGAGAGAGGGAAGAGAAGAGAGGAGAGAAAGAGAGGAAAGGAGAAGGAAAAAGGCCAGAGCTTTCTACCCATTTGATAATTGTGTAACTGCGTAATCGTCTGCATCCAAGTAGGTTCCTTTTCCCCTCCATTTGGTGCAAATTCAAGCATGCTCTAGTGGTATTTTATGTGTTTTTGTTGTTTTAATTGCTGAGTTTGATAGCATGATTGTTAATCCGTGAAAAGCATGAAACTTGCTGACTGTGGTATGCGTGCACTGTGTATTGCGTGCTCAGTTTTGATTTTAGGGAAAACTTTGATAATCAAAATGGTAAAAGTTAGTACGTTTAGTGATTTGTCACTTTGTTTTGACCTTAGATTAGGTTCTCATAGCCTGAATTTAGGCAAAGATATAGATCGGGGTCGGAAAACGGAGGCCGGGGGTCGCCGGAGCGCCGCACGCGCCGCCGGAAGAGGCCGCGCGTGTTCGCCACGCGCGCGCTGAGGCTGGACGCGCCTCTGGCGTCTGACGCAGGGAGCAGGAACAAAAAAAAACAAAAAACAAAAAAAATAATAACAGGCTGCGTTAAAGGGCCGAAGCCCGGATCTTTCTGGACAGGCCAGCCCTGTAACGGGCCGGCTGCCTTTGGCCAGGCTTGGCCCAATATGCTGGTGTAAAAAAAAAAAAAAAAAAAAAGGGGGGCTGGCTGGTTAGCGGACCGGGCCGAATGGCCAACGGACCGGGCCAGCGGTTGGCCGGCCCAATTAACTTAACAGATAAAAAAAAAAAAAAAAAAAAGGGGGAAACGGGCCTGACAGGCCGGGAGGGGAGCGGACCAGGCTGAGGTTAACAGGCCAGCGGCCTGCTACTATGTTAATAGAATTTTTCTGAATTTCATAAATGGTTAATTAATTTCTTAAAGTAGTAATAATTATAGGAAAAATAAAATTAAATATCAGAAAATTCTAAATAAGTTTCAGAAATTATAAATGCTGGAATTGAATTATTTTCACTAAATTTCAACAATTGTGATAATTTATTTAAATTGGATAATTAGGTAATAAATAGAAATAAATTAAGGAAAAATAGAGAAAAATATAGGAAATGCACAATAAATACATATAAGTCATGGAATAATAATTTTAACCTCAAACAATATTAAATCATTATTTG
Source organism: Eustoma russellianum (assembly GCA_036186865.1). Lineage (NCBI taxonomy): Eukaryota > Viridiplantae > Streptophyta > Magnoliopsida > Gentianales > Gentianaceae > Eustoma > Eustoma russellianum. The sequence goes on along the minus strand of AP025048.1, from coordinate 4,942,448 downwards.
AAGAATAAATGAACCTAGATTTGAGTGCCGGAGGATGGTGAGGATGGGCCAGGGGCCTCAGGCGTTGTGTTGTTTGCATTCATGGCACGTGCATTTGCATGATGGTGGGTCGTGACGTACGGGTCACGGGCGCTCAGGATGGTGTACGGTGGCGGGGCCAAGTACACTCAGGATGGTGACTGTGGGTGGGTACGACTCACAGCCACTCAGTTAGGACCCGGGTTCATGCATTGCATGGTGGAGATATCGGCATTTTGGTGTGACATGACTTAGATGCGTGTGACATGCATAATAGGACATGCATCACGACGTTGCGCATTCTTTATCTGGAGTGAATTACTTTTCCGCATCCATATGCTTATGTGAAATTATGTCCTATGTGCTATGTGCTATGTCATTATTGTATGTTTGTCTTGTACTACTTGGAGGCAGGTGCCTACTGAGTGATTTCCCAGTCACTCACCCCTACTCTCCCCCCCCCCACCAGGTGAGCAGGAAGA
>AP025048.1:4860680-4941938 GCA_036186865.1 Eustoma russellianum | reverse complement strand
AGATTGATGGCCGCATTTAGGACACAGGACGATCTTGCGGGCATTTGTTATTATCCTGTTGGGATTTCATTAGTCACTATTCTGATTAGACAGTTAGCACATCGACGCTATTGTTAGTACTGGTTCAGTGTTTGTTGAGACAGTTCTTTTATGTATGGAGTTTAATTAATGGTAATTCGTTTCCGCGCGAAAAATTTCTACAGTATTTCGAACAGGTAGAAAGGCGACTCGACGCTTTGTATTCTCCTCAGTGAGATACGGCGGGTGCACCGTTCTCGATGTTAGGGTTCGGGAGCGGGGCGCTACAATGGTATTACTTTAATAATGGTTTATAATATTTTTGTGTATCTGTATCAATATTGGTTTATTATCCTTACATTGTGGCATTATGTTTTCATGTATCATGTATTAAAAAAGTAAAAAAGAAAAAACTTAAGTCTCTGAAGCATTTTTGTTACTGCCACATTGGCACTGCATTATGGCAAGCATTAAAATGGCGTGTAATATAAAACAAGTTCAGTAATAGCGGGGAAACAGGTCGTGAAGGTTCAATTCTGCTTTGTTTATATAACAATGTAAGGTCAATGCTTAATTTTAGTAGTTCTTCCATTTTGGAGTAAGCCTCCACAAAAATTAAAAGGGTCCAAATCCCCTCCGTGTCAAAGAAGAAACGAGAAAAAGAACCCGACGGTACGTGACAGCATCAGAAAAATGTAATGAGGTTAGGTAAGAAATGACTAACAAGAAGGTATGATGGTACGCGAAGTACATATAGTGGACGGTGATATATACAATGTGAGAAAAGAAGTTCATCACAAATTAAAAGGAATCATGCAAACTAGTTATCCACCTCAAAATCGATAACCAGCTGTTTTATTTTCAATTTATGCCACAAATACTAGTTATTTCCTTAACTAACTATTAAAAAGCATATGAAATTGTGTGTCCAATATACATGATGAAACCCTTAGTGATGAAAGACAGAAATCATTCCATATATTTATTGATGGGCCGAAATCTGACCTGCTCAGAAAGGACAACATTCAACGGTAGATTAAACGGTCAACGTAACTCAGGTTCAGCTACTTGACTGGGTAATCTCGGCCGCAGCGCACCTCGGCCAAACGGCCACAAGCGCACCTCGGCCCAAATGCCACATCTCGGCCTCGGCTCCATCAAGGCTGACAATCACAGGCCACGCTTGTGGACTGGTCATCATGATAGGCCGACCTATGCTCTTTGAAGTCGGCCACTTGCACCTCAGCAAGCCGACCCTGCGGCTCAGGCCGTCACAGACACTTCTGGTTACTTGTGGAAGGCTTAGCCTCGGCTCTAGGAGTTTACCCTGGGTAATTCCACCAGGTGAAACTCCTAGCCATGTGTCCCAAGCCAGCTTACTCAGCTCAGCACAGTGCCACTTGGCGAGCATGCAAGAGTAAGAGTCATCAAAAGTGACCTCCCTCCATGTCACGATTTCTAGACTCTGCCCATGCATTGGCCCAAGCAGCCATATAAAAGGCAGAAAACAGGAGAGAGAAGGACAAGTGAAAATTCACATATTACAACTGTGACTCATCTTCCTCACGGTGAAAAATAGCCAGGTTTACCAGAAAACCTTCTAAATACAAACTATTTCCAGTATATAAACCTCTCATAAATGGTCTCCACTAACTTGAGCGTCGGAGGGTATTACCCGGGGCCATAGATCCCGGGTCCTCTGACCTTGTTCCTTTGTGCAGGTCGGCCAACAGTCCACTATAAACAACTGACGGAGAATTGACGGCGGAACCCCTACATCATAATTATTAATTGGTGATAAATCTGACATTACCATTTATGCTTGACATATAGATGTAGGCAAAATCCAAATTAACCGACGTCAAACTAATACAAAATTTCGATGCTAGCTCTTGCTAATCATGAGAATGACAGAATATTCATATATGTTATTTTGTTTGTTTGTAAGTGTTACCTGATATATTAGCAAATTGCCCAAGTTTTGAAGATGTCAAATGCAATACACACATATATACACACGTGTGCATATGAAGTTTATAAGGGTCACAACAACAACACTACCTCATTGTCTTATTAGCTCACGCATATGGAACGGTATGAGAGGGTCGGACATACACAATCATACTCATGTATTAGAAACACGCATGGGATGTTTCCCAATGACACATAATGAAAATTGCATCAAGTTGTATCGATCAACTACTACTCCAGAATATAAGAAGCGCAGCAAATTTAGTAAGTCATTTTACTTTAACGGTCGATTTATATAATTCCAAAAGCAGAGTTGTACAACCGTATTACATTCACCGAATCTCACAAACGCATATGTGCCTATGTCAAATGCAAAATAAATATACTAAAATTTGGGCCAGAGGATTGGTGGTTGCAAAAGGGTTAAAAAAGGTAGAATTTAGTGTTTAAATAATTTCTTCCCGTTTTCATAAATAAGGGAGATTATTGAAATTTCTCGCCATTGGTATGCACGACTATGAAGTAAGTTATTGCGTGAAAAAATATATTATAGTTTTAATATAAAAAAACCATAATTGTGTTACGAATTGAAAAGATTTCCATATAATAAAGACGTATTTGACAAAAATATTTAACCAAGCATGGGACATTAATGTCAAATACATCCTAGGACCATAGACAAAAGGCGGTATTAGAACACGAAAATTATCTGGTTGGGATGTTACTAGCAAAGACGTCCCATCTATGTGGGACGCAAATGCTAAAATTGTCTGGGGTGCTCGAGATGCTATTAGCAAAGATGTCTCGGACGCTAGGCACAGTTATAAAAGGGCGGACTCTTTTTCTCTCCTCTATTTTTCATTCTCGCACATTACAGAAATTGTATTTTTTGTGCAGTAGTGTGTTGAGTGGCAATAAAGTTTCACATACAATGGATTTATGACCGAACAAACTAGTGAGAGTTACCAATTTAATCCTAACTTTAACACTAACTATAACCCTGATCATCATCATCATCCGGACCCAGTATATCCCAACGACAACAAAAGCTATCGTTAGGGTCTGGGGAGGGTAATTGGTAGGCAGACAATACATCTATCCTAAAGGATAGAGAGTCTGCTTCCAGTGAAACCACCAGCTCTATATGTACCTGCATAAATGACATGATAATAGAGATGTGTTGTGCTAGTGTGTTAGTGAGGAAATTCAAGAAATACAAACAAAGGACTTTCGATATTAAAATACACATCACGTGTATATGTACATGTAATGTAAAACAGCGGTATAACATACGCAACTAAGTGGAAAGTCAACCTAAAGCGTAGATAGTGTATACGCCTATCTATGTCCCTAAACATACTCTAAAGTGTCTCTATATATGACCTATACCTCGTTAACCTTAGACTTATGTCTCCATGAACTCCTATCCTGTACCATGTACTCAGAGAGGTGTAAATCTAGTAGGTCATGCCTTATATGCTCATCCCAAGTCAGTTTGAGTCTGCCTTTACTCATGTTCCCCTCTACAATGAGGCTTTCAATTGCTTTAACCGACGCCGTTGTTTGTCTCCGCTTGACATGCCCAAACCATCTCATTCTATTTTCCTTAACTTATTTGCTATACTAGTTACGCCTAACCTTTCTCGAAATACCTCGTTTCTGATCCGGTCTAGCCTTGTATGCCCACACATCCATCTTAACATCTTCATCTATGCTACTTCCATCTTCTGTAATTGTGACCTCTTGGTGGCCCAGCAGTCTGTCCCATATAGCATTTTCGGTCGCACTGCCACCCTATAAAATTTTTCCTTTAATTTAGTTGGGAAATTTTTGTCACACAGCCTCCCTGAGGTCGCCCTCCATCTACACTATCCTGCTTGAACTCGATGTGCTACATCATTATCTGTGTTGCCATTCTGCTGCACAAATGATCCTAGGTACTTAAACTTACTTACCTGTGGTACCACTTGACCATCGATAGTAAGTTGACTATCCTCACTGTCTGCTATGCCGCTGAAGTCGCAGTACAGATACTCGGTCTTAGATCGGCTAATCTTTAAGCTTTTTCTCTCTAAAACACCTCTCTACAGCTCTAGTCTCATACTCAGGGTATGTCTACTTTCTGCAACTAGTACAATATCGTCAGCAAAAAGCATACACCACGGAACTGCCTCCTGTATCGGCTTTGACAACTCGTCAAGGACAACTGCAAAAAGAAATAGGCTCAACGCAAACCCTTGATGAAGACCGATCTCCACCGGAAAGAAGTTTGAATTCCCCACAGGCGTGCGAACGGTTGTTTTTGTCCTAGCATACATATATTTAATTATGTCTATATACTTCATAGGGATCCCTCTCGCATCCAGACTATCCCATATCAGGCTCGTGGCACACTATCACACGCTTTTTCAAGATCGATGAAAACCATATGTAAATCGCGCTTCTTCTCCCTATACTTCTCCATTAATCTCCTGAGAATGTATATTGCTTCCGTATTTGACCTTCCTGCCATAAAACCAAATTGGTTCACTGTAACCTGAGTTTCTCTCCTAATTCGAGTGTCGATTACTCTCTCCCATAACTTCATGGTATGGCTTAGCAACTTAATCCCCCTATAGTTCCCACAACATTATGCGTCTCCTTTGTTCTTATATAGGAGGACCACGACACTCTTTCTCCACTCATCTGGCATCTTCCCTGTTTTGTAAATACGGTCGAACAGAGTAGGTAGCCATTGAACCCATTCCTCTCCTAAATACTTCAACGCTTCAATTGGTATGTTATCTAGGCCGTCCGCTTTAGCTCTTCACATCCTCTTCAGTGCTCTCATCACGTCTCCTTGTGTGATGTTCTGATAGTCGGAGTTATTATGTTGTCGTTGTTGGTTAGTGGTGCTTTCTCGTTCTTCACAATCGGCAGTACTGCCGTTGAAAAGATTGTGAAAGTATGTTTGTCATTTCAACTTGATGTCTTGTGCTTTGACTAACACATGACCATCTTCTCCTTTTATAAACTTTCCGCCTCCTAGGTCCTGCCTCTTTCGATCCCTAGCTTTGGCGATCTTGAACATATCATGTTCTCCTTAACCGTAATGTATGAAAAATGCATATGAAATATTATACATGAATTTATTAAATTGAAATTAAAACTGTATAAACAAGAATAACACAACAACAATTTGTTCATTGAAAATTAAAAATGCATACGACCTAGTAAAAACACACCTTTTTAACATAAAAATAACATAGAATATAGACAACTAAACATTATTCCAAATTTGTTGTACAGCAGGACAAGTGTTATAATTGTGGCCTACTTGTTAGCATATAGTTAACATGCACCCCACTTTTGATTGTAGTTACAGTGTTCTATCTCATCCTGAATTCGAGCTGATGTGGTTTGTCTCGATCATATTTTTTACAAACGAGATTGGTTTCAAACCTGAATGAAGCTGCAGTCCAATACGCTGGGTGTTTACCAGGATGAAATGAAACGAAACATTGTACACTTCTTATATCGCACCGCATGAGTAGAAATGGGTAACAAACTCCGTCGCTACACTATGCATATTTTGGCATATATTCATAACGTGTAAACATGACATGTAACAAAGCTGATATTTTCCACACGTGCACATCCTGTCTTTTAGGCTTACAATATGAGGAATACAACCATGATGTGTTCCCGCTTGAGTTATAACCTCATATAGACTCGCGTATTATAGCACCATGTACTTTTATGCATTTTTTTCATTTTTAATAAATTGTTGTTGCACCTTATTGGCCATGAGTCCCCATACTGCCAAATGTGAGAACGTCTCTTGCCGCTTTTCATGAAACCTATTCACCATTATGTCGAAAAATGTTTAAACACAAGCACTAAGTAAATATCTATTCTCTTTGAATATATTGTTCCACAACTCAGAGAACATAATCGTTATCGCATAATACCTTCAACCACCTTTTTAGGACAATGTTTATGTATCAAATGGACGTCCAACACTTAGGAAGTCTTCATGAGTAGCGTCTCTAACACACCGGACGTTCTTGCCACTAACATCCAATACAGCATGGGTGCAACTGGCAAATGCGTCCAGTCATGCAATTTTAGACACCACTAAATATTTTTGTAATATCGTTTTTCGATCTCACAAACGCATCCCTAGCAATCACGTCCTTCGTGCAGAGCCTGGGACGTCTTTGGCATTGAAGTCTGAAGGCTATTTGGGAATTTTAGTTAAATGTCTCTTTATTACATAGGAAACTTTTGCGATTCATATCACAATTGTGGATTTATTTAAACTATAATATTTTTGGTTTTCTTCCAAGTTATTACACATACCTTGTAACTTTATATTCAAAGTCAGTATAAACAGAAATGATTTACAACTCTAGACTTGGAGGTTTTGGGTTTATAGTTATTTTTACCTAGTATAGTGTTTTATTTTTATTTTATTTTATTTGTTATGTGTATTGAAAGGTGGGTCTTGGAACAACTGGTAAGGTTGCTGTTCTGTGACCTTGATGTCACATGTTCGAACCGCAAAAACAGCATCTTGCACAAAGTGTAGTGTAAAGCTGCGTACATCATATCGCTAAGCGATCCGGTCTCTCTTTGGAAGGTCACATGCTGGAGCCGCGGAAACAGTCTCTTGCACAAAGTGTAGGGTAAGACTGAGTACATCATATCGCGAAGCGATAATGTCTCTCTCTGGACCTTGCGCAAAAACGAGAGTCTAATGCACCAGGAACGCCCTATTTGTTATGTGTATTACTGTGATTATTATGTTTCGTATTGTTATATTTTGTACAAAGAGTATTCTATGTATAAAAATAAAATAAAAACACGTCTCAAAAATAATGAGGGGGAGTGCTATAACAATGGTTCCGAAAGCGAATATTCTGGCCAGGTTGATACAGAAAGGTAGAAGGTGGGGTCCCACCGCCTTGTTCCTTTTTATTTTGTTTTTGGATAAAGGGCCCGCTCCTTCAACTTCACTATCTAATTATCAATTTCTTTTCTGCAAATTTCATTTTTAATCATAACTGCCTAGTGAGCCTAATGAGACATGAACAAATAATATGATAAATAAATAATAGGATGATTACTAATTAAAAAGTAAAAATAATATATTTCACGAACCTAATCCGAAGATTCATCTAAACAACCCAAATTATATTCCTCACGACAGCAAATAAAAGGGAAAAATCGCCATCCCTCAATTCCAAAGGTCAAACCTTGTCTGGTTTTGTATCTGATTAAATAAGTTGAATTGTATTTTTTCTGAAAAAAAGAAGTAAAGAAATAGTTGAATGTAGTACACAACAAACTTATCATATTATCATTAAAATATAAAGTATAACATTTGATGCATTTCGATTTAACGATTATTGGCTTAAATGATTATTTTAAAGGAATTTTATAATGCCGCGTAGTGGACAGTTATTTGGGGTTTGCATGAGAATAGTAAATTGATTTGTATGAAAGGTTTAAATACTGGATCAAACATACGGTTTTTGCACAGAAATATGAACTAAATTCATATCAATAACTAATGTAAATGAACATTGAATATTAGATTTAATCATATTTTTCAACCAAATATTTGCTATTTTTTACAAAATATCCAAAAGTAATTTTATTATAAGTTTTATGCAAAACTTCTAAAAAATACTCACAAAATATCCGATTATCGAGAGGTGACCTGTAATTGCACGTTTTCATAATTTATGTTCAAAAAAAGTTAACCTTAGTAAAACTCAAATACCTGAACCAACAACTAATAAATTTCCTTATTCGTCTTGGAGAGACCTGAAATATAAGGATTTATGCCAACTTTACATTCAATTAGCCACAAAAGCCTCAGTCACGGAAGATGCGTACATCGCGGCACGGAAGTATGTAATTGATGCACTTGAAAAAGTTGATGAAATTCTTCAAACTGTCCAAAAGTGTGATGACAAATGTTCGGCCAATAAGACATCAAATCAAAACAACAGTTCAATGTCGACTTCCAGAACAACAAATCAAATGAAGCACAACAGTTCAATGAGCTTGCGAAGTTGAGTAATGGTTCAAAAGGAAAAATAAAAAATATGGCCGAACAAGGTAAGAAAAACATACAAAGAGACAACCCGTTTAGCAAAGAAATCAGATAGCCATCCATAACACTTCGAAGAACAGAGCTTGCGAAGCATTTTGAGTGTGAAAAAAAGAAATTTACCCGTGCATATCTTGATGCCGGATGGAGAGTCCTTTTGTGTAGGTTGGAAATTGCCTGGGATTAGGTTGGATATTCCTTCTGTCTGGGTCCGATATCGACTGGGATTGAGGAACTCAGTCTTCTTCGTTTTTGTTGACAGAGAAATAGGACAGCAAGATCTGTGTTTTACTTTTAGGGTTAAAGTATAAAAATGTGTTTTAAAAAAAAAATTCTGCCACATGCCACGTGTCGGTCGTTGATTGGCCGCGTCACCAAGCGTCAAACCCCATCCGCGTCATACAAACTCTTCCCATACAATAGTAGGCTTCTTAATACAATTTTTTTTCTCATTTGGACATTGATAGTGACATCTTTCTGCATATTCCCAATGGTTGACCGGATTTGACGATGATATCGATATTCATTCACTCATAGTCTGATATAAATTGATCTCTTTTTTCCACAAACGAGCTCCCAACTTTTTTCAAAATCTATATATCCATGAACTCATGTCCACATAGAGGTGCAAATCTAGTAGATCATGCATAATCCGCTAATTTTAAGTCAGTTTGAGCCTGTCTCTACTCATCTTTTCCTCTACAATGAGATTTTCAACTACTCTGACAGACGTCGTTGTCTGTTTCCTCTTGACATGTTCAGAGCATATAGTCTCTTCTCCATTATCTTATCGGCTATATTAACCACTCATAATCTTTTCCTATATCATTTCCCTTAAATTGATCTGTAGTGATTCACGTAATATGTAAATTGATTATAATAAATCTAAAAAACTTTGGTATACATAAAATTAATATTTATAATTTATATTATCAAATCATATTTTTGATTCATTCAATTTATACTCATACATACGTCTTTAATCAAATTTATGACAACAGTACTATTATATCTCTTTACAAGATGTATATTCATTTCTTTTCCGAAGTTATATTATTTATTATTCCTATCCAGTTCTCATTTTCATAATTAAACCAAACATCCTATTGTATAATTTGTTCCATACAAATGAACGCAAAAAATAATTTGTCCACATCATTTTAATCGTACAAGTGATATTACTTCCTATGCAAATCTCTCATCTCCATTTGTAACATAGATTTAATGAACACATCGTATACGTAGGATCATTTTATTTTATTTCAGTCTTTTTTAAAGATATATTTTTTCAGTTCTATAAATACTGTTATAAATAGACATACGAAGCATAAAAACTAATTGTGAAAGTATTAACATACCGTTTTTTTAAAGAAGTGACAACATTACGTAGGAGACCAACTTAAAAAAAAAATCAAAGATACTTTCATAATTTGATATTAAATGATGTTCTTAAATTAAATATTTTAACTATGATAATATTTGGTAAACTTAAGCAAAAGACCATTTTCTGGTCCTGAGAGCCACATCGTTCCACTGTTAAAGAGCATTGCCGAGGATGCAAATCATGAGTACAACGGCCTCGTAGGTTGGGTGATATTTTACGCAGTGACCCACACGAGGTGTCCCATCGCAAACTAGACTTTTGACCTAACAGTAATAGGACACTCATACTACGCGTGTCTATAGATTCGAACTATTCACTCTTCAAGCAAATCAAATCCGATTAACACTCTACCATTTAAATTTTACAAAATATATTGTCCTTCTCGAAAAATAGAATAAAATAAATTATTGTCTATCCTTCCATTCTCGCACAGACTTGTGCGGCATCATTTCTGTTCCAACCGGTCACCGTTTTCCTTTTTGTCACCGTTCTCTCTCTCTCTCTCTCTCTCTCTCTCTCTTGCAGCGATCCCTTTGCTTTCTTCTGAATGTATCTGCTTCTCTTTCTCCTCTACGGTCTCACGATCCTTCTCTGATCAACTGATACTTTATTGAGGTTTTTCTGGAACCCTTTTGGATAATCTGTGAAATGTTCTTTCGGATAATCATGTTTCTTCAGCAAAGTAGGCGCATTTTGAATTAGGCAAAAGTCCGATTGTTCAGTGAAGTTTTCCCTATATTTTATATGTTGATCATAAATGTTTCAGTTTTTCTCTGAATTTTGAGGGTTGTGAATTTTTTTTCCATTTGTTGTTCGCAGACGATTATCGTGGCTGTATTTATTAAAGGCGGAATTTTCTGGTCCCCAAGAAAGGTAAGATATTGATGTTTCCTCAAATTCCATGTTCAGCCAAAATTTGTGAAGGTGACCTGCGAGAAATTATTCAGAAAAGATGTTGCGTCTTCAGTTTTTTCTTATTTTTTCTCCTTTCCTTTTTTTGTGGTTTGTTTCGTTTTTGTTTTTTTTTGGGTTCTTTTTGGCTCACCTGCGAGATTAAGTTAGTATGAAAGTCTCAATGAAAGTTTGAGGTCATTGGATGAATAATCTTTGCGATCTTAGTATATGGGGGAATTGGAGAATTTTGCTGTAAACTGAACTGGAACTAGTGCAAGAGAAAGAATATTGTCATAAATAAGCTTTGTCATGTGATGAAGCAAAGGTTGGAGAGTGAAGACTTTGTGGAAAAGTCGGATGTTCTTAGACTAACCTCGGTTATTCATTGCGAAAGTTGTTGGAGCTTGGAATTGGTTGGGCTAAGGTGCTTTTTTTTTTTTTAAAAAAAATAATTAGGTTTCTAACGGCATTATTCTCTCGCCTATTGGTTTTAACTTCTTGAGTTCTATCTGATTAATGCCTATTGGTTTTAACTTCTTGAGTTCTATCTGATATTCTTTAAATAGGTCTCATAAAGACACATGCATGCAATCCTTTTCCCCCTGAAACTCCTTGAAAATATGATGAATATGTGTAAATTGGTATGTGTTTGACCTCCACGCAGATTTGGGCAGTAATCATGTTTTAGCTTTCCACTTTTAGATTCTGGACATATACCCTGGAATGCGACAACAGAAAAGGTCAGCAAAGAATTAAAAGCATTTTGTTTTACTTAAAAAGAACTGAAATAGAGTTCTGCTTTGTACTTGAAAATTGTTCTATTCAATTTTCTGTATTACATATTTTCGCATGAGAAGGTGGCTTTTGGATGATGTTTTGAGCTATGGGGATGATAACGGATTTACCTTCTTCCACTCTAGGCTTAGTCTTTAACTACGCGTAATTTTGTTTGGTTTGAAGTGAATCGTTTATATGAGTAGGTCTAGTTAGCTAGTGAATTTCTACCTTAGAAGAGTGAATTGAGAATTTCAATATTCAATCAAGAATAAAGATTTTTATGATCAAGATTGTCAAAATTGGCATTCCACATATCTCTTTAATTGGATCAAGGAAATCTTCCATCTTTGAGCGTAGAACGAGTATGGAAGTAAACTGAAGGCACATTGAATCGGTAAAGGATCTGGCATATTGATGGAAAGGAGGGGAATCCAAATCGAGATGCTTTTTTGGGAAGGGTTATTGGAAGTATTTGGATTTGGTTTGATTGAGATGGGAACATGCATTGAAGTGGCAGATATATCTAATGAAGATTCGAAAAGGAGAAATTTAAGCACTTTAAACAGGTACGTAAGTCTTATCATTGCGGATATTTCTGATCAAGAATTTGGAAAGGAAAGCACATGAAAGATCTAATATTGGTTTGAATTTTAACTATATTTAGTTCGGAGGTTTATTTGAACATTTTATTTTTAGGCATTAAGCTTGTGTGGAAATTTATACATTTGTTGCATCATTAAATTCCGGACAAGTGATCATGGCAGTTTTATGGAAATCATCGAGGCACCTTTCTGTATTAGTGATTTACTGAAGTAGTAAAAGCTTCTAATATGAAGATGCAATTTTAGGAAACTATTGCTATGTGTTTTGTGTAAAGGTGATGTTAGCCATATTTTCCCACTTTGTTCCATTTGGTTAAGTCACTTATTTTGGTTTTTGTGATGTGCAGAATATGTCCAATTTTTCTTCTGATTTGTATTTTTTTCCTGACATTTCTTATTAATTTTTTTTTTAAAAAATAATGCATTACATGCGAAGTGAACAATTTCGCAGAGTGAAAAGGAAAGTGTTTTTTAGTTATAGTATCCAGACTAACATGTTAAATGGTGTTTGCTAAATGATTTGGAAAAAAAATAAAAGTGACAACGAATATTAGGTGGTGATAGTAATAACTAATTTAGAGTCAATTGCAGGATCCTCTTTCCATATTTAATCTTTAGCACATAAGGAGGTCGTGGGACTCACCTATATGGATATCAAAGTGTGAACAACATCAATCTGTGTGCCACGTGGTGGAAAAATAGATTTCATTAGAATATGTACTCCCTACCCTACCTCAAGCTGCCGAATTCACAAGACGAGAACGAATAGTTCGTAGTTCACACTACCATAGGCCATCACCCTGGATAGGCAACTAACTTGCTTTTAGAGCTAAATTCCAGGCAATGGATTCTGTGATGGAATACCACCAAAAAAGAATTTCTCGGTATGAAATAGCCATTCTAAATAGTATAAAAATAGAATACTGCATCCCCTTCTAGAATAAGGTGCGCTTTGTTTGTCGCTTCTTTCAAAGCTGCCAGCTTAGCTTACGTTTTGGAAGCCGTTACTGCTAAATTAGATTTGTATTCTGTTCCTCAGTTTGTTATATGAACCAAATCAAACTACAATTGAGGTAACTTAGTTTAAAAGAGACTGACTGAAAAAGCTGCCAAACCAGTCTCTTTTTCATGATCTTCATGGCTCATGTGATTTTATGTTTTTATTGTCTTTCTCCGTTGGAATTCCTTGTTTCTATGGTGAAAGATATGTGTGCAGTTATATCTTTTTTGATGTAGTCGAGCATGTATGGTATTGCTGTCTTCTTTCGTTCAAGTTACTTGCAAACTTGTATTCCAATTCTCTTATCTCCTGTGAAGTGCTGCATGGAGATGAAAACGTCTGTCGGCTAGAGGTATCCTACTTGAAGTTCCTATTTGGGGATTAAAATGCCTCTTTGCTTTTTATGCTGCAGTATTGTCTTGGATATATTTTTGCTTGAAACAGACTTCATGATTGTTGCATCTCTTCATCTTCATATGATAATTCCCAATTTGACATATGTTTGCCATTATCAGCTTGATATAAAAATTTTGAGGAATGCTTGGTCTGTTATTTGTCTTACTTTTGTAAGTAAATTTACTTTTCGTTATATAAGACAGGCAAGAATTTACAAAAGTAGGAGAAAGTAGGAGGTAGGACAAAAAGCCTCCTATATGCATAACTATACCAACTTGGTCTATCCTTTGGCTTTAGCAATACATGATTGCAAGGAATGTTTACTATAAGGTGTTTCAGTGTGGTGCCTCTTCTCCTTTATTTTCTCTTTTTAGAAACCTTTCTTCCTTTTTCCTTCGCTTTAGTTTGAGCAGTATCTGAAAACGAGATTGTTAATATCCAATCGTATCTTTTCGTCTGGCAGGAGTCACCAGCGAAGTATTTTTCTGCAAGATGGGACAAAGGAACATAAATATGATTGACTTAGAGCGTGGTCAAGACTTCATCCGCACCGAACCATGTGTTGTTTATGGTAGCATACCAAATCTTCCACATCCCAGTATTCACACTGTTGTTCGTGGAAGGCCTGCTAACTTTGATTTGCATCAAATGCCAGAGCGTCATGAAAATGCTTTGGTGTATGGTGTGGCTGCATACAATCATTATCCTGCTGCTAATTTAAACCTGGCTGTTGCTTCATCATCTAATCACTATACTCCCTTTCTTGCTCCTCCATCCGCTACCAGTGAGATCCTCATCCCCGTAAATCATGGGACACATGACCCGTTGGCCTTCTCAAATGCTCCTAGGATGGGTGAACTCCCTGCTGATGTTTACATAAGGAACAACCCATACGTGGATGGTTTAAGTAGCTCTTTTAAAAGAAAAAACTCTGAAGGGCATCCCTGGAATCTGCAGTATAATGATGCTTTGGCTGGTTCTAGTTCTGCTGTTGCTCCTGTTGCCAATAGGTCACTTGAATCTGATGCAACATCTACTGATACTGTGCCTTTTGTCCTGCCTGATTATGGGGCAAACGACTCATCATCCATTATTGAAGGTGGAAGTTTTAGAGGTGTCAGAAATGTGTCTGGTGTCATTGTCCCAGATTCTGTATTGGCACATAACGCCAATCATCTCATCCAAGGAAATTATGTTGGCCAACCTTTTCTTTTGCCTGGAAATCCTTGGCTACAGCTTGGCAGTAATAGCGGAGATATCAGCAGTGGAAGAAGGAATCAGCCGTCCACTTTACCATATTTATTAGGTATTATTTGCATGCACTCACATTTGTTAAGCTTTATAGTTTGTTTTCTTCTATAGTTGTGTAACCTTTGGTTTTGGGATCCTCTCCAAGTTCTACTTCTACTTATTTCCTCTTTTCCGAGGCCACAAGATTACTCTAGATGTCCCAAAATTATCACCCGTCACCTATTTTTACTAGTGTAGGCATTTACTAGAATCAAAATCCTTCCATAAAAAGAAGAATGTTTTTCTTGCTTGAGTTTTACTAGACTTCAAGCATATGCATAGTCTTCATCCAGGCTAAAAGCCTTCCCTTTTCTCTCATGTGTTTACACTTAGTGTTAGAATGACAATTTAATCCAACCCGGCGGATCACCAATCCCATTTAACCCATTTCGGGCAGGTTGGATTTGGTGTAGCGGGTTTTGTTTTGACAAGCAAACCTGCTCATAACCGGCTCCGACCTGCTCTCTTAACAAAAATTATACATACATACGTATGTACATACATATATATATATGTGTATGTGCATATATAGACACATACGCGCACATGTATATATACTGATACACACACATATATAAACATGTATGTGTACATATATTCACACACACATACATATATGTTTGTGTATATATGTATATGTCTGTATTCGTGTGTGTGCATATATATGTATATATGTGTTTAGGTATGCTTGTGTAAACACGTACGTATGTACATACATACATATAGACATATACACAAAGACACATATGTTTTTACTTATATTGGATTGCCTTATTATAGCTGAGGTATGTTTCTTTTATTTATTTAATGTGGATGTGGCGGGATGGGTCAAAGAAAAAGCAAGCTAGTTCGGTTTTTGGGGTGGGGTGGGGCAGGTTTTTGGCACGGGGGCGTGGGGCGGGGAATTCCCCCTATCCAGTGCTGCTCCGTTGCCATCCATAGTCACGAGCTCTAAGCTTTAGAAACTTTATGACCCTTAGCATGGTAGGTAGGCTGTAAAGGACATAGATGCCTTTAATGTTGTGTTTGACGACATATCGCTGAAGGTAAGAATTTTCGAGAACTTGCATAAAATTGGACAGAAGTAGTAGTTTTTATCTTTGCCGGGTAAGATTATTATTATTTTTCATTTTTCATTTTTTCGCTTTTTCTTCTGCCTAAAGCTCGTCTATGCTGCCCTCTTCACGTTTGACACCTCTCCTCCTCCCCCAATAGGAGTAACTCATCAGCAAAATATAAATCTTGTAGGCTTTATTATCCTATTTTCTTATATGATTAGGCAGCATGAATGGAAATGGAATGGATGCAGGTAATATGGGTTTACAAGCTTATCAGGTGGCCCCACAAGGTCCCCGTCCTGTGCTTCGTCCACCAATTCCTGTACAAAGCATGGTTGGGCAGAATATGAACTTTACATCGCAAGTACCGGCCTCTTCACGAAGATTGCCAATAAATAGCACTGCTGTAAATTATTTCCAAGGTGTTCTTGAGACAGGTCAGAGATACGTCGGTAATGTTCCTCCTGCTGGTGTCCGGTTTTACAGACCTCATCGCTGGGAATCCACACCAGAGACAAATGCCAGACATGGGAGCGTTCCTCACCTTAGAGTATTGCCCGAAGATGTAACAACTTTCTCCTGCCTTATTTATGGGGAAAAAAATTTTAAATCCATCTTGTTTACCAGTATATTTCATCTTGTTATCATGTTCTTAAACAAGACGAGCTTTGTTTGTTGTTGTTGAGTGGCATCATTGTCTTACCTGTTAGGGGGTTGCCATCATGGAGTTTTCTGGCCAGCACGACGATCAGCATAGAGATATGCGTATGGATATAGATCACATGTCCTATGAGGCAAGCTTTTGGTCAATTTATTTTCTCTTGTTACACTTTTTGGCCGTTTGATTATGGCTTTCAGAAGTTTGTGCATTTTTGTCATCTTCGAATAATCCCTGTGAACATGTTGATCTTGAGTTTTGGAAGTTATAATTCAGGAGCTTCTAGCACTAGAGGAGCAAATTGGCAGTGTTGGTACAGGGTTAACAGAAGAAGCCATTGCAAGCAATTTGAAAGTCCGGTTATTTCTTTCATCAGTAACTAGTCTTGCGGTGGATGAATCACCAGATGCAGAACAGAAACTTGATTACTGTGTCATATGCCAGGTAATTGATTTATTCGTTGATATTCATGAATGTGCGCGGAAGAAGCGTAAATGTTGGGGTTCCTTTCCTGGTACTTATTTGATAATGTTTTTGTTTCATTCATTGTTTGTTTTGGTGGGGGTGGTGAAGTTGGTCTTCTGCTCTTCAATTATCCTGGCAAAAAGTACTCCCTCCGTGAAAATAAGAAGCTTCGTTCCGTCTTTATGTTCTTACGTTTTAAATTTTGCTAAACTTGGGTGGATGTTTCTGCCACTTTATTTACGTTTTCAGGACGATTATGTGAACCAAGAACGACTTGCAACTCTGGACTGTGGCCATGAGTATCACGTAGATTGCTTAAAGAAGTGGTTAGTCATGAAGAACACTTGCCCCATCTGCAAATCCGCTGCATTGACTGCAGAAAGAAAGCATTCCTGAACTCAGGTTGAATGGTTTTCTGGAGGTTTAATCAAATAATCCCATCTTGTTTGCTGCCGGATATTTGTTATGTAAAAGATTTTCTAATGTAATATTTATGTATATAGACTTGAAGAAAGACATGATCCAACAACCAACCTTGTCTAAAACATTTACTTGTTGGCTTTCATGTCTTTCTTGAAATTGTACAGACTTTTGCAACATTTGTTGTCCCATCATGCGTGGTGGCTGGATTTTCTTTTTGTACATTTTTAGATTATGTATGTAGTACTTAACAGCTTTGCCTGTTCTTCATGGTAGTCTTGTCCATCAATGGTTGCATGGCCGTTATGATCGTTGGTAATTTATGCCATAGCTGACAAAGTGAACAAATTTGATTGTGCTATGATTTACTTTTGTATTATAGGGAACTGGATGACTCAAAAGGATATACATAGTAGACTGAAGCAATACTTGAAGATGAATGTAGTATTATCTTGGTATTACACGTGAAATAATTTAATTATAAAGATTATCTTAGTGCTTAAAATATCACGTAGGGTTAAGAGGCTGTTTGTGTGGAGAGGGGGTTGTTAGGGGTTGGAATACTAGAATTGTAGTGGGTTAGGTCGGATTATCCAATCTACGAGTCTCCCCTTTTTATTTGTATTTGGTAAGGATTTGTTAAGGTGCCTGTTTTTGTGACCGAATTCGAGCTGCGTAAATTTACAGATCAGATCGTGAATCGACTTGACCTTTTCTTAGATTATGCGTGTAAACGCGAGAACGTTCTTTTCCTTCTATCCTCATTTTATTCTCGTCTGCTTTACATATTTGGGTTCGACTTCAAACTCCCGTTTTGTCCTACATTGCCTGTGGTAGTATCTTAGAATGAGGATGTGATATTTTCTTTTAAAACATGTCTTCTCTCATATTCTAACTCACCAAGTTATCTTATCTCGTATACGTTGGTTTGGTAAAATTTATATACATATGTTTAATTCTACCTGAGGGGTTTGAGGATGGATTAGATGAAGATTTTGAAGACACCATCGAAACTTGTGGATAAACTTATGGTCTTATTGGTAAAAACCGATTAGTTTATATTTAAAAACATATTATCATTATTTAAATAAGTATCGTATAAAATATTTTACTGATACCATATTGATTATAATCCATTAGATCAAATTTAGGAATTGGAACAATTTGATCAAATGAATCCGGATATGACTTGAGTCAAAATGAAAAACCATGATCACAATTATGGAAAATGTTATTGGAAGAGTTATGAATAATTGTTTTCTTGACAATCAAATATATAAGATATATATGTTCTTTTTTAATCTGTCCAATCATTTACAAGTAGGTAGATCTTGTGTTAACGTAAGTTCTGTCACTGGTTGATTCATGATGTAAAATTTCTGTTTGGGAAATATAGTTATTTCTATAGTGATCAAATTATGTAATCGGTTTTGATGCTGGTTAAAAATTGGAGATGCTTCAAATTGCGTTACCTGCGTTCATTCAGTATTTGATATTGAAGTCCTAACACATAGCTCAGTTGATACTCGGTTTGTAATTTGTTTCAACAAGTCAAGTTCGATTCTAATAACACGCACAGTGTGGGTGTACCGCTGCTGCTAGGCCGTACGCCCCGGTTTGCGGGAGACACCTTGTCTCACTGCGTAATTCCTTATCCAACCTAGGAGGCTACTGGATTTCTGATTTGCATCTTACACAATGCTTTTTATGGTTGGACGAGAGTGACTCTCAGGGTGAGAGAATGAACTTTTCTTTAAATATTTGATATTGAAAAGTAAAAAAATATATCTGGTTTTAGAGACTCTCAGGGAATGAATTTTTCCTTAAATATTTGATATTGAAAAGTAAAAAAAGAATATCTGATATTGAAAAGTAAATCGAACATAATATTTTTGGAAGAGAGAGCAGTATAAATTAGTTTAGGAGATCAAGAAAAGAATATCCGAAGGGGAAGGGGAAGGGAAAGAAAGGGATGAAGGTATACAAATGCTAAAAAGGAATTTATTTTTTCTTTCCTGGATGGCTGCCGAGTAACGCAGAAAAGGAAGATCAGTCCAAGGATCGAAGACCCGAAACACACCGTATTCACGGAAGTCAGAACTAAGAAGCCACATAATCGCTTTCTTCCCTGCTAACCGCCTCGGTTCTCTTCGATCTTGGCCTCCGACGATTCCTCTTGGCAACTTTTTCTCCCTTCTTGTTCGTTCGGATAAAATTCCTCCGAAGTCACGCCTTCAGTCCAATTATACTGTTTGAATCTCCTTCCGTCGAAGGTAATATGCATTTCTTGATTTTCATTGCTGTTTTCTTGAATAGTTCAGGTGTCGCGTGTTTTTCTTTATTTTATTCATTTATAGTTTTGATAGAATTGCACCGCTATTTGAGCATGGACAGCACTTGGAATTCATAGTTAAGGATGCCGGTAAGCAGCTCCTCCCGGCCGTCGGATTGGAAGCCAAATGTTTGATGATTACACGTGAGAATAATGTTGCTAGTCGTTAGGAAGGATATAATTTCTAAATATTTCCAGTTCTTCAAGAATTTATGTGAGGTTCGAAAGTGGATTTGCGAGTACATCTGAGATTGAAGTGGATAAGTCGCATGATCAGTTTGTGTCATGCGTTGGCTAAATTTCGTCATCTCTTTATCAAATCACTTAGAACGTTAGTTTCTACTGTTAAATTTTGGTGAAGTACTGTAGCAGATGTTCTATTTTCTCTTGATGGTGAAGAACTGATCTTATCCGTGTATGTGTTTCGTAATTGTTAGAGGTTGTGGCTTCATGGCAAAGAATCCAAGACCAAGTACTCTGACTGTGTACCTCTATGTGCCTAACATCATAGGTGAGCATTCTCAACAAGTTCACGCAACTTTTTCCTTAATTCGGCGAAAGAGTTCGATTTTGCAAGAAAAGAAGACTTGATGCTTCCAATTTATCTTGTTGCTTTTAATTGGGATAATGGTGCATTTTTATTTGGAAAAATATCTATTTTGCAAGAAAAGAAGACTTGATGCTTCCAATTTATCTTGTTGCTTTTAATTGGGATAATGGTGCATTTTTATTTGGAAAAATATCTATTCGTTTACTTGTTTATCTTTATGCAACAGCACGACGAATGTTGCCTGGTGTGTTAAATTATTTTAAATTGTGCAAACTTCCTAAATAGTCTTAATATCCTTTCAGTTTTCCTGTTGAATGAAGGTTATGCAAGTAGTCCATGCATGGTTTTGGTGATAACACCATGGTCATATGGGCCACAATTATTGCGATAAGTAGAAAATAGTTAAAGGATGAATGTGACACAACTTAATGTTGGATCAGGCGAGCCTTCTGAAATTATCTAAGGACTCAATTAGCAACTTCCTCTCTCTCCCCCCCATACACACACACACACGACACTTTCAACAGATCCTAGGAGTTGACAGTGCCGGTATCTAAATTTTAGTTTGCTGAATCATCCATAAATGTTTTATGATTGTCTAATCTCTGTGCAGGGTACATTAGAATATTACTGAATTGCATTGCCTTTGCTGTGTGCTTTCAGCACAAAAAGCTCTTTTCAGCTCTTTATTTTGTTAGGTGAGTATCCTTTCGTTAAAGTCTGATATTGTTTTAGATGGGGATAAAGGTTACTAATGGGTAAGTTTTTATGGTTGCAGTTTTCTTTGTGATGCCTTGGATGGTTATTTTGCCCGCAGACTCAATCAAGGTATTGTATCACTTTCGTGGACAGTTTCTGGCCAAAGGCCTTTTTGTTTTATACCCTTTTTTATTAACAACAACAGAGACGCCTCTATGATTCATCTTGTCATCATGTTGCAAGTGTGGGTTGCCACATTAATTTAGTGGCAGCATTCACTAGTTAAGGTTTGGTCCAAGAATTCTATATTAGTAAATAAACTGAAATAATGTTAGTTTAATTTTATTCTTTGGAAAAAAAATTTATTCTTTGATTTCTCTTATGATGCAGTGTCTACCATTGGAGCTATATTGGATATGTTGACTGACAGGTAATCTTACCGAAGACACTCAATCACTCATTGCCATAGTATCTTATCTTTTTAGCTCATACTATGTCTTCAAGAATTTTGCTTGAAATATTTATCTCAGGATTAGCACTGCATGTCTCTTGGTCATTCTATCTCAAGTTTATAGGTAAGATTTTGGTCAGTGTATGTATCTATCGGTAAGCAGTGCTACACTGTTTATATGAACAATGAGCATTGCCATCTGAATATATGCAGGCCAGGCTTGATCTTTCTATCACTGCTTGCATTGGATATCAGCAGCCATTGGTTGCAAATGTACAGGTATCCACAAGATCAGATTTACTTTTTCCGCCAGTGATGTCTTTAAGCTAAACTAAATGGTAAAGGCAAGCCAGCTGACTGACTTTGCATGCAGTACTTTCTTGGTAGGCAAAACTAGCCATAAAGACGTAAAGGAAAGCAGTAATTGGCTATTCAGGGCTTACTACGGAAATCGCATGTTCTTGGGTTATTGTTGTGCTTCCTGTGAGGTAATCAATTTATTTTAGACTGTATATTCTCCTAAAAGTTCTTTCTTTCAATGGCTGTAACCTCCATTTTTGTTGGACATAGCTTCTTCTCCCTTTGGTTTCTAGGTGAGAGGGTTGTTAACATTAATTCGAGGTTATAGATGTTAAATTTCTGGTTCAAATGGCTTCTCTTTTGCTTCCAACTGGCTCTGTTCTTATGATTTATTCTGTCTTCCTTCACCCCTAACTCCAGCTCTCATTCATTCTAGTATCTAATTTCCTTAATGAACTAAAGTGGGGTATTTAGTGAAAGTTGGAGGAAGAGTAATATTATCAAAAAATATTAAAATGCAGTATTTGAAGATTTGGAATTTTGGAATGGCTTTGAAGCCAGTTCGATTTTTCTTGACAATTTTGAACAAACTGTTGGCATGAAGCAAAGGGACAATTCACTAGATTGTCTCTTTAATGACAGGCAAAGCAATAATGTATTTTGAGTTTCTTTATCTCTTTCCAAAGCCACTGAGGGAGAAAAGTAATTGCATAGGAAGGCGAATTTGAGTGAGGATCATTGCGGATTTGGCAAAAGTAGTTTTATACGGACTGTATGCTATATGATAGATAGCAATGGAAACTCATGATGGATATAGTTGATTCCACTAGGTGGAAATTTGGTTTGTATTGTTGTATTGTGGGGAGGGAAACTATTTCAAGCAGTGGGCATGGAAAAGACATAATAAGCTAGATCGCGCAATATTACTATTTTTGGAATAATGTGCCACTATGGTTTTGGATTAATGTCTACTCGTCAGCCTTACTCTGAACTACTGTTGTCCTCTCTCTCTCTCTCTCTCACCTCAACAAAAGAAATCAAAGTCAAGATTCTGGCATAATTGGTATAAAGTTGTTAACAACCAACCTTTTCTCGAGAATATCTTGGTATCTGGCCCCACTCCACAAGAAGAAAATAGTAAAGGAAGAAGTGTGCTGAATATCTTGTTTGAATGGTGAGAACTTTGCATTTTGCATTTTGCATTTTGATCTTGGATTTGTTAGATTCATCCTTGCTGTTGCTTCTGCCATTTCTGATCAGAGGTAGAGTGTGCCTCTCTCCTTTTGGTGAGTTTTGGGGGGTGGGGTGGGGTGGGGTGTGAAAGTGCTTTTTCTACACTGACCATACATTTTTCCGCTCTTCATAATTTTGTTAAAAAGATTTTTGAGCCACATAATACTTTTTTCCCTAGGCATTTCCAAGCCTCAATCGGAATATGCTCAGGTCCAATCGTTTTATCTTTTTTAAAGCCTCTTCTGTCTATGAAAATTGAATTCTCCTACTATATGTTATGTTTCTACATTCTTCAGAGTTACGTAACTCGTCCAATATAAGTTCATCTCTCGCTGATTCATTAAAAAGTTTTCCAAAGTATCTTATTCGTCTATCCTTTATTGTCATTTCCTCGACGAAAATGTTGTTGTCTTCATTTTTAATACATTTAATTTGAGTCAAATTTCTTGTATTCCTTTCTCTCGCTCTAGCAATTTTATACTTAACTCTTTCACCTTCTTTTGTGTCTAACCATTTATAAAAATCTTCAAACGCCTTTGATTTGGCTTCACTTAAGGTTGGTTTAGCTTCTTTTTTAACAAGTTTATGTTTTTTGCTTTTTTCTTGATTCTTGCAAAGTTGAAGTGCGTTATGACTTGTTCTTTTTGTTTTTATTTTGTCTTGCACTTCTTCTTTCCACCACCATAAATCCTAATTTCTCATTATTTTTTATTTTGATCGTTACATCCTCCTACACTTTATTTGCATCACCACTTGAATCTTTTAAGATTTCTTGTTCTAATACTACTTTTTTAAAATTTGCTTGCTTAGTTTCTTTCAAATTACACCATTTTATCTTAGGTTTTATAGGTCTTTGTTTTTTTTCAATCTTCTATGTTAGGTACGGACATCCAACACTACAAAACGGTGTTGCATTGTTTAACTTTCTTTTGGGATCACCTTACAACCCGTACATGATCTATTATCTCTTGTACGAGTTATGAAATAGTCTATCTGTAATTTATTTGGTCCATTTTTGAATGTAATCAAGTGTTCGTCTCTTTTCTGAAAAAATGCACTAGTCACTATAAGGTCATACACTATTGTAAAATCCAGATTTGATCTTCCTTCATCGTTTTTGTTTTCAAAATAAAATCCATCTTGTATCTCATTGTAATCGTTATCCCTTTACCTACATGTCCACTTAATTTCTTTCTATAAAGATCTTCTCGCCTGTTGAAATTTCACACGCTACATCTTCTTAATCTTCATAAAATTGAGCCTTAATTGCCTCCTCTGAACTCACTTGAGGAGCATATATGCTAATAATATTGATTTTTTTAAGCACCAATTTAAGTGATATAATTTTATCTCCTTTACTAATAACACATACTACTTCGTCTCTTAACGAAGCATATATAATAACCTCAACTCTATTTCTTGTCTTATTCTTTCATATGCACGAGAGTTTAGATCATGAATTGTCTGACATTCTAGCTTTCTCACATATCATCTTTGTCTCCTGCAAACATAAAATATTTACTTTTCTCTTATCATCGTGTCTCATATCTTCAATGTCTTCCATGTTAGAGTTTTAATGTTCTATGTTCCTAGTCTCATAATCTTACCTAACCTAGTATTTCTCATCTCTTAGTATCTAACTTACGGCCTAAGGACTCTTGTTTATTTTTCGTTGCATCAGCGTCCTATCTCAATTGTCAATGCATTCAGACCGTGCGGCGGAGACCGTTATTTTTCGTTGCATCAGCGTCCTATCTTGATTGTCAATGCATTCAGACCGTGCGGCGGAGACCGTTGCTTATTTGACACTACATCCAAGCTCCCTAAATGTAGTGGTCTTTGTCAAGACACCGCATTCGAACTATGCGGTGCATTCCATATGGGAAACATCTTAGCATTAGCTTGATTGTTTGATTAATAATCATGTTTATTGACAAAGTTTTACACTAGTTGTCAATCCAACGCAACCCTTCCTCCTTTACTTGGGTTTGGAACCGGCAAGTTGAAAACTCTATACCCTTGAATGATAAATATAGTTGAAAGTGTACAATGCCTTTTGTCTTTGAAACCACAAGAGGAGAGGGGGGGGGGGGGGGGAAGAGATTTGGTTGGTTATATATAAGTCTCTGGGCTCGAACCACGGGTAATTCTTCCAAAATTAATGTCGTTGTGATTGCTTAACATATTCCTCTCCCTTTTTGTTTCAGGTCCTTTACATTGCCTTGTTTCTGCTTTCTGAGAATGGAGGAGAAAATCTACCGGCTGTGCGTTTTCTAACCTCTGTGCATCTTGATTCCTACTCTTTTGTGTTAGGGATTTACCTAATTTGTTCTGGTACTCGTACTCTATCTTCAGGTTTTAGCCACAGCTGCAAAGAATAGTTTGCTTGGTGCTACTGTTCTTGCTTTGGCCATTTTTGGATGGGCAATCAAGCAATTAGTCAATGTTATTCAGGTAAGAAGTGCTGGAAACTCTTTTCTTTTGATTTTCCTTGTTGGCTGGAGGTTATAGCTTATGCTTGGTCTTCATGAGTGCAATAAACAGATTTTGAGTTCAATTTTCTGCTGTGTATTGTTCTATTAGAAATTTGAATCAACGCTTTACCCCCCCCCCCCCCCCCCCCCCTTCTTCTCTTCTCGCTCTCTCTCTTTTTTTCATTTCAGATGAAAGCAGCAGCTGATCTATGCGTGATGTATGACATCAACAAAAAGCAGTAGCCATGATGTGCCTATGACAATGAACATTTTATTGCGGTATATTTTGCTAATGTAGTTGATTTTCCTATTCCATTGTTTCAACGTTTTCCTTCTTTAGAGTCTTTTTGGGTTATTTTAGGTTTGAGATTTCACAGTATGAGTCTAGTACCCCGTTGGGCTTTGCACAGTGAGCATGCAGCAGAAGTTGCCTTTTTCTTTCTTTTGAGTGAAGACAGCTGCTTGTTCAGAACATATGTAGTATTCATTAGAATGCTTTTTTGACATGATACATATCACTGTTTTGTCAAGAAAGCACACAAAACCGTGGTGTGCACACCTTTCTTTAAAAAAAAAGTCAAGAATATTTCATTGATAATGTTTACGAAAAAAAGTTTACGGACTGTTATTAAAATAGTATTTTGTTTTTAAATTGTAGGGATTTATATCAATATTTAAGGAGGAAAAATCATCACATTTACTAATAATTACATCATAAAATCAGGTGGCATGCCATAATATTAACGAAACTTCTATTTATGATTCTGAACATTTTTTTCCTACATGAACCAAAATTTCCTGAGTCAGAAACAAAAAATTATTAGGTAAATTAATAAACTATACAACAACAACATATACCCAGTATATTTCAACAACAGCAAAAGCTATCGCTAGGGTCTGGGGAGGGTGAGAGGAGGTGAGAGGAGGCAAACAATACCTCCATCTCAAAGGATAGAGAATTTGTTTTCAGCTAGACATCGGCTCTATATGTACCTGTATAAACACATAATGAACGGCAAATAATGCAATGCAAACACAAAAAATCCAAAGTGAACCTAACATTGAATGTGTATTTAAACTCCTTTATATACTCCAAGTTGCTCTTATATCATGCCTAAATCTTGCTAACCTTAATCCTATGTCTCCATGAGCTCCTATCCTAGATCATGTCCTTAGAGAAGTGAAAATCTAGTAGATCATGTCTATTTTATTCCTCCAAGTCAGTTTGGGTCTGCCTTTAATTCTTTTCCCCTCTACTAGGAGACTTTCAACTGTTTTGACAGACGCTGTTGTCTGTCTCCGCTTGACATGCCCAAACAATCTCAGTCTCTTCTCCCTTATCTTATCCGCTATACAAGCCACCCCTAGTCTTTTCTGAAGTACCTCATTTATGAGCCGATCTAGCCTTATATGACAGCACATCCACCTCAGCATCCTCATCTCTGCCACTTCCATCTTCTGCGATTGTATCCTCTTCATGGCCTAGTAGTCTTTCTCATATAACATTGTCGGCCGCGATGCCACCTTATAAAATTTTCCTTTTAATTTAGTTGAGAAATTCTTGTCAAACAGCACCCCTGAGGCCGCTCTCCACCTACACCAACCTGCTTAAACTTGGTGTGCTACATCACTATCTATGTCCCCATCCTGATGTACAAATGATCCTAGGTGCTTGAACTTACTTACCCGTGGTACCAATTGACCCTCGATGATGAGCTGACTATTATCACTGTCGGCTATGCCTCTGAAGTCGCAGTGCAGATATTTGATCTTAGAATGACTAATGCTTAGTCCTTCTCTCTCTAAAGCCCCTCTTCACTGCTCTAGTCTCATACTTAGTGTATGTCTACTCTGAGCGACTAAACAATATCGTCAACAAAAAGCATACACAGCGGAACTGCCTACTGGATCGTCTTTGACAACTCGTCGAGGACAACTGTGAAAGAAATGGGCTCAAAACAGACCCTTGATGGAGGCATACCTCCACCGAAAAGAAGTCTGTATTCCCCAAAGGCGTACTGACGGTTGTTTCTGTATTAGCATACTTATCTCTAATTATGTCTATATATTTCATAGGAACTCCTCTTGCATCCATACTATCCCAAATCAGTCTACATGGTACACTATCATATGCTTTTTCAATATCGATGAAGACCATATGTAGATCGCGCTTCTTCTCGCTATACTTCTCCATCATTCTCCTTAAGATGTGTAGTGCTTCCGTAGTTAACCGTCCTAGCATGAAACCGAATTGGTTTACTGTAACATGAGTTTCTCCCCTACTTCTAGCGTCGATTACTCTGTCCCGTAACTTCATAGTATGGATTAACAACTTTATTTCCTGGTAATTATCGTAACACTGTGCGTCTCCTTTGTTCTTATACACTGGTGAACTAGATGCTGCATAAACTATAAACTACAGAAACTAAATTCTAAGCTGAAACTTTAACTGTCAAAACAAATATAATTGAAGAACAAAACTTTAATTAACTTAATAACTATATGCTGGACCACTATCAATATGAATAAAAAAAATACATGTATCAATCATATGATTGAGTGAATCAAACTTGTTAGAACCATAAAACTCTAATTTATATTACACCAACCGACAAAACTATGTCAGATATATGACTTTATTTTTTGGTTTTTTTATTTTTTTTGCTCATTAAATATCTTTATTCAATATCATGTAATCTTCACGCTATGCTTTTTGGAAACCAATGCAGGAGCATTGAACTTGATCGTGTGGTTAAAACTTAAAACTGAAAAAATCTTAAAACCAAAATAGATAGTCGTTGCCCGGAACTTCATACTCTTACTTTGACCCAATGATCATTTATGCTACTTCTCTGTTTCAAATATATTATCATATTTTTTTATTTTGGTTTCTTATAAAAACATTGTTAATTGTGTAAGTTTTTATATTATCAGTTCAATTAATATTTATGATTTTTCTAATTTATCTCAATTAACTGGTTAAAAATATATGTCAAGTCAAACTAAGAATATATTTATAAGAGGGAGGGAGTATTATTTACACCATTTATCATGAAACACTTGCTTGGAAGAAAGAAAGTAAAAAAAAAAAAAACCTAAAAGAATAAACAAAAAAGAACTGGCGAGGTTGGCTGTGTTTTTCAAAAGAGAAAGGGCTGCTAGGCACGGAGGATGGTTGCTGTATGCCCCCATAAAACAAAAATCCCATTATACTCAGAAAAGTAGAAACTCATTGATTTATATTATAGGGAGTGTTAAATTTTATTTGACATAGGCACGTATTTCATAACAGTTTAATCCGTAAATAATTTTATGGCAAGCTCATAGTTGTCTTTAATTCTTATATAGAGTTAAATCATTTTTTTATTCAATCAATCAATCATACCCAGTATATCTCAACGATAGCACAAGCTATCGTTAGGGTCTGGGGAGGGTGAGAGGTAGGCAAACAATACTTCAATCCCAAAGGATAGAGAGTTTGCTTCCAGTGAGACCTCCGGCTCTATATGTACATGCACAGATAATCATAATAATAGGACTATGTACTAGTGGACCTATTTTATTAAACATATGCTACAGTCTTCCGATATTAAAATAGTCATAATAGTGAGCATGCACACATAATTGACAGAAAAAGACCGAAACAAAATATGCAAAGTCAATTAAAGTGTAAATAATATTTAATCCTCTAAGCATGCTCTAAGGTGTCGTATATCATGTCTACCCCTCCTTAACCTTAATCATCTGTCTCCATGAACTCCTATCCTGGACCATGTCCTCAGAAAGGTGCAACTCTAGTAAGTCATGCCTAATCTGCTCATCCCATGTCAGTTTGGGCCTGCCTTTACTCCTCTTCCTTTCTACGGTGAGGCTTTCGATTGCTCTGACAGACGCCGTTGTCTGTCTCCTCTTGACATGCCCAAACCATCTCAGTCTTCCCTCTCTTATCTCATTTTTTACACTAGTCACCACAAACCTTTCTCTATACACCTCATTTCTTATCTTGTCTAGCCTTGTATGTCCGCACATCTACCTCAGCATCTTCATCTCTGCCACTTCCATCTTCTGTGACTGTGTCCTCTTGATGACCCAACAGTCTGTTCCATATAACATTGCCGGCCGCACTGCCATCCTATAAAATTTTCTTTTTAATTTAATTGGAAAATTCTTGTCACACAGCACCCCTGAGGCTGCCCTCCACTTGCACCAACCTGCCTGGACTCGGTGTGCTACATCACTCTCTCTGTCCCCATCTTTCTGTACAAATGATCCTAGATACTTGAACTTACTTACCTTTGGGACCACTTGACCCTCGATGGTGAGTTGGCTATTCTCATCGTTGTCTGTGCCATTGAAGTCACAGTGCAGGTACTCAGTCTTGGAACGACCAATACTCAGGTTTTTCCTCTCTAGAGCACATCGCCACTCCTCTAATCTCATACTCAGATTATGTCTACTTTCTGCGACTAATAGAATATCGTCAGCAAAAAACATACACCATGGAACTGTCTCTTGGATCGACTTTGACAACTCATCTAGGACATCTGTAAAAAGGAATGGGCTCAAAGCGGACCCTTGATGGAGGCCTACCTCCACTGGGAGGAAGTCTGTATTCCCTACAGGAGTATGAACGGTTGTTTTTGTCCTAACATACATATCCCTGATTATGTCTACATACTTCATAGGAACTCCTCTTGCATCCAGACTATCCCATATCAGTTTGCGTGACACACTATCATACGCTTTTTCAAGATCGATGAAAACCATATGTAGATCGCGTTTCTTCTCCCTGTACTTCTCCATCAATCTCCTTAAAATGTGTATTGCTTCCGTTGTTGACCGTCCTGGCATAAAACCAAATTGGTTTACCGTAATTTGAATTTCTCCTTTAATTATAGTGTCGATTACTCTCTCCCATAACTTCATAGTATGACTTAGCAATTTAATCCCCCTATAATTCCCACAATATTTCGCATCTCCTTTTTTCTTATATAGAGGGACCACTACGCTCTTTCTCCACTCATCTGACGTTTTTCCTGTTTTGAAAATAAGGTTGAACAGAACAGTTAGCCATTGAACCCCTTCTTCCCCCAAACACTTCCACGCCTCAATGGGTATGTTATCCAAGCCAACTACCTTAGCTATTCCCATCTTCTTAAGTGCTATCTTCACCTCTCCTTGTGTGATGCTACGACATTCGCATGTATTACGTTGTTGTTTTTGGATAATGATGCTTTCTCTTTCTTCGTGGTCGACTCTTACGCTGCTAAAGAGGTTGTGAAAGTATGTTTGCCATCGCCACTTAATGTCTTGTTCTTTGATTAAAACATGTCCATCTTCTCCCTTTATAAACTTTATGACGCCTAGATCTTGCCTCTTTCTGTCTCTAGCTTTGGCAATCTTGAACATATCACGCTCTCCGTCTTTTGTTTCTAATCTTTCATACATCCTTTTTGCGCGGTTGTCTTTCCTGTTGTTACCCCAAGAGTTTCCCTTGCCGCATGAACAATGGTAGTCGCCATAACCTCCCACATCTGGTTTGTGTCAACTAGTGGATCTGATGTCGCCGAGATGACCTTGTCTCTAAATATGTTAATTTTTTCGTCCTTCAAACTTCCCCATCGAATTTTGGGTGGTGAATTTCTAACTCTCGTGTGCAGCTTTTGACTCAAGGCTATAACTACAACTAGTAAACGGTGTTGTGTCACTGCTGTCTCACCTGTATAACCTTGCAGTCCATCCACAACTGTTGGTCTTCACGTCTCATCAGAAAATAGTCGATCTGCGTGTTACGTCATCCACTGCTAAAAGTGATCAAATGGGCTTCCTTTTTCTTAAAGAATGAGTTTATAATACCTAGGTCGTGGGCTACCGCAAGGTCTAGCAGATCTATACCCTGCTCGTTTCTATCTCCATAACCAAACCCGCCATGTGTCGATTGAAAACCATCGGTATCCTTTCCAATGTGGCCATTAAAATCCCCTCCTATACATATTCGTTCTTCTCTGGGTATTGTCCTTAACACTTCATCTAAGCAATCCCAGAACTCTTTTTTCTCTTGTTCTCCTAATCCCACTTGGGGTGGTAGGCGCAAACCACTGCCAGCACCTCCTTGTTCAATACTAACTTCAGCACCATAAGTCTATCATTATATCTTATCACATCGATCACGTTCGTGTATACTTCTAACTTTACTAGAAATCCTACTCCATTCTTGGTCCCATCGGACCCCGTGTAGAGCAACTTATATCCATTACACTCTTTACCTTTGTTCCCCTTCCACCTAGTCTCTTGTAGACATGCTACATCGATCCTACGCCTCTTAAGTACATCTACTACCTCTAACAATTTACCACTTAGAGTTCCTACATTCCAAGAGGCTATACATAAACTATGTTCCTTTTCCTTCCTCTTAACTACGTCCCTCTTTCTTAGACATGTTCTATCATACAAATCATAACTCTTTCTATCAATGATTGTAACTAAACCAAAACTAAGATCATGCATTTCAACAATACAATATTATCCGCGTCTTAAGCACAGATATTTTAAATTGTCGTACAATACATTTAAAATTTCTGAAATTTCTGTTTTTATCCCGATTTTGTTATTTTTCTCTACTTGATTAATGTAATGCAAGACAGTTCTCTACAAGTCATTCTCAAATACGATCATGTTGTAGAACTTTTTCCCCCCTTGACAAACTGGTTGTTATTAAAAGAAAATCAAATGATATTCTCTAATTTTTTATGAAAAAAGAAGCTACTTTATTGTACCATTCTACAAAAAAATAACATAGATGTAATTATTTTATGTTACATAAAAAAATGGAAGAATTATATAAATGAAAAGGCGTAATGACTTGGACTCCTCAACTCATTATTCAACATATTTTTTTTTTTGTTTTCTATCACATAGTTTTACGAAGTAATGATATTGTTGGTAAAAATCGATTAAATCATTGAATTACACGTTAAAAGAATTTTAGAAAAATGATATTTGATAGTTTACGTTTTCAATAATGGATCATTTATTATATCTAACTTTTTAGTCAGATAATTAACATAAGTTCAAATAAGGAAAGGGAGTTCTGGAAAGTGTTCTAAACCAAGCGATTACTGAACAGTATTTGCCTGTAATCACGACGCTTTCTAATTGACTGCAATAGTAAGATTAAGTTGGTGTTTGATTGACGGTTTAAGAATAGGTTTGGATTTCTCTAAAACTATTGAAGTTGTTTATTTAGGGAAATAAGAATATGAGTTTCAGTTTGATATCTAAGTATTTTGTAATGTATATCTTTTTTGATATATTAGCCGCTTGTCTATCAATATGGAAGAATGAGGAGGAATGAGGAGTATGACCGGTCAACGCCAATCAACACCGCCGGTCCGCCGGCTACTGTATGCCGTCGGTCCGCCGTCGCCGGCCGGTCAAAATTTTCCAGCCGCCCACATTCGATATTCATTTCAATTCCGATACTTTTCAAACACCATGAACATCTATTATACCCATTCCCACTTCAATACCAAACAACTATCCTTTTTAGACCCAAACTTATATACTCCAAATCCATATCATGTTATCCTTATTCCGATTTAGAGTTAATTGCACCTGGTATCCATTGTTTTCCACGAAGTTTTAAGTAGCATCCAATGTTTCATGAAACACACTTGGCATCCAGACTTATAGGGTTAATAGACACCTGGCATCCGGATGACCTGCTGGTCGACCGTTGACTGCTGAAATCGACCTTTGACCGGATTTAACCATACTTTTAACCCGACTTTAACCAAAGTTTGCTATTTTACCTTCAAAATTAAAGTAAAAACAAAATCAAAAACTTCCCACCTTCGTTTTCCCGTTACGCGATTCTCCAAAAGCGAAAATATTCCAGGGCAAAAATGACAAAAATTGTGCAAAATTACTGGACAAATCATACAATCTGACTAATCAAATAAATTAGACAACTCCTTTAGCAACACAAAGAGTCTCTTAATTCCAGAAGAACCTAGAAATTCAATTTCTGTTCTTTAAACGCGAGCAAAGCGAAGGATTCCTTTTCAGCCTTTCAATCAAGCCATTCAAATTAGGGACATTCAGAGAGAGAACAATTGTTGCTGATTTGGGAATTCTTGTTCTTCTTGAAGAGCTTACACTGGTGATACCCTCTTGCCATAGAAAGCTCTATCCCTGAAACTGCAGAGAAAACTGCAAGCATGAAGAGAGATAGACTAATTACATTTCAGAAGAACAAAGATTACTAGAAAAAGAAAAAGCAAGAAAGGAATTAAGAAATATGGGTGAGAAAATACCCATTGCAAAAGCTCTTCCACTTCTTTTTCTACAGCCAACTGCTCCATCCCTACAAGTTGATTGCTATCAAGAACTGGGAGAACCCGAGTATCCGGTCCAGAATTCGGGTTTGCCATATCTTTCGTCAAGATATATCCTTGTTTACCCACAAAAGAATGTCAAGAAAGGAGGAAGATGCAGAGATGAAGAATTGGGGAAGAGGTGCAGGAGGTGTGTAGAAGAATTGAGGAAGAATGATTTGGGTTTAGATCTATTTTGGAGGGAGGATTCGGTTGGTATAAAGGAGGGAATTAGGTTTTAACCATGGTTGGAAAATCTTTGAAGTCAAATGACTTAAAGGTTAAATTTAAAAGGAAAAATGCTAAAAACCGCCTATAGTAGGTCATTTCCCGGTTGCTGGATGCCATGTGTCTATTAACCCTATAAGTCTGGATGCCAAGTGTGTTTCATAAAACATTGGATGCTACTTAAAACTTCGTGGAAAACAATGGATACCAGATGTAATTAACTCTTCCTATTTATGCAACCTTACCTCAGTGTTCCCAGGTCCTAACCGGTGACCTGAATCCTAAGATTATTATACGATTTGATAACCATGCCACGCCGAGGCCATGTGAATCCAGACGTCACCCTCTTCTTCCTTCCGCCGTCAGATCTTCTAGTCAAGGATAGGTCGGCCACTCCTCTGTTCCACTCCTATGGTCTATACTTTGATTTCAACATTCGAAAATATTGAAACAAAGAAGAGTAAAACAATACGTATTAGCTGATCAGAAGTGCCACACTGATACTGAATTGCTCTTATGGATAACAAGAACAAGAATTCCTCTAAAGCAGCTGCTAGTCAATTTTCGCCTGATGATTTGGTCTATTTGTCCGGTTTCGGCAATCATTTATCGTCGGAGGCGATTCCCGGAGCTCTGCCGGAAGGACAGAACAGCCCTCTCATCTGTCCTTATGGCCTTTATGCTGAGCAAATTTCTGGCTCCTCCTTCACTTCTCCTCGCAAGCTAAATCAGAGAAGGTTCGTGCGTATTTCTCGCTAATCCATTTTGTTTTTATTTTCATTCTTATGACTAATTCAGTGCTGTTCTTATGAATAATTCTTATGAATAATCCATTTTGTTTTTATTTCTTACGTGAAATGATTTGCTTTGAATTCTTATTTATTCTATCTTACCAGTCGAATGATTGATTGGCAGTTGGTTGTATCGCATCAAGCCATCGGTTACGCATGAACCGTTTCAACCTAGAGTTCCTAGTCATGAAAAGCTTGTTTCTGAATTTGACAAATCAAACAGTTCTGCTACACCAACTCAATTAAGATGGAAGCCAGTTGAAATTCCAGAAGCTCCAATCGATTTCATTGATGGTCTGTTTACTGTATGCGGGGCTGGCAGCTCATACCTTCGATATGGTTATGCCATTCACATGTAATTGGCTCTCTGCGCTTTTTATGCTTTCTTAATTGGTATCGTTGGTTTTGTTTTTGTACTTAGATTTTTGTGATGGAAACTTAGGACACTGATTTTCTTTAAATGAGCCATTTTGTGGTTTCTTATTGCATTATTAGATTGGGGACCCATGTCACATTTAGAACTAGTATTAATTAAATAGAAGATGAGTGTGGATATCAATTTTGGGGTGTGAATATGGGGACCTATGTCACATTTGGAACCAGTAGTTAAATTGAAGAGGAGTATGAATATCAGTTTAGGGGGTGTGAATATCATTTCCCTTTTTGGGTTTATGTGATAGTTTCAGACTTTCAGTAAAGGTTAGAAGTTGCAAAATGCCATGCCTTTTTCACCAAAAATCTTTCTGTAACAAGTTGTTAATCTTTTAAATGATCTTTTCTTCTAAGTATGGAATACATTATTTGTTACTTTGGATCTATATTCGCATTTCAGAAATTTCTGGCGTTCTGTGATTGTCCTTTTTATTTATTTATTTATTTTGGGTGGGAAGGGGAGAAAAAACATATTTCATATATTTTGAGAACTCTTCAGCAAACAAGTACATCTTCTCAGCTTCCCTTGTTTGGATCTAAATATGAGGTTTCTTAAAATACTTGGAGATTCAGATGTTTCTAATCCTACCTGGCCAATCCTTGAAATGTACATGACATGCTGCAGGAAAGTGTCATCTAATGGGGTTCTTGCTTCTTTGTATAGGTACACTGCTAATAGATCCATGGATAACTGTGCATTTTGCAGCGCTGATGGTGACTTTTTGGTTGTTCCTCAAAAAGGAAGTAAGTGGCGCTCAGTTATGCAAATATACCTGCCATACCTTTTAAGTAATTAATTGATCATGGTTTACAGAAAAATCTGTTGTTTGTGATATTACCTTCACTAAATTTATTGCATATCTCCTAGAATTAGATGACATATTCGTTGACAAGTTGATATGAAGTCATCATTTTGACAATAGTGCTGTCTTATATTCCTGGCATGAGTACAGCTTACTTTCAATGAATATTCTAGCATAATATTGGTTAAAGCATGCTCTAAGCATCTTTACTTGGAGGCCACCTTTATTTTTGCATTTACTATTGAACAATAGAATACCTAGTTGTCTGTGACAATTGGCAAACCTAGACCAAAGCTCTTTCCTAGTCAAACATTTTTCGAGAAGGGAATCGACATCGTTTTTTTTTTTAACCACCATGAAAAGGTTGAAGCATGATTAACCGGGTATCGAATTCACAGAGTCAATGAATTGCCAAAAACTTGGTGATGTTTTTCTAGCGTATTTGGATATCCAATACTTTCTTCTGGCTATTGTCCAAGCTATCGCTGTATGAGTTGTTAAAAGGAGTTAGAAACAATGTAGAAAGATTTTGGCTTCTTCTACATCAGAACAGGTAAGCTACTCTAAGAATGAAAGTCAGACTGTGAGTTTGGTTATAACTAAATTAAGTGAAAGGTCCATATTATAACATTTATATCTTTTATATCCACAAGCGTATCTTTCACCATGTTGGCCTACTTTTTCTGTTATTGAGCGTATATGTGATGCTTATGTAGGGCTGTGGATTACAACTGAATGTGGCAGATTAGAAGTATCTCCTGGTGAGATAGTTGTTATCCCGCAAGGATTCAGGTTTTCTGTTGACCTTCCAGATGGGTCATCACGTGGTTATGCTGCTGAAATTTTTGGATCGCATTTTCAGCTTCCCGATCTTGGGCCAATAGGTGCCATAAAATGGTGTATTTCTGTTTTTATGAACAATTTCATTTGATTTAAGAACTCGCTTAATCATGAAGTATATTTGATATGCATAGGTGCCAATGGTCTTGCTGCTACAAGGGATTTCCTTGTCCCTACAGCCTGGTTTGAGAAAAGCTCTCTTCCAGGTTACACCATTGTACAGAAGTTTGGTGGCGAGCTGTTTACTGCGAAACAAGACTTTTCTCCATTTAATGTGGTTGCCTGGCATGGAAATTATACTCCTTTTAAGGTAGAAACCTATTTTATATGAGAATTTATCTATTTCCTAGAGAAGTTGTCTTCTCTTTTGTCACTCGTAGTTGATACATTCTAAAATGTTTTATTAGTCTACAGCTGACAAGCGAGCTTATCCTTGCAGTATGACTTAAGCAAGTTCTGCCCTTACAACACTGTCTTATTTGATCATAGTGATCCATCAATAAATACAGGTAAGTAATTTTACGTTATTGTTCAATCTATATCAATTTCCCTCACTTTCATCTGTTTAGTCTCAAGATTATTCAGCCTTGTGAATTCAATGCAGTTCTCACAGCACCAACTGATAAACCGGGTGTTGCATTGCTTGATTTTGTTATCTTCCCTTCCCGCTGGGTGGTTGCTGAGCACACTTTTCGTCCTCCATATTATCATAGGAATTGTATGAGTGAATTCATGGGTTTGATTTATGGAGGATATGAGGTAAAGTCCTGTGTTTCCTTCTTGATGGTGGTGACATACTTTTCAAGCATACTTAAGTTTCTCATTTTATGTCCCAAAAGCAGAAAGAGGAGGGTTCTCTGTGATGAATATAATGACTGTTATTTTCGCAAGCTTTACAGAGCTAATGACATAATTTGAGCTGAAGATTGCTCTGCTCTGTGATCACCAAAAAAAATTATGTTTTCACATTTTTAAAATTTTAATTATGTAGTTTTTATATGAAGTCTGGTTAACCAATAAAGGTTGTCTTGTTATAAGCACTAGCCTGTATTGGATTGATGGTGGTGAAGATAAGGGAATTTGCTGTTTTTGTCAGGCAAAAGTTGATGGATTCCTACCAGGTGGTGCAAGCCTTCACAGCTGCATGACTCCTCATGGTCCTGACACTAAATCCTTTGAGGTACCCCGCCTATATACTTTCAATGACATCTAGTGCTTGTTTGCTCTGCAAATAGGACTTCAAATTGGGACCCTAGGTTGTATGGAATTTGTGCCTGCTCGAACCGTTATCTAACATAATCTTGTTACGTTCCATTTGATTCTCTAGGCTACTATTGCTCTTGGTAGTGAAGCCCGTCCTTACAAAATAACAGATACAATGGCATTTATGTTTGAATCATGTCTGATACCGCGCGTCTGTCCCTGGGCTCTTGAATCCCCACATAGGGATCATGACTACTATCAGTGCTGGATCGGCTTGAAGTCCCATTTCACGTGTGAAGCTGATGAGAAAGAGGGTGGTGATTTAAAGAATGGGCAGTGAATTTCTCAGAAGCACAAGGTAAA
This sequence comes from Eustoma russellianum, assembly GCA_036186865.1. Lineage (NCBI taxonomy): Eukaryota > Viridiplantae > Streptophyta > Magnoliopsida > Gentianales > Gentianaceae > Eustoma > Eustoma russellianum. The sequence continues at coordinate 4,903,831 of AP025048.1, read as the reverse complement.
GAGTTTGGAAAATGTTAAAGAGCAGATCTCTAGTTGTATATACTACTATATACTATTGAAAGTCATGGATGTAAATGAATGTATAAACCAATTCCAATAAAAACTTTGTAGTGGTATTTTACCATAATCTCTTATGGTCTATTTGGGCTTTGGAATAAAACTAAGAGCATCTAATTTTTATTATTTTACTATTTGGATTACGATTTAGATACAAGAAGTGTAAGTAATTACAGTCTTGACAATCCAAATTGTAAAATTAAGGATAGTGGAAGACAATGAATTAGATAGAGGAAATAAAATTAAGGATAGTGGAAGAATAAATGATACAGGAAGCCATGGTGAGAGTCAGGCAGAGGATGAGCTGTTAGAATCATGTCCTCAAAGGCCACGTGAACTGTTTTGCAAGCCCCCACATTGGCTTGCTTTGTTCCTAAATCATGTTCACATGGAGACTGTGGTGTCCATTTTGCTCTTTCTCCCTCTCTCTCTTTCAAACATTTTAACTTTTGTTCCTAGCGTGTCAAGGTGTAACTCATTTGGTACTTAGATAGCAGATTGTGACAAGAAGATTGTAGGTTTCAACCTTAGCAACCGAAGATTAAGTATTTAAATTCCCACTAATATGGGATCGATTCTAATACGGGCTTAGGTTTATGACAGTATTAGATCGGTATCTTGTGGACACTAGACTCACACCTTCCTAGTTAGAAAGTCATTGGGCTATCCTGATTTTCATCTTCTACAAAGTTTCATGAGATTGGAATAGGAGACTCGTAGAGTGTGTATAATGACTTTTTATAACAAGAAAGAACTTCTATTCGAAGCTTCCAACATCCTAAATTTCCTCAAGGATTTGATTTCTCAATAACACAACAACTTATATCATAACTACAATTATTAGCAACAAGATTCAAGGATGCACTAAAAGCTTCAAGTACTCTAGTAAAAGCTTTTTGTTAACCGTTGGCAAGTCTAACTGCAATGTCATTGTGTGTAGTTGGATAGAGATAATCTGCCTATAGAAAATAATATCAACTCAAAATGTTATGATATGTGTATTTTAACTTGTTACCTTTTTTTGGTAATAATACATGGTCCATGACTCTATTGGGACGTATTATTTCCATGACCCCTTTGCTTAAACGTATGACCTAATTAAGTTTGATGTGCCTATTGACTTGTTAATCCTTACCACCAAAAAGGGAGGAGAGAGAGGGGGCGGAGGGCGGACAGACACTCGCATCCTTACCTGATAAACGTGGATATGATCTCTTCATCCATTTTTCCTCATCCCACTCGTCACCGCACGACACGTGGCAGCAAGGGAGGTGGTGAGGCTAGATGAGGGTCACCCGCATCTAGTCTCACCACCCCACGTTGCTGTCACGTGTCGCGTGGTCATGAGTGAGGTGAGAGGATTGAAGGGCAGGAGATCTCATCCCTAATAAAAGAGGGATGCAAAATTATCTTAACCATGAGATTCCGAAGCAAAGGTTCTGTACATTTTGAAAGAAGGAAGAGGCTACTCATTTTAGGTCATCGGAAACAACCTATATATGTTTAACACATGGGTATGGTTGCATACATTCGACTCTCCACACCTCGTTATAAGCGGGAGCCTCTAAGGCAATAGGTAATGTTGTTGTTGTTGTTGTTGTTGAGGAGGCTACTCATTGAATATAAAGAAGCATTATTCCACGTGGGAGGAGCCTCAATGACCCTGCTTATGTTTCTCAAACAAATCATACTAATTCTCATCAGGTGAACTTCAGCAACTCATGCTTTCTATTTCCTCCCCCTTACACCCCTCCCCCCCCCCCTCCCAACATCCCTCCCTCTGTGTTTAGTAAAACAACATTTTTTACACTTTTTGCTAGCTCACCATGTAACTGGTAGTCCAACAGTTAGGTCAGGTCCCCCCCCCCCCCGGTTAACCAAACATTATTTGCATTACTTGTAGAGCATGTGTTGGTCATCATAAACCCATACGACATGAGCCATGCAAACCCATAAAGGCTAAAGACAAGCGAAGAAGTACCAGATACTTCCTCACTTACAAAAATATTGTATTAGTTTTTATAGTAACAAAGTAATATACCACAAGAGTTAAACTAAATCTCTTTATATGTGGCATGAAGTATATCTCTACAACTATATTTTTTTACTAGTAACACAAGGACAATTTATTCCAAATATCATAAGAGTTGAAATAAAGTTATAGAAGATTATCGAGAATAGTGGTGATATAAATATAATTTCCCAAAATATTATGAAGTTTAACATAAAATTACAGAAGACTAGTGCAGACACTAGACGCGTGCCTCTTGTGCTCCATGGTGCATCCGCCCTTGATTTTAAGTCTTACCAACAGACTGCAACTTCTGTATTGGCATATTGCATATACTCTAAGGGTGAATAGGTCAGGTTATATTGGGTTGTGGGCATAAGTTAACTGGTATTTGAGTAATAGATTTTATTTAAGATTGTCGGTTCGAATATTAACACATGTAATGTACGTGTTTGAGCATTTTGTAAACACCAAGTCTTGACTCTCTCGATTAAAAGATCGTTGAATAACTTAATTTATATCTTTTAAGTAATTACCGTATGAGTTTTGTTAATCCAATTAGATTGAATAGTGGCACCGGGGAGTGGGGCGTGGAGCTGGCGGTCACATCGGCACGTGGTGGCTGATTCCAACAGCAGAGATAAACAAGTGCCACTACCCAGTTGAAACCCTTGATTGGGAGACAGGGAGAGATACCCTATCTGATGGCTCTCGATGTCCTAATTCCATGTGCTCTTTACTTCTTTTCTTATTGGTTAAAGGTTGAATCCCAACCCAAATGGCCTCCACTGTTCCAGTCTCAAGAAGTTATATGGAGGATGTAAATCAGGAGTCCAGCGGCCTCTTAGATTGGATGGGATCTTACACAGTTACCCACACAAGGTGTCTCCTACAAACCAGGCCTTTGGCCTGCCAGCTGGGTGTTTCTGGATTCGAACTCATGGCCTTTTGTTGGCAATCCTCAAACCAAATACCAACTAGACTATGCTCTGGATGCCTTTATATTTTTTTCTCTAATGTCAAAAGGTCATAGCACTTTAAAAGTTTATAAGGATGTAAATTGGTTGAACCTCTAATGCATCAATCTTAAATACTTATGAAGATGTAAATATGAAACCTAACGTAGGTGTTCCTGGATTCGAACTCATGGTCTCTTGTTAGCAATCTTCAACCCAAATACTAACTAAACTATGCTCTGGACGCCTTTATTTTTTTCTCTCTAATGTCAAAAGGTCATAACACTTTAAAAGTTTATAAAGATGTAAATCGGTTGAACCTCTAATGCATCAATCTTAAATACTTATGAAGATGTAAATATGAAACCTAACGTCTTTTTAGATTGATAAAGTTTTTATTAGACAATTCATATAAAATGCTCAAAACTAGATCATTAATCATTTAACTTTATTTTCTTTTCTGCCTTTTCCTCTAGCCCTTCTTCCTCCGGCTACCCTACCTTATCCTCCCCTCTCCTCCTCCCGTTCCTGCTCTCTCAATAATTATATATTTGGTGTCTGACTTAATGCTATCCATATTTAATTAAAATTGGTTTTTCTTTTCTATAATCCTTAGCTGATTTTCATTGGTTTTATAGTATTCATCACATGGAGCACATGATCTGATGATCAACCTTGGATTAACTTACTACGCGTCTTTCCACCGGTCTCCCCCACCCCAAAGGAAAAAAAATAATCATACAATTTTGTATCATGGATTCATTAGTGTGTGTGTCTCCCCCCCCCCCCCCTCCCCCCCCAAACAAACAAAAAAAGTACAAAACATACTTAATCCAAACGAACAAAGAAAAACACTTTTGATGTTTAAACACGAAACATTATTTATATAGTAGACAAATATATGCAACAAGCCGAAATCATGGTAAAAGATTCCGGTCTGGGAAAAGATATGTAGCACTTTGAATTACATGTAGAAGTGATATATTATTACCTTTCTATGAAAAGGAAAAGATGAAAGATGAAATCCACTTTCCATTTACATAGTTTTATAAAGAGACCGAATATAAAAATAGCCTAACTTAAGATAATTCAAACCTATATATGAATGGGAAATCAATAAAATTTGCTAGTAGAAAAGAATGATGGAAAAATGTGAAAAAATATAATCAACTCTACGTTAGCAATTTGCATATTACAAAAGGTGATTAATTTACAACAAGAACAACATTACCTATTGCCTTATAGTCTTCCGTTTATGACAGTGTATAATATGTACATGTAAGTGTGTGTTTGTATGTGTTAAATGTATGTATTATATATATATATATATATATATATATATATATATATATATATATATATAAATTTCCAAAGGAGGCGTGGTTATTTTTAGGTGACGAAGTGCCTACAAAATAGTCTTTGTATCACAAATGAATGCATGGCGCAATCGCAACTACCGCCCAAAGTTCCGGCCATGATTCAAAATTGGCCTTCCTCTGCCTTCCAAATGATGCCAACGGTTGCCCCGGCCTCACAGAACTCATGGGTCGACGAATTCCTCGACTTCTCCACGGTGCGCCGGAGCGCTCACCGGAGGTCCACAAGCGCCCCCATTGCCTTTGTGAAGGCCGAAGAATGCGGCAACAACAATAACACATGTGACAATGGAAACGGCGTATTTGAAGGATTGGACGACGAGCAGCTCAGGCTGATGTTTTCCGATGATGTTCCGGCGATGGGTGGTGCTCAGACAATGTCATATTCCGGCCCATCTACGCCTTCCGATCAGAACAGCGAAAATCAGGAGAAGATGGGATCAACACATCCTGAGGTGAAATTGTTCCCGAAAAGCGAGCCCGAAGAGGCGCTGGATAGCTCCGGCAAGCCTTTAACGCAATCGCCGGCGGCCCTGAATCCTTCCGGAAATGCCGGTGCTGATACTGTCATCGATCCGAAGAGGATCAAAAGGTAATTTTATGTGACAACCCATGTGCGTAAATTAACAGTTTAATCAAGGGTTTCGTTGGTCATATGTTAAAATTATGAAATTTTATTGATACAGTGATCATGAAACCAAGAATTTTTCTTGATACATTTGTTCCGAACAAACTTATGCACGAAGTTGTTAGATTACGAGATCAAATTTATGTTATGTATTCTATAACACGGTATTTTGTGAAGATTTATCTTGTACATGAAACTAAGGGGTCTTGTGAAAAATCCAAAGATTCAAACATCTTGTGCAATATATGGGGGTAGATATTAACATTATAAGCTTTTTTTCCTGCTAAATTGTTTATGCAAATGAATCAGAATCCTGGCCAATCGGCAATCAGCTCAGAGATCAAGGGTAAGAAAGCTGCAATATATTTCAGAGCTTGAAAGAAGTGTCACAACTTTGCAGGTACCTATCTATCTACATGTGCTTGCTAAATTTGTTTTTGAGATTTATTCGTTTATGCATTTTCCGGGGGGGGGGGGGGGGGGGGGGGGGGTTGAGGGGGAGTAATTGATATAGATTGTAGTGTGTGGTCTTTAATAACTATTGTTGAGGCACATTTATTTAATGTGTTCAGACGGAAGTATCAGCATTATCTCCAAGGGTTGCATTTTTGGACCACCAACGATTGATTCTCAATGTTGATAACAGTGTCCTCAAGCAACGGATTGCTGCTCTAGCCCAAGACAAGATCTTCAAAGATGGTATGTCTACCACTTGTCTTTTATGTAGCAAAACTCTATAGGAATAATAGTAACTATGGTGTAGAATAGTACTGATGATATACACAACTAATGAGATTGACATATTAGTAGAAGCGACATAAATAATGTTTTTGGTTCACTAGGTTCATATGTTTGTGTAAGGTTCATAGAGAAGTCGGATCACTTCGCGATCTGATTCATGCATGCTTATTATACATAATACATATCATAAAAGCAAAATCATTGTTTGAGGAGAAAGATTACCTAATATCTTCACTGTTATCAGAAAAGAAAAATCATTGTTTGAGGAGAAAGATTGCCTAATATCTTCACTGTCAAGTCCTGTGTTTTCACTGTTTATCTTTGACTGTCTCGTCAACGAGAACTTTTCTTGGAAATTGCAGAGTGAAGTGAAATTTACCTTAATGGCAAAGTAGGATGAAGATATTTGGAATCTCTGTGGTTTTCTATTTTTTGACTGGTTAAAGTATGTGGTCAAAGAGGTAGCATTAATGGTCACAAGAAAGCTCTTTCTACGCTCTTCATATTGGACGTTCAGGGGCCTCCACTTGTGTGTGGGCAGATATTTTCTGGAAAAAGAAAATTTTTCAGGAAGTTAGGAGTTTTTTAATTTTATTTTTGTAGGGTGTCTAAAATCTAAATGGTTGTCTAACTTTATAATAAATATATAAAACCATATTTAGTTTCCAAACCAAAAAATTAGAAAAATTTGGATAATCAGACAAAAGATTAAATGATGTAGAGTATCAAGTAAAACTTGAAGATTCTGAATTGGACTAACACACTAGGAGAGAAAGAGTATGCTATTACTAATTAGATTTTTATGTCATTTTAGAACAGGGCCAATCACTCTCTCGTGAAGTTTGATTGATATAGCAATTCTTCAAACTAGATAGCAAGAGTGAAAATGCATGATTATGATGTTAAAAGTAAAATAAACAAAAACAACAACCATATCCAGTATATTCCAAATGACAGCAAAAGCTATCGCTAGAGGCTGGAGAGGATGATAGGGCATGCAAACAATATCTTCATCCCAAGAGATAGAGTTTGTTTCTACTGAGACTTTAGGTTCTATGTGTACCTTCATATTTGACACAATAATAAGAATATGGTGTGATAGTGTCCTAGTAAAGGAATTTAGTAAACACAAATAGAAAACTTCTGAAATTAAGATAGCCATAACCTTGTATATGCACAAATAATAAAAGACAAAAACAAAAAAAAAGTACAAAGCCAACCTAAAATGTATAGTATCTAAGCCCTTAATTAATATGTTCTTTACTGTTTCTTTTGCTTTTGTGTGTATACCATGGCAGCTCATCAAGAGGCATTGAGAAAAGAGATAGAGATATTAAGGCAAATTTGTCATGAACAGCACATGAAGAAGGCGGCAAATGAAGCAACCCAACCCCAAAATGCATCAACACCTAATTCTACCCAGAACATTATGGACCAAGAATACTGCATTCTCCTCAAGGAAATCTAAAGAAGGATATGGACATAAGGAGGTCATGTCGGGTAGAGAACCAAAAGTGACACGCCATGTCCCATGACATAGCTCAGTTGGTACTCAAGTTGAGAAATTATTTCAATAAAGTGCGAGGCCATGGTGCATTTCAGTCTGCTTCATCTGCAAAATCACATGAGGTGTTGCACCTTTGTGATGTTTTAGTGGGACCCTTTGATAAGCTTGGTGAAGTGGGATTGTGCTGAAAAAGATGATAGGCAAAATAGCTTGTCTGGGATTATAATGATAGAAGTAATTGTTGGAGTATTACAAGTAGAAAGCCAAAAGAGGATTTGGAGAATTAAGTTAGTTTAAAGCTTTGGTTGCTTAGAGTCGGCAATTCTTTTAACTTCAAGAAAAGGAAAAATGAAAATGAGAAGTTGTGGACATGGATGATTTGCATTTGTGTTTGAAGAAAGTGTACCCATAAGGATGGGTAGACTTGCCAGGGTAAGATAGTGTGTGATTTTTTACATGGCTTGTATAATTTTTCTTGTATGCCATCTGATTTATATTAGACATTTGTTTGGATGCCTATACGTGCCAAAAGCAAATGGCAGGCTTTAGGCTTTTGTTTGTATAGTGTATATTGTTTCTCAATTGTATTGACCTTTGTACTGTAAATAAAAGTGTATATTCAACTTAATATATATGTACGAGTTAGATCAAATCTCTGCGTGATCGATACTGATCTCACATTATTATGCTTTGATTCAAAATCTCTCTCTCCCCCCACCCCCACAAGCACACGAAAAAAAGAAAAATAAAAGCAAAATGATGGACCTATCCTTTTATAATTAAAAAATAATAATCTAAGTAACACATTTGGGAAAGGATACCATGTGTAGTAGGGGTATTCATCGAACGAAATTATTCGCGAACAGGTCGAGTTTTATTCGTATTCAATTTGAGTTTGTTCGTTAATTTTAATTAAACGAGTCGAGTTTAAACACTTAATTAGATTCGTTTAATAAAGCGAGTCAAACTATTCGTGAACTATTTGGTTCATTTAAAAATTTATAAGGTTTTCAAGTCGAATTTGAACAAATTTTGCCTATGCCAAACTATTTGTTCAGCTAAATAAACAAATAAAAAGGAAGTGACAGGAGATTTTAATAGCAAATCATGACAACAAGAACAAAGACAAGATAGACGTCTGAGATTAGAGTGAAGACTAACAGCAAGAAGAGATCACCCTGATACACAAAATCCCATTATCCGCATCAAGATAAGACATCTTGGTAGCGGTATTTTTGTCGGCACGAAGGCACATTTTATTAAATATTGATTTAGAATGGTCATTTTTCTAATTATGTTCTGGCCAAAGGTTATTTTAAATATAAAAAAAAACTCGCTCAAATATTATCCATGAATCTGGAATAGTTATTCAGGTGAATTCTTGATCACATGAAACTGCCCTCTGAAATTCACGCCACAAATGTTTCAACTTGTTTGTAACTATTCTCTCTTGGCTGGTAAGTGATCCTTACGTTCCGGTTTCTAATTAAATGTGCAATCTTCGATAATTGGCTAATTGATACATAGATCTTATATGGGATTTTTTTTAATAATTTGGATTGCTTTATCTAAATCTGATTCTGATATTACATTTTTGTTTTCAAGTGATCAAACAAGAAATTATCTTGCCGAATAACTCTTAAGTTCAATTGTGAAAGTCGAAGCTATCTCGGAATTACCATCATCGATGCTCACTTTAGTTCCAACTTACAATGCTTCTACATAAACCGAGTATTTCTTAGCGGTCCGGATTCTTTCGCCATAAGGACGGTGACTGATAAACCATAATTAAATCGTTTAATAGTCAACAACAGTCAACGGTTCAACTCCCGTAACTTCAGCATTCAAGTACTGCAGTTCAGCAATTCAACGCCCTAAGCCTTGCTGTTCAGCCTTGGCTGCACTTCAGCGGGACAACATGTTACCCTTTATACTATCGAACAATATGCCAAGGTTTGCACCTCGGCACCAACTTCGGCTTATGTTCAAGTGCCGCACTTCAGATCACTTCAGCTGGGTCCAACTATGCGCTTCGGCAAGGCTTAATTTGACACTTCAGCAAAGAAATTAAGTACAGCGTTACATCGAAGAACCATCAGGCAGAAGTGCAATGCGAGTATAATGATTACAGCTGGTTATTCAGTCTGAACACGCCAAGGTCATTCCAGCAGGCCTATTAGTCACATCAGCCGGTCTACCAGTCACATCAGCCGGCCTACGATGTCCTAGGTTTTCTGCCCCAAGCAAACGTCTTATCCACCATCAGAGGCCAAAGGCGGGAAAAGGTCAGTAAAAGCAAGCCAATCCAGACGAAGAGGGGGATCCGGAATTCAAACATTCATACGCTAAAGCAAATTCATACACTCTACTCCTCGGCTCATACTGTGAGAAATTCTGAACTCACCATTTAAATTATAATCTCAGCGAGATATGGCCCAAACTGACTTGAGCGTCGGAGGGTTTTTCCGGGGGCCAACCCCCGGGACCTCTGATATGTACTTTCTTGTGCAGGATATTTTAGAGGTTATTCCAGATACAACTTTCAATCCAGTTAACAACTCTTCAAGTTAACTAACGAAGCTAATTTGAAGTCATCTAGATCCTTGGTGAAGATCCGGCTTCATCAGTGACTAATAACAGTGCAACACATGATAGCAGGAAAGTTTATAAAGTTAAATGAGAGATGATCATAAAAAAACGTAAGGTTGGGTGTGAAGACGATTACCCTCACCGAACGGTGTGAGGATCCAAAATGATTTCTTAGTATCGGAACATCGAACCATTTCATCGATGTCACATTGGATAATGTTAATTTACATTATTGAAATTATCACTATTTGTTGTTATTATTATTATATTATTGTTGTTGTTATTATTGTTTGAACATATTTACCCTTCAAATGTTCCGATTTTTTTTAAAACAACTACTTTTTTAATCCAACGACATTTATATTGGACGATGCCTTCTTTTAGGGTTAAAGTCTGTGGAGGCTAGACAAAATATGCGGCATTCAATCACGTGTTACTACGTGTACAAATTGCTCTTTCTTAAAAAAGATTAAATCGCTGAGCAGTTTGTACATATAACGACACATAGTTAGAGGTCTCATATTTTGTCTCACCCTTGACTTCTCTGAACTTTTTTCAGGATGATAACACATTTTTTTTCTTTTTATTTTCTTATTAGCTTAGAAGTGTGTACAACTTGGGAATATAGGCCGGCCTCCTCGATATTCACAACTTCTATTCTACTCGTTGCCTAAATAACCAGCATACCATTAATTAAGCAATGCCCAATACAGATTTGACAAGTAGATTAAATTGACACATCATGAAATCCATCCAATTAGCACACAGTATAAACACTCCATCAAGAATTACTCCTTACCAGCTGGTTGGAATTTACTCCAAAAGGTCAAGAGTTCAAATTCAGAAACAAGCAAAGTGTGGGTGCTCCACTGGTGCTAGGCTGAAGGACTGATTTGCAGGAGGACACCTTGTGTGGTTACTGTGTAAGTCCTCACCCAACTTAAGAAGGCGTTGGGCTCCTAATTTGCATCCTCCACAATGCTACTTAGGGATGTAACAATGAATAACTTCAAGACCATGGTATGGCCTTTTGCTCCAAGAATTACTCTCTACCAATGAGAAAATTCTATTCCACAAGAGGGGGCCCTCTAGGAAAAGAAAACATTAAAAGCATTTTAAGAGTTTTAAATTTCTACTCCATAAAACAATTTTGAGGAACTCCACTATTTCAGCTTCAATAAGCTTCAAGAAGATGTAAATCAGATTAGCCATCAGCCTTCTAAACGAAAGACTCATGACTTACTGTCTATAAATGGTTTGAACCCCTTGGACATAATAAGAACCTATTGGCAACGAATGTGTCAACTCTTAGACTGGAAAAAACACAGACAGGATCGAGATGAAGGTAAAAGATCCTCCTACGATCCATACAATGACAAGATACAGATTCCCAGACGACCCTCCACAATGTTTGATTTCCTTACTCTTCTCCATATGTCTTCACCCTTTTCCTCATGAAATCTTCAACACGGATATCACACACATTCCACACACTCAAAGACACCCCACATACGTCCACCATCTCTATTTGCATGTTAGTTTTAAATCTCCACACTTCTCACTCTCTCCGTATTCAATCCAATCCAATCTTCCATGGCTCGCAACAGTCTCTCCCTCTTTCTCCTCCCTCTTCTCTTTGGCTTCGTTTGCTGCCGGCTGATTTCCGACGGTTCGGATGGTGTTAGTGGCCAGAAGTCGTTGATAAGGCTGTTTGGGTCAGAGGAGTGTGAGAACACTTATGGTTTTATGCCATGTACGACCTCTATGTTTGGGAATTTGTTCTTGATTTTGGTGTATGGTTATCTTATGTATCTTGGTGCTACCTATTTGTCGAGTGGAAGTGAGCTTTTGCTTGAGATTCTTGGCCCTGGACTTATTGGGGGACTCTTTCTTCCCATGCTTGGTGCTCTTCCTGATGCCATGCTCATTTTTGGTATCTTTCCTTTTCTCCCCTTTTAAGTTCTTTTCCGTAATCAGCATCTGATCAAGAAAAATCCCAATAAATATGTATTTCGTCTTGAAATTATACATAGTAACATCATCTTTAATGATGTGAACCGATGTGCAGAAGAAAATGAAAAGACTCGTTAGTCTGCATCATTCACGAGATCATTTTTGCACACAATTTCATGATGAAGTGGAATGTCAATTGTTAAACAGTGTCTTGGTTGAAAGTGGCACTGATAATGAAAGATGTTTGCCCTTGTCTTTTTTTCCTCTCTTCCTTTTCTGGACAGCTATTGATATTTGCGCTTTTGGTGTTTGGAATTTTGTCTTGTTTAGTATCTGGACTCTCTGGTAGCAAAGAAACTGCGCAGAGTCAGGTATCCGTCGGAATTGGATTGCTGGCTGGATCCACAGTGATGCTTCTCACAATTATATGGGGGTCATGCGTTGTTGTTGGCAAGTGTGATATCAAAAACTCAATAGCCATTGATGATAAAGATACAAAAGGCTTCAGCTTGTCTGGTTCGTCTTTTAATTTCCATCTTTGTCCTAGTCTTTTTATTTTATTTTGTATGATCATCTTGCCGCTCAAATGTTATTCTCAATTACAATGCTATTGATACTAATTTAGGTTAGTTGGTGCTGCTGTAGAAAGAAGGATCTTATAAGTATTCTGGGGATTGCTTGTAAACATTTTAATACTAATTATTTGTTTCAGGCTCTGGTGTCAGTACTGATCTATGGACAACCTATGCTGCAATAATGATGGCTGTTTCTGTGATCCCCTTTATAATTGTCCAGTTTCCACAACTTGTTCATCCAACATCTGGAAGTCACTTGGCTGTCTTGATTGGTCTAATTGTATCTGTTACCTTTCTCATTTCCTATTGTCTGTATCAGGTACTTTACCATGAAAGATTTATGTTGTTTTGGTTTTTCTTTTGTTCTGAATATTATCGCTGTCTAGCTTAATTTCGGCAAGGGACTAATTCCACATTGGTTTTCGGTTACCTATATTCTAAGATTCAATTTAGGCCTTCTATTTGTTTATTGATTCCTCTGACTGTTACTTTTCTTTCTGCAATTTAAAAGCTTGACGTTCAGGATTTTGTTTATGTGATTTTGTTCAAATGAAACTTCATTTCAGGTCTTTCAGCCTTCGATACAGAGGAGAAGGATTGCTTATTCAAAGCATAAACATGTGATTTCAGGGATCCTGAGGCACTTGAGAATACATGCTTCAGGAAAGCTCTATGAAAATGATGGAACGCTAAAGGAAGATGTGCTTAGGAGGTATTTAGACATGATTTCCCAGCGGCTTATTATTATTTTTTTAATAACAAAATCCATTGTATATCATCCCACATTCCTACTATTGATGATGTACATTGCCATTTTCTAACTTCATGATGGACAATGTGACAGGTTGTTTGATACGATGGATGAGAATGGGGATGGTTATTTGTCACATGCAGAGCTAAGAGCTTTGATCATAGGCATTCAATTCGATGAGATAAATTTGGATGGGGAAGATGCTGTAGAGAAAGTATTGAAGGATTTTGACACTTCAAAGGATGATAGAGTTGATTTTGAGGAATTTGTTCATGGTATTGGACGATGGCTTGCAGAAGCAAGGGGTTCCAAACCACATTCCAATGAGGCAGATCATGCCAATTATAAGTACTTAGATGACTTCCATGAGGTACATATATTACCCCTTTTGTACTGCAAGCAACACACCCATCAATCATTCAGAATCGCGATACTAAAGTTCTGTACTTTTTGCAGCAAACAAAAAGAGAACACCATCTCTTAGGGAATCAACATGATGATGAGGAGTCTGATGATGGTGCTGAGAAGTCTAAATGGACTACAGTCAATGCAGTGTTGCTATTGTTGCTAGGAACTATTATTGCAGCTGCATTTGCTGATCCTTTAGTCGATGCAGTAGACAATTTCTCAAGGGCCACTAGCATACCTTCTTTCTTCATCTCATTTGTTGCTCTACCACTGGCAACCAACGCCACTGAGGCTGTATCCGCTATCATATTTGCTACCAGGAAGAACCAGAGATCCGCTTCTCTGACTTTTTCAGAGGTGTGTTTCCTTCCTAAGGAATAGTTTTTTCTTGCTAAACTGAATCTGATTTGTCTCTCTTTCTCTCTCTCTCTCGCAGCTATATGGAGCCGTGACAATGAATAACGTGCTATGTTTATCAGTCTTCTTAGCTTTGGTTTATGTCAGAGGCTTGACATGGGACTTCTCATCTGAAGTGTTGGTCATTCTGATAGTATGCATTGTGATGGGAATCCTTGGCAGCGTTCGCACTACTTTCCCTCTGTGGACGTCTCTTGTTGCCTTCATGCTCTATCCTTTCTCCCTGGGGCTCGTCTATGTCCTTGACTATCGTTTTGGCTGGACTTAGATCTGTTAAGTTGGTACCTGCAATGATGGCTTTCAACTTTCTGCGCATGATTATACGTGTTTTTACTTATTTAGTTCTTGAACTCAACAACTTATGCTTATGGGTTGTCTGAATGGAATTAAGAAACAATGCTAATTTCTCTTTTCTTCATCAGTATAGAGACAATAAAATTTGTCTTTTTCTACTTCCTTCAATCCTTCTGGGAATTATCTTGTTATTCCATCACCATAGCATCTTAATTGGCTCATTCCTGTTTTTGTTAGTTATTCTTATGAAATCAACAAGCAAACCAACAAATCAACGAGAGACAAAAACAAGAATATTAGAATTTGCATGGTTCGAACAAGTCGATTTACGTCTATCCAAAGAAATTTCACTTCTTCAAATTTGATGATGCAACATACAAGAAGCATGTTTCCTATGCAATGTCTAAACTTGTTGTCTTCCCATCCACCATGTGATACATATCTCCGGGTCCAATTCGACAATGCAATCATTGAACTTTCATGCTTAACTCTGAAAATGTTAACATTTAAAAGAGAAGGCCATAAATTAGAGAAATTTTATGCAAACTTAAGTAGGGAAAATAATGCATTTTGGCTTCAAAATTGGACTCAAAGCACGATAGGCTCGAAAAAATTATGACAATGCTGAACTATGTGTTGGGGAATGTCTATCTCATTCTATTTCTTGTAATTCAAAATTTGGATGAAGTATAGTGTCAAGTGAAAGCAATGTGCCCGCTTTTGCTGAAAGCCTCTCTAATGGAGATGACTAGTCAGCTGTCTACAAATCAAGCAACACTTTCATGTCAGTTAAGATGTTAATTTGAAGGAAAGCTTTCAACAACACCATCCAAATGTGTCTATCAAGTCTGCAATTTTCTCATCCTTCACTTGGTATATTTCTGTAGCACCATGCCTTACTTCCCGGCGAAAATCAAGGAGAAAGAAAACATGGGTATCTAAAGGTTGTATATGCTTCTTACTTTTGAGGTTTAAAAGACATGCATTTTTACATTAAACAATATTTGTCGTCGATTTCGCAGAGAATTTCTAGCCATCCTATCCATTGCTTCTTTTCTGGCATTGGTTTTTTGTTTTTTGGATAACATCATGGCAAACTCTGGAAGGAAGATTCCTGCAATTTCTTTTCTCTAGATCTTTTTATCTGGTGCTGAACTGTCTTCATTATTGCATAAACACTTGGCAACTTGATGCTGGTGTATGATCTCTTATAACTTTCTGTTTCTATCTGACGCATTTATTCGGTGCAGTGGGATTTTGAAGATGGGTTCTGGGAATTGGTTTCGAACAATCATCATCCGAAAGAGATCAAAGGCAGACAGCTCCAAACAAAAGAAGGTAACCTGTGAATAATGGTCTTTTCAGCAGCTTTGGTTAGTGCTTTGTATCTTTCTCCAACAATATCTTTTCGAATTCTTCATCTGAAATCGCTTTCCTTCTATCTTTTAACGTAAATTTGGGCTTATTGGAACAATTGTCCCCCAACTTATGGGCTACAGAGTGAATCCACTGCCACAGAAACAAATGTGACACGAGAGGTGGATAAAGAATCCATCGCTCTTGCAAATGATTCAAGCACAGGCAACATTGTTCTGTCAGAGGATCTGGCTGCTAGACGTATTCAGACTTCCTTAAAGGAATATTTGGTAAGAACTGTAACAGACATCTATACACGTTTAACCTTGTCAGTTTCATATTCCAACTAGCCAGTTTGTTTACTTCATGTTGTAGGCAAGAAAATCGGTTGGTGGTTTGCAAGGGGTGGCAAGATGTCAAGATGCTATCAAACCTCTAGCAGCTGAATATCAACAATCATCTGCACTGAAACTAATACATTTCTGGGCCAACTTACAAGCAGAAATTAAAGCTCGCCGCTTGTGTATGGTGACAGAAAGTACAATAAACCAGAAGAAACTCGAGAATAAGCTGAAACTTGACGCTAAGCTCCATAAAGCAGAGGTAACCATGGATCCAAGTTCAATCAGAATTAGATTTTTCCTGTTTCTGCACGCATTCAGATTATTACTACGAAAGATGACCCTCTTTTGTGGTAAAAAGGAGTTCTTCCTCTTTTAGTTAGATGGACTAGACCATGCTGTATTAACCTTTTCTTTATAGTCATTCAACTAATTGGTGATATTGTCATTTACCTTTCTTGTCTATCCTGCATCAAACATTAAATCGGGAGTGATGATGGCCGATCTCATGTTTGGCTGTTCATCGCTGTATGAACTGCGGAATAAATTTATTTGATAGGGAAAGGTTGTGTGGCCAGTAGTGATCTAGTCAAAAGGTAATTGAGAGGAACAGACGGCTAATATACACAATAGAACCCTGGATATAAATCATCCATTTAACTACCTAAGAGCTCAAGTTCCAACAGACTTGTGCTAATGTTTTCCATTTTCTGATTTGGCGCCCTTCAGTATAGATATATTGTATTCACAGGTTGAATGGTGTGCTGGTTCTGAAACCATGGAAGAGATTCTTCAAAGGATACAACACAGAGAAGAAGCCACAGTGAAAAGGGAACGTGCAATGGCTTATGCCTTCTCACATCAGGCATGCAGCTGTTCGCCATTGCACACATCTTATTTAAGCTTTTCATTGTTTCAGATATAAAAACAGAACCAATTTGATGTTTATTTTGCAGTGGAGGGCAAATTCCGGTCAGCATTTTGGTCGTGCCTATTACGACCTTGGAAAAGATAGCTGGGGATGGAGCTGGAAGGAGCGCTGGGTGGCAGTTCGTCCATGGGAAGTCCGTGCTCAATCAAAATCTACAAACTCAAAGAAGAACCAAATCTTGCAGGCCAATAAGGCAGGCAAAAACCCAAATCATGCTGCAGTCAAACCCCCATTACCTAATGGAAAAGATAAAGAACCAAGAAAACTAGTCAACCATATGGCACAAAGATCAGCTGCCTAATAAACTTATCATCAGGATTCTGGAACAAGATCTATTCATCTTTATTCTTGCTAAATTATTATAAGTTTGGAGTAATAAAATTAATAAAGTCCTAGTACCTTAATTCAGAACAAAATACACCTCATGATGGATAAAGAGAAAAAAAATTATATGACCAATTCAATTACCTTGCTGATGGCCGTATTCTAGAACGTTGCTCAACAGCAAAGTGGGAAAAATCTGTACTATTGTACATAACGTAGTTCAGTGATGAGGCAGATGATGGGGACTTCTGCAATAATATGATTGGCTTCTTGGAAAGTGTAAAAATTAGTAACTATTTCTTACTTGGTGATGTACCAACGGAAAGGGTCCCAACCCACCAAAATAAAGATATCTTACCTTTCATTATTTTGTCTTTTTATTTGAAGTTACAAAGCACATCTTACTGGGTATATTTTAGTGTTGTTAACTTATATTTGGCAAATTTGTCATTTCACTCCCTTACCTTCAGACATTGTTATCATTATATTTCTGATTCACACAACGAAATCCTTGATAACAAAGAAGATACTCAAACAAGCAGCACAAAGTTTTAGGGGCGAAGAGTGGCATTAGGCTGATACTGATAGTAATTTCTAGTGCAGGATCAAATGTGTCAAGGAGACAAGAAAGTAAGACTAGAACACGCAATAGCTCGGTTCTCCTATCTCATAAAATGATTCTGAGTAATGTGATGCATCATTGTTTAACAATCTGGCATTGTAATTAATTATGTTCACAAAGAGAAAAAAACATACATGATGTCCAATAGTTCTATATCTAGATGTTTATGGAGAATATCTGCATACTTAAACAGGCGAAAATGCTCATAAGGTATTAAAACAGATTGAATAAAAATGTTCGCGTGGTATTTCAAGCAAACAAATATTTTCAGCAATAAATTATGCAAATCAAGAATGGTACAGACAGCCTTCTGAATCATACCTATCAACCATAAATAAGTACCAGCACTTGATCCAAAAAACAATAAAGAAGTACCAACAACCATAAGGAATTGTCACTATCTAGAAGCTTTCTATTTTTTTATTTACTTAAAAGGAAGAATAAATGCCAGCTAAGCAAAAGGTTTTTTTTGGAACAAAAGGTGAAATCTCTCAACCCGGGGGCCTCCACTGGTCCAGCCCTAAGGAGCTGCGTGGAGGATGTAAATCAGGAGTCCAGCGGCCTCCTAGATTGGGTGAGATCTTACGCAGTTATCCACACAAGATGTTCCTCCACAAACTATGACTTTGGCCTAGAGCAGAGGAACACGCACACTGTGCTTGTCCCTGGATTCGAACTCTTGACCTCTTGGAGCAAATCCCAACACGAGTACCAATTGGACTATGACCTGGGGCAACTAATGGTTTTTTTTAATGAAGCAAAGATATATTGCAGGGGTAGGGGACCATCAACAAAGGCCAAATACCAAAAGTTAATGGTATCAATCTGTCTTTCCATGATTGAGCTTCTTTCATTTCTTCAACCATTTTAACATAGAGGGTTTCCTCTATTTTGCAGGCAGGTGAGCCCCAGTGATACTAACCTTCCCTTATTCATCCACCATAATCTCAACTGCAGAGGATTACCCTAGATTCCTCAACAACCTGATTTCCATGCAAACCAACTTTGATGGACCTGCAGTTTTAAACTAAATCCAGCCCCTCAATAGATGATTTAGATCCAAGATCGAAAGCAACAGCTAAAATTTCAATTGGTGAATGAAAGAAATCATTTTAGTCAGAATTAGTATGATGTTATCGGGCAGGTGAGCAGTAAGATTTTACTTCATTATAACCAAGTGAGAAAGAGAGTTCGGACACTAAAAAAATAAGCCTAAGAAGAAAGGAGATCTGGGGAGGCTAAAGGTGATGCAAAATATGAGGCCTCCAATCACGCGTCGCCACGTGTAAAAAAACAGTTATTTTTTTTTAAAAAAAAAGAGTAGCACCCCCTTCTTTAAAAAACTTTAAAGGGTAAACACTTGGAAGCTTAACAAGTTCAAAGATGAGCTACAAGTATTCCTTATTTATCTTTCCTTCTAATAACTAAAGACTTCCAGGAAAAGTGGCTTAGTTAATGCTCCAAGAAATCAAACAGGTGATGGAGATGCAAGAAATGATTGCTTCTATCCTTTTTTACTTGATTAAGAAAGAAGTTTTTGGCATAAAAGTAGCATGAAAAAGCTGTAACCATCAGGAGAAAAGGATTTACCAAGGCCATGCCATTTGACAAACCCATTTTGCTAATCCTCAATCTTATCGCGCAGGGGAAGCAATAGGCAACAGACAGCAAAAAGAAATCAGAACGAGTAAAAGAAAGCACCCACAATTACTATCACGCTTTGTTGTTGAAAAGAAACTATGTTACGAGTTTTCGATATGCCTATAAGCTATAAGAAGGCAAGCCTTGGCACAATGATAAAAGCCGTCACCATGTGACCAAAGGTCATATATTCAAACTGTTACAACATCCTCTTGTACAAAAAGGGTTGAATCCAAAACCGCGAGGCCTCCCCACCCCTAGCTTTACGGAGGAAGTACGCCGAGGGAAGTGCCCCAGTGGATAGTCATCAGATTTCATCAGAGTGCCCTAAAATTAACCATCCACAAGAAGCCAGGATCCAAACCCACAAAGGCCAGAGCTGACGCCAAGATTTAGACCTCCCCACGGTGCACACTGCAGGTTGACGAAGCGCTGGTGGCTTTTTAAAGCTTTCCACCTCAACCCTTTTCCATTGGGGTATTGCCCATGAGAGGGGCTCCTTTGGTAGAAATATAAAATAGAAGCAATATGGAATACGCGTAAACAACATCCTGCTTCTCAAATCCTGCATTAACAGGATGCTTCTCTGTACCAAACTACACTTCAACCGGCTTATAAAAAAAGAGTACACTATGCTCATCAAAGCCACAACAAGAGCTAGATTTCATGAAGGGAAGTCTTCAATTGTCATCCTAGTTTGGTTCGACAAGTCTCCCTCATAATGTTAATGAGAAGCAACAAGCAAATTCTTCCCATGCCATCAGAGCAAAAGACCAAAGGTCAAGTTAAAGTAAAAGGCATTCATCAATATCTAATGACATGTTTAACATTCAATCTGCACACAAGTTATTCATCAAAGCACTAGCATCATGGTTCATAAACAGAAATATTACCAACAGAGGCAATAATACACACCATTGTCAGACACTGAAGCAAAATACCAAATTACATAAACAAAGTTGAGCTCTCGTAGCTCACTCAAACATTCATCATCTAAAGCTGGCAAAACAAACAATTCAACTGAAAGTACTAATCTTGGGTTGAAAAACCTGAGACTGCAATCAGAATTCTTCTTCCCAATAGTAATGATCAAGTAAAGCTGCCTGAATCTCTCCAATTTTTGTTGTGGCTGAAATTGAACCCTGCAACTTTCTAAATCCCTTCCAGTGGTATGTCCGGATTTGCAAAGTTGGGCTGCATCCAAAGGTCAAGAACTTATATATTAGAGCAAATAAAATCCAAGAAACATGTATAATTACTTACAACTTACAGAAATCACCTTCTGAAAAAAAAGGGAGCAAATGTCAGGCTCTCAGCTACTCAATGACGAGAATCAGAGGAAGCAGAGGATGGCTTGTCGGAAAGGCCATCATGCTCCTCTTCTTCACCTTGAATTCGTGCAGGAATCCGAAACCCGGAGAATCTGCCAACTCCAGAGGCAAATCCAATGCCAGATATGGAAGAGGAATTAATGGGAAACACTGTTTGATAGGGTTGATGATGCTGAATGTGATCAGCATTGGAAACATACATACTTGATGGATTCATCCAAGCACGAATTGAAGGTGTGTTACTGGACTGAAGGGGTCCCCTCTGAGAAAAAGTTTGGCTTTGGGCAAGCAGTTGCTGCAGTGATGGTTGCTGCTGCATTGGCTGAGAAGTAAACATGTATTCTCCTCCTGCTCCACAAGTATTTGCAGCATCTCCGCTAGAATTCCAAGCAGCAAGTCTTTGGAGTCGCCCAATTTCTGCTTGCTCCTGGTGCTCAGACCAGCCAGATGCATCAAATGCCAGATGGCTAGCTCTGGAGTTAAGGGCATTAAATTGAATTTGTGCGTGTACTTGCTCAGTGTGGCTTGTGGAGGCTTGATGCTGAGCTTGCTGGTTGTGCTGGTGGAGAAAAATGGGATCTTGAAATGACTGCAAAGAGAGCCTCAAATCTTGATTCTGCCCACTGATTCTTGACAACAAACCAGGTGGTGGAAAGCTCTGAAACTGCATGTTTGAAGAGTTTCCGTCAGCTGAAGCACTACCCATTGGGAAGAAAGTCTTGATGGTATCAGCAATACAATCTGAGTCCAGAGATGGAGGCAGAAAGCTAGAGCTGCTGCCACCGGGGTTTGCTTCAACCACACTTCTCACCATAGTCATTGCCCTCTTACTAGCAGGTTCTCCATCATCTGCATTAACATGGTGGACACCAATTTGCTGCTGCTGAAGCTTCTGGTCATGTTCTTGAGGGAAATTTGAGTCTCCTGATAAGCAAGAAGTGGGATTCCAAGGGGGCAATTCTGCTAGCTCATCAATAGCAGCCTTGGACTTCTTCATAAGCCAGTCTACTGCTTTGCTGGGACGGTCATAGCCAAGGCGGTCTTGAACATCATAAAACTGAATTGCTGTGGTGGCTGAAAGCCGCACACGGCGGTCCCTTGGCCCTTTAGCAGTACAAACCTTGCTGTGGCGGTCTTTACGCCCAGTAGACCTCACAATGTGACCCCCTTGGACTTCTACAATCTCTCCTCCAAGATTTCTTGAGCTTAATCTTGAAGCTGACTGACGAGGCTGCTGTTTTTGTTGAAAATGGTCCAAACTTTCTCCCATTTTTTCTCCCAAGCTCGCATGTTTTGATGATGATGATGCTAGTGCTTGATCTATCCTTGAGAACTGATGCAGAAAACTTTGAAATTGCTCTTGTTGCTGTTGTTTTTGTCCTTGTGCCTCTTCGTTCTCTACTTGTTCCGAGGACAAGATTTGATTTTGATTTTGGTTTGATTTTTCCAGCTTTTGATTCAGAAGGATGCTTTCTCACTG
Source organism: Eustoma russellianum (assembly GCA_036186865.1). Lineage (NCBI taxonomy): Eukaryota > Viridiplantae > Streptophyta > Magnoliopsida > Gentianales > Gentianaceae > Eustoma > Eustoma russellianum. Next base: position 4,881,542 of record AP025048.1, on the reverse strand, counting down.
GCTTCTTCTCCAACCTCCTCCAAATTCAGACTGTCCACTTCCATCACTTAAACCCTGGGACCCTATAACTTTGAACTCAAAATTAGCCTAACCCATCTCTATAATTCCTCCCTGCAGACCTTATGATTTCATCCAGCTTGCTTTCTGCCCTAAACTCGATGCAAACTTGTATAAAGAATCAAATTTTGGTCGTACCTATATTTGGGGAAGCGGACCTAAAAATCAAGAGGCTTTACAGTGATTTAGCTGCAGCCTCTGCATCATTTTTATGACAGGAGAAAGATGACAATGGCTTAAGAGAAGCAGTAGATATGGATATGAGCTGTTGAGGGGAAAGGTGAAAGCTTGGATCAGGGGGCCCTACACCAGAGAGTGCTGGGAAAGGGAGGGGGTGTTGTAACAGAGGGGGGGGAGTGAATAAAGGTGGGCTCTTTTGGGCAAGGACAGGGATTGATGCCACTGGAAATGGTGGCAGTGCTTTGTCAGATGTGAGATTAAAGATTGGTCATCTCATCATTGCCAACTGCTGCTGCTGCTCTTGTTTTGGTACACAGCCCCTTATTACAACAAAAATATCACCTACCATAATCTTGTTTAACTTAATTAGAGTGATTAGTCTTAACTAACTTCACCTGTTCTTTTCTATAGCCAAACTTTACTAGTAAAAGAAACAACCGTATGCTGAGATAGGATCACCTCACCGCAAGCGGGATGCGGTGACGCGTGACCGCACGACACGTGGTAGCAAGGGGGGTGGTGAGCCTCATCTAGCCTCACTACCCTCTTCGCTACCACGTGTCGCGTGGTCACAAAAGGGGTGAAGAAAGTTGGGTGGAGAGATCCTAACCCCGTATGCTTACTTAAAGAACACAAACCTTTTAGATTCTCCATTAAAAGAGGTTCTTTAAACAGAAAACTCACTCTCTAATTCATAAAAGGTTGTATCCAACCAGTAAGGGTCTCTATTTAGATATGCAAATCAGAAACGTGATAGATTCAGACAAAAGATAATAAGGGTTAAGGATTCAAATCAGAAATCTGATAGATTCAGGGGTCCCTGCTTAGGGATTCAAAGCAGGGATTCAAATCATAAATCTGATAGATTCAGACAAAGGACAGTTTATATACACAGGTACATAGCTCAAGCAATGGAATTCTCACAAATGCCTCTGGAGGCAAGCAATGGAATTCTCACAAATGGGATTCGATGAGCTCAAGCAATGGAATTCCCATAAATGCTTGGAATTCTCACAAATGGGATTCGATGAGCTCAAGCAATGGAATTCCCATAAATGCTCCGGGAGGAATTCGAACTCCTAACCTCCTTCTTTTTATGTGATTACTTCTTGTCTGTTTCCATCACGCTATGTCCTCGGAACAAACTCACACTCTAATTCATGGATACGCAAATGAAGTTAAGATTTTAACTAATAATCATATGAAAATGTTTTGAAAAGTCACAAATTTTATATTGATTTATAAGTAACTTTTTAGATAAAGGATAATAATTATAAAATAATGGGACAAATACATATGGGGAGAGTTACATGCTTGGACTCATTATTTAACTTTATCATCTATGTGGCTTTTTAAAATATTCACGGGTCATTCCCGAGCCGAGTTAGCAGATCATGTTCAAACTAATTTGGTGGGTTATATTTGAGTTTAACTTTTTTGATAATTAAATTATTTCTTTATGCCGTAAGACAAATGACATGTCAATATGCGACTTAACCTAAATTGAATTACATCTCACTTATCATTTTTAGGCTCGATCCAATCTTGACCAAAACCCATTTAGACCAAACTCGAACATATGAAGAATATGCAAAGTGGTGAATCCATAACTCAGCTGCTGAATACGACAAAGGACTACCACGTTAGTCGGCAACATTTAACGTAAGTCAAGCCCGGCTAATTCAGACCCACCTCATAGTTTCATCTCTCTGGCAGGCCTTGACTGGTCAACATCGGTCAACTCATTTTTTTCTCGAAGAGTTACCAGACAGGATCACAAAGCCAAGGCTTAAGCTACGCCCCAGCCTCAAATCAGCTCAGCCAGAGGACGAAGTCATGTCAACACGGCCATCGTCTGGTCAGCTCAGAATACATATAGAGGGTTTGGCCTAGTCTGCTCAGCTCGGCAGATCATCCAGCCACCATTACCTCAGTGTTCTGGCTGAACAACATAGAAGGCACCTCAGCTTGGCTACAATATACTTAGGCAGAGTCATGCCACTCAGCAAACTTGGTCTCCCAGCCCGACACGTGGCATCACTTGTCCTTCATGCAGCTCGGGACTGCTAGTAGCGTAGTCATTTATCTCTACATGTCAGCCATACAAAGAAGAGTTGCCAGCACCACAACCACTACTTGCCGCGTGGCAGTCATGCAAACAAAAGTTGCCACCAGGGCAGCCAGGTGTCATCATCGTCTTGCTCTGAGCCGCGCAGCTTTCAGCTTCAACAGCTATAAGTACAAGCTTCCTCAGCTGAAGACAGCCAAGTCCACTTCCAGACTAAAAAGTATCTTAAGATCAGCCAAATCTAAGCATGAGTCCATTTACACCAAACAGTCACCCTCTCAAAAAGGGAGCTCTAAACAGGTTACTCTAACCTTTGCTTCCAGCATTCACTCATACAAATACGCGCATAACTGACTTGAGCGTCAGAGGTTTTTCCCCAGGACATTAGCTCTGGACCTCTAACGTTGTCTTTTCTTCTCAGGTTCTAGAAACGGACCTAACGAGGATCTGACGACATACCACAAGGATCATCCCTGGTCTACCTGGTGAAGATTCGACTTCATCATAGAGATTTAATGAAATGATCCATTATGGACTCTCATGTACATTTGTTATTTAATGAAATGATCCATTCATTCGGAAAAAAGTCGCATAGATTGTTGACCCAAATGTGAACAATGAGATTTAAGATTTTTTTTTCTTTTTTTAGAAAAAACCCCTCTCAATGGAATTTTGTTTTCATAAGTTACTGCACTATGTGCTTCACTAGTCAGTTTATACGATACCCATAGTTGCTAATCCCTTTCTAAATTATTTTCATAGACATTTTTTTCATCATATCACACTAATCAACACGTTTCAATTAAATAGATCTAATTATGTTTGGCTTTGCATGAAAACTAATTCCAGTTTTAAATTATGTACTACTAATATTAATGGAAAATTACATTTCCAACACCAAATACTAATGTATACATTGCGTGTGTAAAAATACACCAATGCGTGTAGTCCAGATCCTCTTACCGTCAAGGTCGGCGGTAAAAAATCACCGACACTACATCTCCAGCAAAATAGGGTTGTAAGATCAGATAAGAGACTGATCTGCAAGGGAATATTCGGCTAATCGAAGAACGGTGAACGGTGAACGTTAAAAACAGTAGGTGATCTCATTGGCAATGTGTGTGCACACGCCGATGTTTAGGTGCATAGATATTCTTTGCTCCTTATCATCTCTACCTTCTTTCTTTAAAGAAACCTACTTTTGTAATAATTTTTGAAATTATTTAGCAGAGTTTGAGAATAGAGGAATTCAAAAAATATTAACAGAGATGGTAATATCAATACTAATACAAGACAAATTTATCAAAAAAATTATTTATACAAGTCACGTCCAATTAACACTGTCACTAACTCAAAAGACACACCAAATCACTGAAAAATTACATTTGATAACGACTAGTTTTTGTATTTTGATAAAGATTTATAATTTTTCGACCTCGATTGTATAATGCAAATCTTTCTCAATACAAGTGATTAGAGAATTATTTATCCAAGCATCTCATGTTTTATTTCACATCAGATTACTATATTCATAGTTGAAAATGTTTTTTCCACAACACCACTAGCAAACGGCATAATCAAAATGAGTTTTAAAAACATATGCATCAACATGCAAACAATATCTTTTTAGTCTTCACCAACTTGTAAGAAAAATCAATTATTTTATTCAAATCTGATAATTTCTTATATGCTCTCAAGTCAATATACTATTCAACTCATTATAAATTACCAAAAAAATAAGATTCATTGTTGAAGATGAGGTGAGAAAACAGAAACACAAGCAGCAAGATGAGAAGATGAGTATGGAGGTGAAGGACAACAGAGAAAAAACCAGCTCAATATGCAATGTGAAAATTGGAGATGTCACTAGAAAGGACATAGATTGCCATGCTGGATAGCTGAGGAATGGGAATCGGTGAAGGAATCAGAAGAAGAAAAGGTTGAAGGAGGTGCAGGGAAGACGCAATCAAGAAGAGGAGCAACTGGCGCGAAGTATTTGAAAGGAGATGAAAAGACGAAAATGCCCTCACTTAAAATTAGTCCCACAGTTAATGCGAATGCACTTTCTTGTAATTTTGATGTCTAGCCTTCTTCTTCCAGCTTAAATGTTAGGAATAGCAGTAACCGTTTTTTTCAAGCAGAAAAACTAATTCTTGGAGAGGAGAGGTGATTTCGAAGTTCCATCAAACATTTACGATTCATCATGTGATTTTGTACCTTCCTCCATGTGATTCAGTGAGTATATCGTCTCATTCAATTCTTGCCTACTTGTAATCCTTTATCAATTGAAATTTGATTGTATTGAGTGAAATGGTTTACTGTTGAATTCGTTGTTCGATGATGAAATTTAACATGGTATCAGAGCTCTGGTTTCTTAACCATCGACTCTCTGATTGAGTTCTTGATGATGTTGATACTTGTTTTCTTGGGTGATGTGATGAGTATCTGGTTGATTTCTTAGTATTGTCGAAGTTTATTTTTCTTGGTTGATGATCTTGCTGTTCCTTTTGATTCAACGATATAATGGCTTCAACTTCCTCTAGTACCTCCTCATTAGACAGTCACACAGCGAATCCTTTATACATACATCCTAGCGAAAGTCCAGCGGCGATTCTTGTACAACCACCTCTTAATGGCCATAACTTTCATTCGTGGAGCAGAACATTTAAGATGGCTCTTACCATTAAGAATAAATTGGGCTTTATTGACGGAAGCATTGAGAAGCCTGAACTGAATGATTCTAAGTATCAGATGTGGAATCAGGCGAATGTGATGGTTCAAGCGTGGATTCAAAATTGTGTAATCCCCTCCATAGCGTAGAGTATTATCTGGTATGATACTGCGTATGATGTATGGCGCGATTTGACTCTGAGATATGCAAGTGGTGATCCATTTCGGTTGTCAGAATTAATGGAAGAGTATTATGCGATTAGGCAAGACGACCTTTCCATTAATGAGTACTATACTAAGCTCAAGTTAGTTTGGGAAGAAATGTTAGCACTGCGTCCCATCCCAAAATGTGAATGTGATGGTTGTAGCTGTGATATCAGTGACAAAATGAATCAATTCGTGGAAAGTGATTGTGTTATCAAGTTTGTTAAGGGACTTAACAATGAATATGATGCCGTAAAATCTCAAGTGTTCGTAATGAAGCTTCTGCCAAACTTATCTGCAACATTCTCCATGGCCTTACAGTTTGAACGAAAGGTGACTGGTGGCCATAGCCAAAGTCAATTCAATAGTAATGCAACTGTGTTGATGGCTAGTGAAGAGAGTAAAACTCCGCATAGTGAATTTGTTGGAAGTGATAATGATGGTTCATCTGGATTTGTAGCTAATGTGTATAATGCAAGGCCTGGAGGGAGAGGTTATGGAAGAGGCTATGGGAGAGGTTACATCAATTCTAATCAAAGGCCCATATGTACTCATTGTGGCAAGTCATGCCATACCGTGGATAGGTGTTATCAAAAGCATGGTTTTCCTCCGGGTTGGAAACCCAGACCCCAAGTGAATATGGCTGAGATGGAACGTGGAGGAACGGGGTCTGGCAATATGATGGGATCTGGACCAGTGTTAACCCAAGAGCAGTATGATAAACTGATGAATCTGCTTGGGGAAAGGGGTAGTAACCCAGTCTCTGGAGGAATGGGACAGCCAACTGTCATGTCTGCCCAGACCTTAATGCGTAATGATAAGGAACCAGGTATTTATTCATATTATGAGTCTAACGTATGGATTTTGGATTCAGGTGCTAGGTAATCATATATCTTGCTCCCTATCTCATTTCAGTTCATTTCAATCAATATATAATGTATCTGTCAAAATGCCAAATAACATGTCTGCAGTGGCCACACACGTTGGCACGGTCCATATCACTCCATCTCTTACAATCCATAAAGTACTCTACGTTCCCTCATTCTCATTCAATCTGTTGTCTCTAAGTGAGCTGGTATCCTCAACTGACATTCTCGTTTCTTTCCATCACAACTCTTGTTTCCTGCAGGACCAATTCTCCAAGCGGATGATTGGTTCAGCTGAGCTTGTGAATGGTCTGTACCTGATACAAGGACGTAGCAACTCTGCAGTCACGGCTTGCATTCATTCTGATTCAGCTGTACTTACACTTCTTCCTTCAATTGTAATGTTTCTTCTAATCCTGATAACAATTCTGTTTTGTGGCACGCAAGGCTTGGCCACGCTTCTGTACAAAGAATCAAAGAAATAAATAGAACTAGTCAATATGTTACAGTTCTATCTTCTGAATTCAAGTGTGATGTATGTCCTATGGCAAAGCATAAACGCCATCCATTTCCTTCTTCCAAATCTGTTTCAAATGCCACCTTTGATCTTGTACACATTGACATTTGGGGCCCTTATAAGCATCCCACACTGTATGGGGAAAGATTTTTCCTCACTTTAGTTGATGACTATAGCAGATATACGTGGACCTATATTCTTAAAGCAAAGTCTGATGCCAGCCAAACCATCCAAAATTTCTTCCATTTGATAAACACCCAATTTGATAAGAAGATAAAGGTCATCAGATCCGATAATGCTCCTGAGTTTGCTTTAACCAAATTCTTTTCTGAAAAGGGGATTATCCATCAAACCACATGCGTTTATTCACCACAACAAAATGGCGTTGTGGAGAGAAAACAGCAGCACATCCTAAATGTTGCTAGGTCACAGAGATTCCAAGCCTGTCTTCCCATAAAATTTTGGGGGTTTTGCGTTCAACATTCCACCTATCTCATAAATTTGATTTCAACTCCTCTGTTGAACCAGTCTACTCCTCATCAAAAGCTATTCAACAACCCACCAGAATACAGACACCTTAAGGTCTTTGGATGCAAAACTCTAGCATACAACACTCGTCCTGATCGTTCCAAATTTGATTCTAGGACTAGACAATGTGTATTTTTGAGTATCCCTCGTGCCACTAAGGGATACATTATACAGGACCTTGAAAACCAAGAAGTATTCATCTCTAGAGATGTTGAATTCTTTGAAACATCTTTTCCTTTCTGCCATCAGCAAATTCCTTCAAATCCATCGTCACATTCTCATCCATCCTTAAGTCCAACACCTTCTCATTATACTCCATCCTTATCAGACTGTGATTACATTTCACAATCCCAAAATGCATCTCACCTGAGTTCATCACCCACATGTGAGTCATCAGAATCTTTAGACTCAGTTGTTCCACCAACATCCCAAACCAATCACATTTCTGAACCTGATGTTCCAGCCCAGCCTTCATCTCACTCTCATCATTCCACAAGAGCCAGACGCCCTCCTTCATACCTCCAAGAGTATTATTGTAACCAGTTAACTAGTTCTGCACATCCCTCATCCTGGCACCAGCTCACGTCTGCCTATACTTCTCCACATCCTATATCCAATTATCTGTCCTTTGACTCACTATCTCCTGCATACAAAATATATACGTTGAACATTAGTATGAACAAAGAACCTATGACTTACCATGAAGCATCAAGATCTGAAGCATGGCAGCAGGCTATGCATCATGAGCTTAAAGCCTTAGAAGATACGAATACCTGGAGCTTGGTTGAACTTCCAGAAGGCAAGGTCCCTATAGGGTGTAAATGGGTGTATAAAATCAAATACAATCCTGATGGGACGATTGAGAGATATAAGGCAAGATTGGTGGCCAAGGGATATACACAACAATTAGGGATTGATTATATAGACACGTTCTCACCTGTTGCAAAAATGAGCATTGTCAGGTTAGTGCTGGCCCTAGCTGCTTCAAAGGGATGGTATATTCAACAATTAGACGTCAATAACGCATTCTTGCATGGGGACCTCACGGAAGACATCTACATGGACTTGCCGTTAGGCATTATCCCTCCAGCTCCTAATTTGGTGTGCAAGCTCAACAAATCCCTGTATGGCCTTAAACAAGCAAGTTGACAATGGAATGACAAGCTCACAAACGCTCTGATCAGCCAAGGGTTCACCCAGTCACAGCATGATCACACTTTATTCATTCAGTCCACTGCTTCACACTTCCTAGCAATACTAGTTTACGTTGATGATATAGTTGCAGTAAGTGACAACTTGCATTCAATTCAAGCTGTCAAAACATATCTGCATAACCAGTTTCAGATCAAAGACCTAGGTGATCTCAGATACTTCCTTGGCATTGAAGTAGCTAGGTCCAAGGGGGGGCTGATGTTGTGCCAAAAGAAATATACCCTGGAATTGCTAGACCAGACGGGGTTCCTAGATGCTAAACCCGCTGCATCTCCTATGGAAAGAAACCTTAAGCTTCAACACAATGATTCTCCCCTGATTGATGACATTTCTGGATACAGAAGCTTAGTAGGCAAGCTACTGTACTTGACCATCATAAGGCCTGATATCACTTTCACCGTACAACAACTTAGCCAATTCCTAGATTGTCCTACAGAGCTGCACATAGACTGCTGAGATACCTAAAGGGGACCTCTGGGCAAGGTTTGTTCTTCCCAAAAGGAGGAGATTTGAAGTTAAGAGCATTCAGTGATTCGGACTGGGCAGGCTGCTCAGAAACTAGACGATCCATCACTGGATTTTGCGTATTTCTTGGGGATGCCTTGGTTTCATGGAAGGCTAAGAAGCAAACGACAGTGTCAAGATCTTCGTCAGAGGCAGAGTATAGGGCGTTGGCAGCCACCACCTGCGAAGTGCAATGGTTGATTTACTTACTGAGGGATTTAAAGGTGACTCAATCAGAACTAGTTGCAATGTTCTGTGACAATATGAGTGCCATGTATATTGTAGAGAATCCTGTCTTTCACGAAAGGACAAAGCACATAGAAATTGATTGCCACTTTGTTAGACAAAAGTTCCAAGAAGGAGTTATAAAACCTATGCCAATTCAAACGGAGTATCAACTTGCAGACATATTTACGAAGGCTCTTGATGCAAAGAGGTTGATCACACTAGCTGCTTCAATGGGGATTTGCAATGTGTTCAGACAGCCAGTGTTAAGGGGGGGTGTTGAAGATGAGGTGAGAAAACAGAAACACAAGCAGCAAGATGAGAAGATGAGTATGGAGGTGAAGGACAACAGAGAAAAAACCAGCTCAATATGCAATGTGAAAATTGGAGATGTCACTAGAAAGGACATGGATTGCCATGCTGGATAGCTGAGGAATGGGAATCGGTGAAGGAATCAGAAGAAGAAAAGGTTGAAGGAGGTGCAGGGAAGACGCAATCAAGAAGAGGAGCAACTGGCGCGAAGTATTTGAAAGGAGATGAAAAGACGAAAATGCCCTCACTTAAAATTAGTCCCATAGTTAATGCGAATGCACTTTCTTGTAATTTTGATGTCTAGCCTTCTTCTTCCAGCTTAAATGTTAGGAATAGCAGTAACCGTTTTTTTCAAGCAGAAAAACTAATTCTTGGAGAGGAGAGGTGATTTCGAAGTTCCATCAAACATTTACGATTCATCATGTGATTTTATACCTTCCTCCATGTGATTCAGTGAGTATATCGTCTCATTCAATTCTTGCCTACTTGTAATCCTTTATCAATTGAAATTTGATTGTATTGAGTGAAATGGTTTACTGTTGAATTCGTTGTTCGATGATGAAATTTAACATTCATAAAACTCAAAAGGAAACAACGTCGTGAGAAGATAAACTTCTTCTTATCAGATACTGCAAAAGTATCACATGGGTTCAAATATTTCATACAGATGTACTTTCTCTAACTATATTTTCTAACAGTGATGTACTTATAATTTACTCAAAATATTTTATTCTGTAAAAGTTAAAATAAAATTATATGAAAATAATGGGGACATAGTTAAGTATGTCTCCACAACTATATTATTTCACAGTAACACAATTGAAATTTACTCAAGAATTCAACATACTATAAGAAAAAACATAAAGTTATAGATTATGCGAGTGTATGTAAAAAAAAAAAAAAGATTATGCGAGTGTAGGAGGGGCACGTGCCCTCTGTGACCACCCCTTAAATTCGTCCCTGAGTTAGAGATATAAGCTACCTGTTAGCAACATCATTTAAATTATAGTTTTTGATTTATCATATTTTTTAATAAAATTTTGGTTTACCTTTTCTCTATTTTTATTTTTCACTATGAAAAATAAATTACTTTGGCACAAAATAATCTTGTAATTTGAAAAACCATATATTATTATATTAATTAGCATATTACGATGATTAATTAAAATATATACGATAATTAATATATAAACTATATTTACATAACAAGAATCGATTTATCTCTATTACATTAAATAACAAATAATTACTTAAAAAGATATATCATTCATCGATCAAGATAAATACACATATACTCTCACAAAATAAAATAGCATATATATGAAGTGAAGTACGTGAAGAATTAGTAAAACATCTGTCTTGAACCATTTAGAAGAAAAATGATATTTTATGTTTATAAATAAACATGTTGCATCTATATTGTAATAAAATATTAGTATTTCCACGTGTATCAATAACTATTAAATTTGTCATTATTTTACCTCATTTGATCGAAAACAACAACAACATTATCTTATTGCCTTCCGTCTATAATTGAGTATGAAGACTCAGATATACGTAATCAAACGTGTGTTAGACAAAGATTAATTATTGATAATTCATGATAAAAATTGCTCCAAACTTTATCGATCAAATTTTAAAGGTTACCCTTTAAACAACAAGCGGCCCTGTGATGAACTACACGCGCCCATTTTTCTCGTCTCCTCAGCCTTTGCCGTGTAATGCAACTTGTGCGACCTCCTCCACCGCCTTCCATTATTTATAACTCCCCTATTCTTTTAAATTTTAGAATGTTCCACGGCCTCCGACGACGTCGTTGTTGAAGTTCCCGATGATGATGATGGTGTGGTTTTCTCTTTTGATGAATTTATTGAGACTTTTTGGTTGAGAAGTTATTCCGACTTGATTTTTCTCTTCAACGGAGTAAAATAACAAAAAAAAAACCCAAAAATTATTGTCTATCATTTCTTCTTTCACAATTGCTTCTGTTAAGAAAATCTTTCAGAAAAACCGGACTCTTTGAACTCCTTCCCGCCGATCGATATCTCGACGAAGCCCTGGAATCAGATGGCATCTCTGTTTCTCTATCTTCTTTTCTGCATCTCTTTTTCCTCGTTGATTGCGGATGTTTCCATGAAAGAAATCCTCTAGTCCTTCTCAACGGTTTCATGGATTAGTCTTTCTTCTCAACGATTTATCACGATTTTTTTTTCATTTGAAACATGGAAATGGACGTCCCACTTGCCGTTGAAAAGATAACTTTTTTTCAAGTGAAATGGGAGAAAAGGGTAACAAATTCAACAGTTATTGGGTGAAAAATACAAAGTTTTTGTGTAATGTAGACATAACAAATGTGTATTGTTATTGACAAAGTATCAATTTTCCACCAATTTAATGACTGTAAGATGAATTTCCAGACTTTTGTTATCCAAGTTAGTATCATTTTTCCAACAATTTAATGACTGCAAGTTGAATTTCCAGACTTTTGTTATCCAAGTTGAATTTCTGTTTATTACTAAAAAATGGACACGATTATGATCACAACAAATAAGTAAGTCGTAGTACAGTTGATATTCAAATGGTAGATTTTTCTATAAATAGGGCACAAGATCGAATCTGGATAAAATACAATCAAAGGCACGTTTGTTTGTTTTTTTTTTCTTAGGAAAAGGATCAAATTATTGTTCAAACAAAATAAATGTTGTACAATGTGCTAGTCTAAAACTCAAAAATCTACATGCTGATCCACAGGCAACTGTACATACAAACATGCTAATCCATCGTGCTAGGGTCTACAAGTATGTTATTTGCAATTTGAAAATCTACTACTCGTTGTAACATATATCGCATGAAACGGTTGGGCGGTGGTAGATAGTCCACGCTTCCATGAATCATATTATTTCGCCACATCCATATTCCATAAGCAGTCTCCCGGAATAGATATCCCCATCTTATTCGCAACTCCCGCTTCCCCATATCCACGGACAAATTCATGTCCACCCATTTAGTCAACTCCTCAAGTGCAAAAAAATGACTCCGTCTCTCCTGATTTACCACAAGTTGACATACTCTTGAAGCCCATCTGCAATCTCTTAACTCGTGCACCTGTCCCACATTCACACTGCCACATATCATGCATCCTTCACCCCCTTCCAGATGGCGTCTTCGTAAGAAGGTCACCGTCGGTAGTGTTTTATGTCACATCCTCCAAAGGAACATATTCAGCCTTAACGGTCCTTTCATACGCCAGATTTGTCTCCAGTTGGTCGATGAAGTCATATCCAGAATTGGTAGTTGTACATCATAAGCGCTCTTGATCGAGAATTTACCAGATGCATTGCAAACCCATTTGATCCGCTGTTCCTCGGTGTTATTTGGGTCATGAAAGAAATTTGAGGTTTCAACTCATTGTCTCAACAGTTCCACGCAACTTCTTATACTTCTCCACGTTTTAGACACGTTATTAGTCTTCATCTCATCCAACGGGGATCCGTATTTGGCTGTCAAAATTTTAACCCACAGCCGGTCCTTCTCGGTTAACATTTGCCACCCCAATTTTGTTAGAAATGCTTTATTCATAAGCTTAAGCCTTTTAAACCCCAGTCCACCCCAATCTTTGGGTTGACAAATGGTATTCCATGAGACATAATGTAAATGTTTACCTTCACCGAAATCATCCCAGAAAAATTTACGGATATGTTTCTCCAACTCATCCATCACCATACTTGGGAGCGCCACTGTCTGCATCGCATAAGATGGTATGGCGTTTAAAGTCGTCTGCACTAGTATACTTCTGGAAGCCTGCGAAAGTTGTTTGGCCTTCCAACTACTCAGTTTTGTGCACACTTTCTCTGCTGGAAACTGGTAAGTTTTAGTGGTTACAAAGGCACGTTTGTTGCTCTAGTATGTTTCGTTTAGCAATCAAGAAATATGAAACTTTTTGTGGATCAATCCATCTTAGTCCAGGATATAGTTCACATAATTGTTATACATGTGTATGGTTTATTGGGGTTCAAATCTCCTCACTCATCCTCCCTCACCGTGTGCGTCACCGTGCGACACGTGTCAGCAGGGAGGGGTGGTGAGGCTGGATGAGGGCCAACCTCACCATCCTTCCCTGCTACCACGTGTCACGTGGTAGAGAGTGCGGTGAGTCACCGTGCGGTGAGGGGATCCCATCCGGGTTTATTGGGGGTGTGTATGGTTTATTGGGGTTTAGATTTGGAGAGGCTAAAGGTGAGGCAAAACATGATGCCTCCAATTATGCGTCGCCACGTGTAAAAAACAGATTTTTAAAAAAAAAATTTGCTTTTTTATACGTGACAATGCGTGATTGTAGTCTTCATATTTTGTCTCATCTTTAGCCTCTCTAGATCTGAACTGGGTTTATTGCATGAGTTGTTCCCATTTTTCTGAGATCTTTTAGAACATGTGCTAGATGACAACCTAGTTTAGATGAATAACTAGCATCATGGATTGGTAGTATAGATTGAGAGACTGTATGCCTATTGTATTTGTATATGAGTTGTTCCCATTTTTCCTGATTGCATTTTTGAATAAGAGATATCAATGCTACACCATTAAATACACACGCCATCTTTAATGTCCTTCATTGCAAGGGCTCCACTCATAACATGGAAGATGAAGCCAATATATACATACATCACATTGTGCCACATTGATACGTCGAGAATCAATTTTATGGACTTCGGTCTTGTACAAAACTAGTTCACAAATTTTCACAAGATTGTGTAACGTTTTGCATGTTAACTCTGTAAATATCCTACTTTGTGATCAAATGAACCGATGAAAAATGTTGACCGTAATTAGATTCTTCTTTTTTTTTTTTTGCAATTTCTACTGTACACAATAGGAATTGGTTTATTATTCATAAAATTTATAAAAGTCGACTATGCTATATATATACACATATATATACACACGCGCACACATATATGTGTGTGTAGACTTTTTTCTTTAAAACAAACACATAAAGGGAAGTATAAAATTATGCTGCTATATAGCAATAATAACAGGTAAAGGACTTGACCAATGTATATAAGAATACCCAACTACTAATTATGTCAGTATATTTTAATTAATAGAAACTAGTAACATGTTATTTATAATTTACAAAAAAAATTCATATGCACCATAGGAGATTAGAGTAAGAAAAGTATTACTGTCAACTCAAACATCTATGCACCCTTTATGGAAAGTGCTTAGAGACATTATGAGGGAGATTTTAGTCGCACATTATCGGAGTTTACGAAGGCAGCACTTATTTGGAAGAAAGAGGTATTTGGTAATCTAGTACACCGTCGACGATGATGCATTGCTCGTATTGCTGGCATTCAACGCACACTGGTCATGCGACCATCTATTTACTTAGCTCAGTTGGAGAGTCAATTGAGAGAAGAATACCAGGAAATATTGCGTCATGAGGATATTTTTTGGATACAAAAGTATAACCAACAGTGGTTATTTGATGGTGAATGCAACAGTCGTATGTTTCACTCTGCCTTATCTTCACGCCGGCGACAGAGACCTATATCTAAACTTCAGGATGCAATAGGTGATTGGTGTGACAACCCAAATGACGTTCAATACCTTATTCAAAATCATTATAAAGGGCTGTTTATGTCAACAATTTCGAATGACAGCGATATATCCGAAAATTTGATACCTACATTATCCAACGCTGACAGGGAGTTGCTAAACCGGTCAGTTACCATTGCCGAGATTGAAAACGCAATATTTTAGCTCTGGGACCGGATGGACTTCCTCCAATATTCTACCAAAGGAATTGGCATATCGTCGGGCCTTCGGTAATTGAAATAGTGCAATCGGCCTTCCTAACAGGTAACTTTCCAAAAGAACTAAACAAGACCCTTTTGATGTTAATACTTAAGGTTCTTGCTCCTGAAACTGCTTCCCAATTTCGCCCAATAGCGCTTACAAATGTTGTGGTCAAAATTATATCGAAAGTCATTGTCAATCGACTTAAAAGTGTCATTGGTAAGATTATCTCTGCATCACAGTGTGCCTTTGTCCCCGGACGTCAAGCTTCAGATAACATCATTATAGCACAAGAACTAATGCATACGATGCGTAAGAAGCAAGGGAGAAAAGGTTATATGACATTGAAAATTGATCTCAAAAAGGCGTATGATAAGGTTTATTGGTCTTTCCTTCGTCGATTGTTACAGATGGTAGGATTTAGCCAGGGTATGGTTGACTTGATTATGTTCAGTATTATGTCAGCATCTTTGTCAGTTATATGGAATGGTAACTGTCTAGAACCTTTTCAACCACAACGAGGAATTCGCCAGGAAGATCCTCTTGCACCATACATGTTCTTATTATGTATGGAGGTCCTGAGTCGAATGATTACCCGGGTCGTTACAGATGGAGATTGGATAAAAGTGTCTACTTCACGTAATGGCCCAAAAATATCCCATCTTTTCTTCGCAGACGATTTGTTACTTTTTGGGGCTGCTACTGAAGGTAATGTTGAAGTAATGAAAAATATTTTGTGGGGGCTTTTCCAGATATCGGGTCAGAGTGTCAGCTTAACGAAATCTCAAGTGCTTGCCTCGAAGAACATATTGGGTCATTTTCACCATTCATGGGTTCTGATACACTACAAATTTCGGATCTTATCTTGGAATACCTTTAATACATAGTCGTGCGGACAAGCATACATATGGATTTGTCGTTGATAAAGATCGCACACGACTTACTGGGTGGCGAGCGAAAACATTGTCTTTGGCGGCAAGGAGCATCCTGGTGCAAAGTGTTATTTTTTTAATGCCCATGTACGTGATGCAAACCGTGCGCATCCCTGCTGGTTTGATTGATGAAATAGAAAAGATTTCAAGGTGCTTTTTATGGGGTGAGACGGGAGGCAATCGTCGGCTATGTTGGTGTTCTTGGCGTACTATTTGTCAACCAAAACTCTACGGTGGGTACCATTAAGAGACTTCGAGATATGAATGTGGCTATGCTGACTAAGTTGGGATGACAATTACTAACAAGGCCAGAGAGTTTATGGGTTCAGGCTCTTATTCACAAATATGGTCATATATTACAGGAATATACTGCACCATCATCTTTAATACTATGGAAACATATTCGGAGCACACTTCCTATGTTAAGGGCTGGTCTTGAGGTGGACAATACCAGCGAGGTAGCTATGGGCGGAACTGTTCGTTGGAAGGAAACGGCTTCAGGCAAATTCTCTGTGGCTACTGCATATAAGCATCTGATAGCTGGATCATCAGTATATCATGTTGGTTGGAAAAAACTCTGGACAATGGAAGGCTCAGCTCGGCTTAATCTTTTTCTTTGGCAGGTTTGCCATGACGGACTACCAACAACCAAGCTTCTTTACTTCCAGCAGGTAGCAGCACATACATCATGCCCGCTTTGTGTTCACTTTTTGGAAGATACAATGCATGTTCTAAGGGATTGCGCATGTGCAAAAAGCATTTGGAATCAGTTAATTTGCACTCACATGTCGAAGCCCTTTTTCCAGCCGCTCTCTCCAAGGGAATGGATTTTCATGAACCTTCAAGCATCTTGGCAAACCTCCATTAGTTACGTTGATTGGTGTTATGTTTTTCGAGAAACCGTGGTTAGAATATGGTATTGGCGTAATTAAAGTATGCATGGTTGTGTTAGTAGGTTGCCCACTCCATATTATGTCATTCGTGAGATCATACAAGGAGTTAGTCTGTTAGACTATGTACATAGAGTTAGTTGTGATAACGTAGAGGATAATTAGTTTGGCTGTTGAAACTTGTTGTATTTGGCAATTATATATTTTCAATAAAGATCCACATTCCTCCAAACATGTATGCAGAAGGAAAATATTCTTCAAAATTGATCTACAAAGTCTATGACACCGTTGCCAAATACTCACATTAACAAACTCCAAGTCCGATCTGGGCTCACTTCCATATGTGGATTACATGATGTCGGACATGTCTTAACAAGTACATTTAACATGAGACTAATGGTTCAATCAACTTATAAATGAAAATTTTTGGAGCCAAAGTCGAAATATCTTGCCGGAGGTTCACATTGTCATAGTCATAATAATCCAAGAAGCATTATGGAAAATGTAAATCAGAAACTCAGCAGCCTTTCAGGTTATGGGATGATTTACGCATTGAGCCACACAAGTTGTCTCTAATGTTTTTATTAGAAATACTATACAACATAAAAAAGAGATAATCCATCAAAAATCCGATTTCTTGATAAAAGAATTGTGATAAAGTAATTAGTTTGGTATAGGAGGAAAGGAATGGTGGAGGGTGCTGGTGGCAGTGGTTCTGTAGAATTTGGCTTTGGTGGGAACGGATGGTGGCAGGTTGTCTAGGGTGGCTGGTGATGGGAGGGTTGTCCAGGGCTGGGATGAAGAAGGCATCGAGAAAGAGGAGGACAGGAGGGTGTGGGGGAGAAAGAAGAGGGGAGTTGTGGAAGGATGCTGCAAGCAACGGGCTCCCGGATCACCTCACCCCCTACACAATTACTTCTTTGACCACCGCTCGCCACGTAGCAGCAAGCGGTGATGAAGCTAGATGGGGATGACACTCATTTAGACTCATCATCTCTCCTTGCTATCACGTGGCGGACTTAAAACAATGAAGTGAGGGTGTAGAGAGTGAGGAGATAGAGAAAGGGGATGAGACGAAAGAAATAAGATGGAGGAAGAAAAAAATAAGGAAAAAAATGTTGGCATTTATAATTGATTTACTAAAAGTAAACTTTCTATTTTTTGAAATGAATATATTGTTTGTTTGATTTTTATTGTTTTTATTTTAACGATAATTTTTATTTTTTCGTCGGAATATACCGTTTATACTTTGATGTGATTAAATGAGAAAAACGAGAAAGAGAATGTTTAAGATGTAATTGTTTCACAAATTCTTTAATTGGTTTTGAATGTAGAAGTTTTTTTTATTAGAACTAAAATATTTTATAAAATCTTTCCGGCTTCCAAAATCTACAATCTACCATAGCCTGACGTGGCTTCGTTATTGGCCGTCCAACTAATAGTCAAGGAGCGCGTGTGATTATTATAGTTTACCACGCTCACATCCGGCGAAAGGGAGTAGTTTTCGGATCTAAGACCACGTCAGTTTTCTCTCTCTTCGTTTCGGTTTCTCTGCAGACTGCTCGAACCAAACCCTAACATTTCGATTTTTATTTTTATTTTTATTTTTATTTTATTTTATTTAATTTTTTCCAAGAAAAATTTACCAGAAATCTTCATCTTTCTTGTAATTACTTTTAACTATACGCATGGTCCGAACGAATTTGATTGTTTTCGTCTTGAATCAATCTAGGGTTTTTGAAATCCTGCCACAAAATTCAACGGGTTGCTGGAAATCCTAGGGTTTGCAGATCCCTGTTGTTCCTAGGGTTTTTGAGGGTTTGAATTGGGAAGGTGAGGGCTTTTGCGGTTTAAATGTTATATGGCTTCGGGGTCCGGCGGGGCTCATGATATAAGGGATTCGATTCAAGATTTGCGTCAGAAAAGCGAAAATTGCATAGTTTATACCCGCAAGAATCGGAGGAAACGACCATCAGGTACCAATAGTGACGCTCCGGCTGCGGCGGAGCCACCCCGCGTCGGCACAGTATATGCTAGAGGTGACCCCTCCGCTTCTACCTCTCCGGCCAAGAATTGTGTTTACGGTGATGGGTCAGTTTCGGAAGGGGTCCCAGTTGTCCAATATGGGAGTTTTAAAGAACCAAATACTTTGGAAGGTAGATATGGCGAGGATGCTTTGCAGAGTGGTGGAGCAGAACCTCCGGTTCCTGGTGGGCCAGATGAACGCCTCTTAGATGATGGGGCACCTCTGCTGTCTAATTGTGAGAAAGAATTAGATTCAAATAATAGGGAAGATACAGATGGTGTGCAACAAAGGGCAGCAGCTGGAAGAGAAGAGGATCGACTTCGTGGTAGCCAGGCAGAAAGCTTGAAGAACGGCAAAGAATCTCAGCCTACTGGTGCAAATGTTGCAGAAGAGCCAAAGCTCAGTGGTGGCCAGGTGACAGCACCAACTGCTGAAAGGCATCTAAATGGTGTTGCTCCAGTTGTTTCCAGAATTGATGTTGTGAAGCCAGTGATTAGTAGGGTTGATGACAGGGTCAGGATTGCTCTTGCAGATTCAAATTCGGAGGTTGAATTAAGGGGACTGAAGAGGAAGATTGAAGAGGAACTTCATCAGGTCCAGAGCCTAATGAAAAGACTGGAAGCCGAGGAGCTTCAGATTGCTGCTATTAATGCAAGCAATACAATCAATAGGACTGCTTATACTACTAGTGGTTTGGCTAATTTGGGATCATATAACCAACCACATTTAATGAGAGTCAATTCGATGGTAGGCTCAGCTGGCCATCCGGAAACTAGGCCATTTAGACACTTGAGGGTGTCACTGATGGAAAACAATCACAGTATACCGGAGTCTCTTGACAAGGAAAAGAGGACTCCAAAGGCCAATAAGTTGTATAGGAATTCAGAGTTTCTTTTGGGGAAGGATAGGTTACCCCCAGAAAGCAACAAAAAGTTCAAGCCAAATGGTGCCGGTAAAAAACACGGGGTGGGAATGGAACACGGTTTTGGATTTGGATTTGGAGTTGATAAAAAAAGGCATAAAGTGTTCAAGAGTTGTAGCAATTTGCTCCAAAGGTTGATGAAACATAAGCATGGATGGGTGTTTAATAGTCCAGTTGACGCCGAGAAGCTTGGCCTACCCGATTATCATGATATTATTAAGCACCCAATGGATTTTGGCACAATTAAGGCTAGACTTTCTGAAAATTTGTATCGATCGGCGAGGCAGTTTGCAGAGGACATAAGGCTTGTCTTTCGCAATGCCATGACTTATAATCCAAAAGGCCAGGATGTTCATACTATGGCAGAAGAGTTGTCAGCAATATTTGAGGATAAATGGGCATCTATTGAGAAGGAATTCTTTCCATATCAGATGTATTATGATGCAGGATTGCCTACCCCGGCCCCTAGGAAGACTCACCCCCTTCCTTCCCCAGTGATTGCCCATAGGTCTATTCCTGCTCCGTCTCGATCTGCTCCTCCTATGAGGACATTTGATCGATCCGAGTCTATAACAACGCCTAGACCAGCCAATATAGATATGCCTCACACTGTCAGAACTCCAGTCCCAAGGAAACCTAAAGCCAAGGATCCAAATAAAAGGGATATGACTTATGAGGAAAAGCAGAAGCTTAGCACAAACCTTCAGAGCTTACCTTTAGAAAAGCTTGATGCTGTCGTTCAAATAATCAATAAGAGAAACTCTGGTCTCAGTCAACATAATGATGAGATTGAAGTTGACATTGACAGTGTTGATGCTGAAACACTTTGGGAGCTTGATAGGTTTGTCACCAATTACAAGAAGAGTTTGAGTAAGAACAAAAGAAAAGCTGAACTTGCTGAGCAAGCTCGGGTGGCAGCTGCACATGGTGGTCCTGTTACGGTAATTTCT
>AP025048.1:4791185-4860670 GCA_036186865.1 Eustoma russellianum | reverse complement strand
TTTTTTTTTTTTTTTTTTGGTTACGTGATCTTGGTTTATGCTAGTGCTTTGGATGGCTGAGAAGGCTCGTTATATATGGCTTCTGGTGTTTATATTCTGATAAGTGTTGTGCGCTTTCCTTGAGGGTTTTACTCTTTGTCATGTTCTATACCTATCATCAATTAGGTGCTGTAATTGTTTCTGCGCCTACTCGAGGTTGAGCAATTGCATCCTTTTTTTGCTTCAATGAGGAATATTGCTGTGTTAAATTTTCTAACATTCAAGTATTTTCATGTGGCTATTTTCCTTTCATCATTGCAGAATCAGGCACCGGATGCTCTAAATTCACAGAGAGAGAGTATATCTGGTAAACAAATTGCTGTAGTGTACTTCGTTTTATCTTGCTTGGCATTGTCATTTGATAAATTTACCATGTTTGCCAAATTATATCTTACTAAAGCAGGTGGAAACGTTAATGAAGCCCCTGTCCAGACTGGCACTCAGGTTGACAATGCGAGTCCGTCTAGTAGTTCAAGCAGCTCTAGCAGTGACTCTGGATCGTCCTCGAGCGGTAAATCTTTCTGTTTTACATCAATTCTTTCTCCGTTTGTATAAGAAACCGTATATAATATATCTCACTTGTATTATCTTCTCATGCTCAATTAAAGGAAAGGGACTCCTTCCCTCCTATCCTAACATAAGGATAAAGAGGATGAAAAAAAGAGTCTCTAAATGAAGGACCAAAAAATGAAAATCTAAATGAAGAAAAAGGGGGAAATTATTAGTCAAGTTGAGACTTAAACCTAGTGTCCTGTTTACCCGTTTTTGGCTATACCTTTTTGTTTTACTCTTCTTTTAAATGTGCAGATTCTGACAGTGACAGTTCCTCTGCGTCTGAAGGTGGTGGCGGTTCACCTAGGACTTGAATGTCATAGAGGGAGGTAGGTAGTTATTTTTTTACACTTGCCAATCCGAATTTTCATGGTGTTAGTGTTATGCCAGCAATACAATTAGACTGCACTGTTAGTCTGTCTTTGCTTAAAAAAATGTCATTCATCATCTCTTGTTCTCATATTCCACTAATCTAGATTGCTTGTCATTTGTTTGTTGAACTCCACAAGGAGTGCAACTAATGTATACCACTGGATGCGAAATTGCATATTGAGATTTGCTTTTGCTCCGTAAAATGCATACGTATATTTTATTGCGATTTGGTTTTCTTCCAAAAAAACATGTGCTGTGCGTTGTGAAAAACTGTGTAGCTATAAATGCACTTACAAAAAAAAGGTGTAGCTATAAATGGATCTTTTATTTGTCTAAAAGGATTGGTGCCAAATCTATCATGGAATTGAAGAAAGGTTATTGATTGGGCTATTATTTGGAAGTACTAGTTTGGTTGCGAAGAAAGAACTGGAAGCCCAAGAAAGAAAAAAAGGTCAATGTAATTTGAAAAAGAAGTTAAAAAAACTATGGTGCTTAATTCAGCAGATTTTCCCAATAGCTGTACCTTCACTTGATCCATCAATTCATTCATGTTGCTTATTTTGGAAACTCAAAGATCTATAAACGCAAAAGAAGGATTGTGTTGGAGCTCCTCTGAGGTCCCACCCCCCTTCTCGTTCAAATCCAGGTGACCGACGGTAAATGCTTTGTGGAAAGAGTTATGTTTACGAGCTTGAGGAAGCAGGTGAGAGGGGAACAAAATGATCCTGAAAATCTTTAAATGTTTTGTAACAAAATGATGCCTAGGAAGAATGCAGAACAAATTTATTCTGATAAGCTTAAAATGTTCATTGAAATATAGAAATTACAGCTCCCAGGACTGATGAGATGTTTCTAGGGAAATGCTGATATCTTGTAGGTTGTAAATTGTAGGAAGTCTAACAATTGCTATATCTCCTGGTCTCAAAGTGGTTTAGTATGTCTCATTGATTATTAAATATTTGTCGCATGTGTGTTATTCAACAGTTATTGAATGGTAGTCCTTTCGTCCCCAAAATATTGATCTAGTTGAGTTAGCGAGCGGTTTTAAGAGAAAATTTAAGACCATGTTAGCATAGTATTGTAGCCAATCAGTCGTATCTCACGGCCTTGGAAAAACTATTCTATATTGGTTTTTTTATTGCTTTTGTTGTCAAATCAGCAATTATACCCTACATGCATGGCTACCATGTACCCATGGGGAAACACACTATAAGTTACCATATGCCCATGAAGCACACAGTGACCATATACCCATGGAGAAGCACACTATGACTTACAATATACCCATGGAGAAGCACATTATGACTTACAATATACCCATGGAGAAGCACACTACAGTACTTATACGCTTCTAGTTGGAATCTTACTGAAAATGGGAGCACATGGATTGGTTGGAATCAACATGAAATTATTTCCTCACTGCCGTTTTCTATTTTCCTCTGGGTTAGTGATAGTGGACACAATCTAAATAATCTACGAGGCTAAAACACCTCTCAGCCAGTGGATTTTTTTTTTTAGAAAAAAAAGAAAAAGTAGACATGTGTCAACTGTATCTTTCTTGTAAAGCATTTTTCTCCCTCTTGCCTTAATTGCTATGGTAATTGGAAGGGTGTTGAGAAAAATTTGGGTATTAGTGCACTTCTATTTTTGTAAGTGGATAATAGTTTTGGAATAAACTGATAGAAGGAGGAAGTATATTTGTGGTATTGGACGTTAAATGAGGAAGTATATTTGCAGATTGCAATTTTGACACTTGTGAAATACCAATATAATACCAATATAATAAACGTAATGTTTTCCCTTAGGTTGGAGCTATTGTCATCGCCTTTTTCACTGGCATGACCTTTTAGGGCCTCATATTCGTTTGATGAGGCTATTGCCTCCCTATCTCCCCCCCTCCTTTTTTTAATTCCGGAAAGAAAAAGCCGTCTTATTTTGGGGTTATGTTTATGCACAAATGATGGGAGAAAAGCGCTGAAGATGCGAATATGTTCTTCCCAGTTTAACTCATTTCTTGTAACGGAGCCTCAACTTATATTTATTTCAAGATCTAGCTGAAATCGATCTTTTCCATACCTTATTGGTATTTTCTGGAGACGTTTATATTTGCTTTGTTGAATCTTAATGTGGCAGATGCGATTATGTTTTTCCCAGTTAAACTAATTTCTTGTAATGGAGACTTAACTTATATTTATTTCAAGATCTGGCTGAAATTGATCCTTACCATATTGTATTGGCATTTTATAGAAGGAACTGCTGAATCTTTTGATGCTGGCGCTTTGCTGGTTGTAATTGTATTCCTGACATTTATATTGCTTTGCTGAATCTTACTGTGACAGATGTTTCTCAAGTTGGCTAGCTCCGTGGATGCTCTGTAGAAGAAGCTTCTCCTTGTCCTATAATTTGGTGAATCCTTTGACTCTAACAGATGATCTTTGGCCGGCATAAATGGAATCTTCTATATCCTCAATTGCTGTTACTGGGTCGTCTCTGAGCAATATTTAAATGGTGCCTTTTGTGTTAAATGGATGTATGGTGTTTAATTGGCTTTCATGGTAAGGATGAAAATTATAACTGTAGATACCCATACTTGACCAGACTCATGGAGTCCTGTGTCAGGATTGATCCCATCGTCAGAATCAAGGTATTGTTGAATTTATGTAGATGTATCAGGACAGCAGTAGTGAGATAGTTATTTTAGGTAATTAGAGTTAGATCTGGGTAGAGGTATTGTTGGGCTGTTATAGTTAGCTAGTCCAGTGTAGACTGTATTGCCTTGTAGGAAGTTAATTTCATGTATCATACTGCAATATTTTAGTGGAATATAATACTATGTACACAGATTTTTCAAGTTGGAAGTACCCTGTCTGATGGATCATCTGGTGGATCATCTCTAGATGTAAAGGAAATAAGGTAAGCAATGCTTAGTCTTTGTTTTAGCAGATTTCATGACGGGGCACTTGAAGGACAATGTGCATTGTTGGTCTGGGTAGTTGTAAATCTTGATGTATTTAACTGTTGGGTTGGTGGGTTAAAATTAATCGTTTCTTCAACTTCAGCTTATGCTTGGAATTGGATTTTCTTTACTTCGTGAATTTGTAGTTCATGATGCAATGGTGAATTTGGTGGTCAGTTACATGGTTCTGTCTCTGTTTCAGCCTGCCTTACTTTCTAGGCTGTATCTCTTGTCTTTAGCCTTTCTAAACGCACATGTCTGTTTAACTCTCAGTTCTCAAGGGGAAATGAGTGGCAGTCTCGTAAGAAACGAGTGAATGTGACACCACTTGTAACCCTCAACCTAGGGTCAACTTGGTATGGTTTGGCTGTTAATTTTTTTGCTTTCATCATCATCATCATCAATCATATCTTATATATCCCGACGACAGCAAAAGCTATCCCTAGAGTCTGGGGAGAGTAAGCGGCCGGCAAACAACACCTCTATCTTAAAGGATAGAGAGTTTGCTTTCAGTGAGATACTCGACTATATATATACATGTTTTTTTTTGCTTTTATATAAAACTAAATTGTTTCAAACAGTTTTGATAGAAACTAAAATCAAACCGAACGATGATAAAAGTTGTTTTATTGGTGCAGTTTGGTTTGGTTTGGTTTTTTTTTTTCAAATTATTTCCAATGGTTAGCCCAAAAAAACAATCTTATTAGACGAAAAACAAGTGTAACTCAGGAGAAAAATGTTTTGAAGCCCAAATCTTTAGATGATGTAGCATACAAGTTTCTAGACTTGAAATCTTGATAACATGTTAAATTACCAATGTTTACTACAAGTATTAAAAATAAAGATTTATACCAACTTGTGTTGTTTACCAGTAGTACAAGTACCAAATCCAGTACCGTTGGATTGTTCCTATTGTAATTCGGTGAAGAATGCCCATGCAAGAGTTGAATTCGGTTGTGAGACCAAAATTGGCCGGAATAACGTTTGAAGACATCTGCCGGCCGGTGCTATTTATGTCCTACATCTTCTTGTTTCTGTAGATTCTCCTTTTCATTATTCAAATAAAACGAAGCATATATATGTATTCCCATATTAGAGTCAAAAATCAGATAATAGTTCAACAGCAACAATGATGTCTACTGCGTTTGACACAGGTATTATTCGAAAGGAACACGCCGTCTGCTGTAGGGCTTTTGCTCAAATTTCTAACCACGAAACTTAAAAGTAATGCAAGCAATATGTCTCAAAATTGTGCTGATAAATCCTTGATAATATTAGCTTCAACTCTGGTTGGCAAATTTGATTCCCTTCTCGATGGAGGAGAGCAACTCCGGCTTCAAAGCCTCCAGTCCTTGTTTCTCAAAATCGGAGAGCGCACCCAGACCAAACACCTCCTCTACTCCGTTCTTGCCAAGTCTCACCTATGGCAATTAGGCTCAATCAGGTCAGATATACTCAGCATCAGGGCAATTATAAAGCTAAGAAATACCAATGGGTACCACAATAATCTCAGTACCACAGTTTCAGAGCATTGTAACTAGGTAAAAGACTGGTAAGTTTCCAAGCACAATAAAGAAGAAAGGTGCTGTCACAAGGTGTTACAAGCAGCTGGTGGGGGGAACTGCGAAAGTGGACTGGGTGCATATTGCTTCAAACCACCAAAGACCAACTTATAAAAAGACAATCAAACCCCACAAGAATCCATGCCCTCTCTTCTCTATCGTTTACGTTCTGATCGTGCTCAAACTAGCTAGTCTTCTTTCAATTAGCATGTTGCAGCTCTAGACTGGTTCAGAAATAGTACTGTTTGCGTGCACTATGTTTCAAGTCCTAACTACGTATTAACTTTTTGTTAGTACCTTTGATGCAAAGAAAGGTAACTCAGTAACGGTAGACTGCACAAAAGAGCACTCCACTACGTCTGGCACACCGTTTAATCCTTTCAGGCAGGCATCCGCAAAAATGGCCCCGGCATAACTGTATGATAACAGCAAAATGGGTCAATGACAAACAATCAACATCGTACTTGTTAAAAGATGTGGCCAAGGTACACCACTACCATGTACACATGGAGACAAAAGGAAACTCGGTCATTTCACAGCATTTCATTATAGTATAGTCACTATAATGTAAAAGCCTACATAGTATGGAAGAGACCTACTATTAATAAAATTGATGGGGACAATCAAAATGGAAGCCATGGGGCACGAATCCTGACTTCCCACTAGGCAACAGACACTCTGAGAAAGCGGACTAACCCAGTTGAGCACTTAATGATAGCTAACATTCCCAAGCAAAACATGAAGTCAAAACCCAATGTCCATAATGGCAGAATTCATATTAAAGCAGAATGCAGTAATGCAATCTACACATCCTTAATGACTATTCATCAAAAAGATTTAAGTCTTAACTTTAATAGCATAGAATGTAGAGTACCAAAAAAAAAAAAACCAAATATATACAAGAGATATCTACCCATTTGACAGATGTGCTTCGTCAACGACAACGATATCTGGAAGAGCTTCATGCTTAGTTAGCAAAAAATGTTCCCGTGAAGATAAATTTATGAAAGTTTGTGTCAATTTTACAAACTTTCATCTTGCATGAGAAGGAGCAAACCATCTTGCACACACGATCACCAAAGTAATTCACATAAAACTAGATCCAATTAAGTACAAGAATCAAGAACACTTACGCCATTGATAGGGTAGCAGATCCCTTTCCAGCCTTGGCTTCCACGACTTCTGTCCCACCATCTTGGGTCCTCTTTGTGAGAGCTGTAATCTCTTCATCCCCCAGATTAGCTTTAGGTGTAGCCTATAGCAGCATTTATGAAGCAATTCCAGTTGACACAGAAATATGTAGCACAGAAAGTCAGATCAACCCACAAATTGAACTAAAACATCAATAGTGCAAGAACAAAGATATATAGGGGAAACAACGATAACTGTGAAAAGAATTAACAAAGAAAATAAAGATTTAAAGGGACATTATTATACCTGGGAAAACAGTGGGAGAATTGTGATACCAGCATGGCCTCCAACTACGGGTACATTAACCTCTGGAAACAAAAATAACTCAAAATTAAAAGCTATCATTATCCCATCACACCCTTAATCCCAAGAAACCATTCCAATTACCAATAAGGTCAGTGAGGTCAGCATCGAGAGTTTACCTGCAACGTTCACTTTTGCCTTTCCAGCATAAAATGTCTTGGCCCTAACAACATCAAGGGTTGTGACACCAAAAAGCTTTTTCTCATCATATGTTCCAGCTTTCTTGAAGACTTCAGCAGCAATTGGTACAGTGGAGTTTACCGGATTGCTAATCATGTTTACTAATGCCTGGTTTAAACAAGAAATTCACATTTTGAATAACCCGGAAATTCAAAAAGTCTTCCTAATTCATTATAGAGTTTAAAAATAAACAAGTAAGAAATAATCCTCTAGGTAAACCAATCTGCACTTACATTAGGGCAATACTTGGCTATGGCAGCGGAAAGTGACTTAACAATGCCAGCATTGATGTTAAATAGATCATCACGAGTCATTCCAGGCTTTCTAGGAACACCAGCTGGAATTATGACAAGATCACACCCATCGAGGGCTTCTCCAAGCTTATCTTCTCCCATGACCCCAATGACCTGTGTTTAAAGGACAGAAAATGAATAGAAGAATAAGGCAACACAAAATAACACAGAAGCAATTAACACAGGAGGAGAAAAAATAACTAAAGAAAAGTCAAGAAAAGAATCATATAAGAAATTTGCAATCACGAGTAAAAAGTCAGGATTTTGATGAATAAAACTTCTCGCGGTGCACAAATTACACGACCAGATCGTGGATAAATTAAAAGCAAAAAAATTGTGAATCTAGAAAGTAAGCAATCAATTCTAGTAGCAAACATCTAGCAATTCCATACAACACTCCAAAAAAAAAGAAAAAACTCAATCCAGAGAAAGGTAGCAAAAAAAAAAGAAATGTATCAGACACGAAGAGAGATAAGTGAGGGTAATTACAACCTCGGATCTAGTATTGATGTGGCTAACGTCAGCAGCAACACCAGGAGTGCCAGCAATATCGTAGAGAGAAAGCTTGGAAACTAAAGGATTGAGCTTCATCAACAGAGAAAGCGGCTGACCGATCCCGCCGGCGGCACCCAAAATGGCAACCTTCCTCTCCGGCGCCGGTCCCGATGAGAATCCACGGGTGACGGAGTATGTTGAACTCACTGGTCGAATAAGACCGGCGGAAGAAGCCCTCTTTGCAACAGATCTCAACATTGAAGCACTCATTTTCAGTGTCGTTGGATTGCTGATGGGTTCTATAAAGAGAGGAGAGGAAGAAAAATTGGGAAGGGTTTACAGAGGAGAGAAATGTCGGGGGGTCAATTTATAATTAGGGGAAAGGGTTTGGACTTTGGAGAAGTCCGTCTCAATTTTGTGCTCTTTTGCACCTTTGGTTTTTCAGCAACCTTTTAATTTTTTTTTTTTAAATTTTGTTTTTTTGCTTTGGTTTGCCTAGCCTCGATGGATGGGATAGGATCCCCTCAACGTAAACGCGTGACTGCACGACACATGGCAGCAAGGGAGGGTGGTGAGGCTAGATGAGGGGTGAGAAAAATGGGGGTGAGGAGATCCCAATCCTTGATGGATAGGTGTGTGGTTACAAACTTACAAGTGACAAGCCTCTGTGTTGATTTGCATAAACACCACAGCTATCTTTTCAATACCATACCTAATATTATAAAATAAAAGGTTGACTTACTAGTTCCCATTATCTATGAGGTCACATGTCCGAACTGCGAAAATAACCTATTGTATAAAATGTAAGATAAAATTACGTATAATAGATCGGAGAGCTCCTTTCTTATAGTAAGAGACAAATTTTAATATTATAGTTATCTGTTGATCAATAAAAATATAATAATATAAGCTGATCTTTTTGTTTTGTATATTTATATTTTTTATATGTCAATTATTTTTAATGTTATTGGGTAATAGGTAGGAAACGGGAATAAACTTAAGGAGAGGTATATTTGACCAATTAATAAAGTAAAGACGAAATGGTGAAATTAAGTAAATAAAGAGAAATGGTGATCTAAACCGTTAAATTACTACTCCTTTCTTATTAGTAAGAGACAAATTCGAGTGCATAAGTTGTGTAGGGTATCCTATATAAATTTGATGGATGATCTAAGCCGTTAAAGATGATATAAGATCGTAGAAAGGAAAAAAATTTAGTAAAATTACTGACCATCAAGAACATTTTGAAATACGTATAATGAACTCAACATTATCGTTTTACTAGATTGTTGGCGTCGTTTTGGGTTTGACTGAGGGAGTCAGGTGTGCTCTGCACTCTTGCATATGCCAAGGGTGTGTCAAAGGCAAGTTTGAAGGTCTGTTGTCATTTTACTAGACTGTTAGTTCTTTTGTGTTTGACTGATATGATGCCAATGAAAGTTGTTATTATACACACAATCTCTAAACTTAAAGAGCTTTGTTACATTTACGGGTGCGAGCCGAGGGATGGGATCACCTCACCCCATTTTCTCTCACCCCACGCGTGACCGCGCGATACGTGGCAGCAAGAGGGGATGGTGAGGCCAGATGCGAGTGACCTTCATGCACCCCCTCTTGCTACCACGTGTCGCGCGATCACGCATCACCGCACGGATTTGCGGTGAGAGGATCCTATCCTGCGAGCGGAATGGCTACCCTATGTTTTATACTTAAGGTTTCTCTTTTTCTTTCTTTCGGTTTTTTTGTTCCCTCTGATTCAACAAATGACCTTTTTTTTTATCTCTATAATTAAATTTAATTTTTTTTTTTTGATCTTTACCCATTTCATATTGGATTTGAGTTTCATGTTTGTGAACTTTACTAGTATATGTAATGAGCCAATAATTGTGCTACGATCCAGTATTTGATTTAATGAAGCTCGATTGACACCGTAACTATATACTCATACCTTAACATCCTCTATTACTTGACATTTTTATTATAATATATCACTAGTATACCACCAAATTACTTTAGAATGCGATTATAAAAGCACCATCCAAATGGAACTGTTCTGACAGACTCACAGGTATCTTGCCAAGACACAAGTCACTTCAGAAAAAAAAAATGAAAGAAAAAAAGAAGAAAAAGAAAATAAAAAGAAACGAAAGAAAGGAGTAAAAGAGAGAGAGAAAGAGAGTAGACAACATATGCGCATCTTATATTAGTATATATAAATATAAATGCATACATACAGACACACACACATGCACACATGTGTGTGTATCATTATCACCACATAGAATCAAAAAGAGTAAACTACACACCATTAACTATTTGTGAGGAAGGCTCAGCAGCAGTGGATGGATTTGGAATTCCAACCTTGTTATCTAAGTGGTTGGCCGCATGTTCCTTTCTGCAACTAAAACATGAAGACCCAGCCTCAGATGACGTGCTAGTGCCCAAAACATCTAAAAACTTTCTACACAATGTCACGCCCTCTGAGGGGAGTTCATCAGTCTTCATAGGAGAAGTTACAAAGGAAATTCCATCCGGAAGAGGAGAAAATTCCTCAAGCACTTTTGTTAAACACAAATTGATGACCACTCATCTTTATGATAGCTTGCTTGTATTTCCACTGCACACTCAGCTTTCTGATTCTCCATGTCAATCAAATTTGAGTGCTCCCAGGTATTGTCATACCCTTCAACATCGAGAAGTCAGATCCTGCCTCAGAAGAAACTGAAAAGCATCTCTCTCCCTGCCAATTGGAAAACCGCGGGGGTGGGGTGGGGTGCCAAAATTAACAAAATCCTCATGATGAACACCAGTACTATGTGAATCATGTGAAAATTTGTTTTTTGCAGTATTAGAGCCATCAACTGTTAGATGCTTCTCTCGGATACAAACTGATATCCTACTTGTGCAATCAAGAACTACAGTCTTATCATTCATAACTTCCGTTTTGAGATTGACATCAAAGTCCTCGGAAATTCCTTGCCGTTCAGAAGATGAGTCATCTACTGTGTCATTATAAGACTCTAGATTCTTCTGCATAGTCTCATCCATCTGAATGACTTTGAGCCCCTAAGGTAATGAGTAGTCATCTTGTAGAACACCCAAATGAACAGATAACACATGGTGTTCGTTTAAATGAGATGTCAATCCAGAGGAATCCTTTTTGTCACTTGAACACGTAGTTTCAATCACTGGTACATCTCCAGACGCAGCAGTCTTGAGCACCTGTCTCTGACATTTTATAAAAACGAACAGCACAAATTCACCCATCCCTTCCTCACCCACCCTGCCACCGCCCGACACGTGACATTCAATAAAAAAAATTCCCCCCTCCCTCATTTGATTTTCCTTTCATCCTTCCTCACCCACGTATTAGGCGATAGCAGAGTAGGTGAGGAAGGGATGGGTGAGAAGATCACATCCCACACAATCTGGTCTCAAAGACGCAGTGGAATCTTCTACATCACGAAGGCGTTCACTAGCACACACTTGTACTTTATATAGTTAGAATTTGTTAATACTTTTTAGAGACCATCAATGTTAAGCTTGAGTTATCCAATGACAAAAAATGCATACGGTATGTATACTGTATGATTGTATACCTAATATTTTGTGCCATCGATGCGATTAACAATAAACTCGAGCCATAGGAATCTTCCATATACCTCCAGTCAAAAGCATATAAGGGTTTTAAGTATTTTGTTTTGCGTTTGGTGTTTCCTGTCCTTTATTCTTTTGGGTTCACTTCGAAGGGGTTTTTGTCCGCACACAATAGGGAGACCGAAGAGAGTGGTTTGATCAATATAAAAAAAAGTCCCAGTATTTTTTTTTTACTTCATTTTTCTAATCTTTCGTCTCTTCAATTTTCTCCGACTTTCTCATCCCCTCCTGTTCAGTCCCCACCAGAAAAAGAAGCCAATTCATAAACATCTAACGCGGTTGGGATCACAGGAGGTAAGAAATGAGGTAAAAAATGAGGTTTCCAATCACGCGCTGCCACGTGTACAAAAGTGGAAGAAGTTTAAATTTTTTTTGTTTTTAAAAAATAGTTACTTGTATACGTGGCAGCACGTGATTGGAGGCCTCATTTTTTACCTCATTTCTTACCTCATGTGATCCCAACCGCATCTAACGATGAAAAAGTTGCTGTCCATATGAATGTCACCTCAGTTCATCAATTGAACCTCCCTCCCTCCCTCTCCAATCACTGAGTTTCTTCTCCTCTATATTCATTAGTCTAAGTAGCTGTCATAGATCACACAAATGAGCGCAATAACTAAATTAGTCAAATCTTCAAGGGATCTCCAAAATCGCTACCGAAGCACCTTTGGGCTGAACCTGTACCCATAGTTATTGATATTATACTTCAATTAAAATTATGCACGCATCAACCATAAGTAATCTATTCATAAGGTTTGTGGTGATAACACGGCAACAAGCCAAGAACAAGAAAACCCATCACCCTAATCCTCCGTCTTAACTTTACATTGACAAAGGCAAGAGAATGTCCTCACTTCAACATAAGCTCAAATTATTACGATTTAGCCAGTCTATATCAAAACAATATAACTGGACGATTTAGGAAAACCGTAACAACAATAACATAGACATAGAAAAGCAAAAAAAAAAAAAAAAATCTTTCAAAATTGCAAGTTATTCTTCCAATTTTCATAGTGGGATATGATTTCAATAGAGTACGTTGTTAAAAGAGTTCGAATTGTTATTCTCGAATAACACGCTCCCTTGTGCTTCCATGGAAACATCATTATGCATGTCACGCTTTGTTGTGCTTTTACATTACGGACTGTTGAGTAGGACTGCCTGCTACTCAACAGTTTTGGGGCACCCTTTAGTTAATAAAAAGTGACCCAAAACCCATCTGTCGTTTCATATTGCACCCCTTCTTGAGTGGCATCAGACCATTTCCGGGGATAGGATCCCCTCACCGCAAGAGAGTGCGGTAACGCGTGACCGCGCGACACGTGACAGCAAGAGAGGATGATGAGGCTAGATACTGGTGACCCTCATCTAGCCTTACCACCCCCTCTTGCTGCCACGTGTCACGTGGTCACAAAAGGAACGAGGAAACTGAATGTGAGGAGATCTCATCCCCATTTCCGGGCTATATTTGACCATTTTACGCCATCCCACCGTCATCCTTAAGTCTTTCTTCTTTTTTTCAAGATACACGACACGAAACAAGTCCCAAAAATATTCTCTTTTATTTTGATTTGTCTAAAAATATCATCGGTGTTGATAGTAAAAATTTCTATCCCTCCGATTAACACCTTATACATGCTTTTTCCACATCTTATCTCAAATAACCAAAGATAGAATATGAATAACCCACAAAGTTTGACTTTTTTAAATTAGACTTAAATCAGAATAAAATAATATTTTTAGAACAAAGAAATGTGTCTAGAAGACATTGGTTTTTTTTATGACTATTTTAATTTGTTTTATCAAAACCAAATGGTCTGATATGTCTTTCACTAAAATTCCTCGCAACCAAAGATTTAACTACATACAGATCCCGATACAAATTAACAACTTCAAAGAACTCAACTGAGGTGAAAGAAAATCAAGTTCATACTGAATATCCCAATAAAACACCATATAACTCTTTCATAATTCAATTATCTTTCACAAGACAATATATATGTCCTGTTTCAAAAATATTGTCACTATTTTGGAGACGGAGAGAATACTAGCTAATTTGAACATTCCCTAAGGTGCAATTGCTTTCCGCACAAGCTCATAAAGAAGTTTTTGAGCTGGTTAGCACAAACCTCATTGAGGATATAAATTGCAATCTCTATAAAAGATTGTGACGAGATAAAATTACTAATCCTGATGCAAATGGAAATCATGTGCTCACTCCCAATACACAAGTTTTGATTTTAGCTATCAGAATGGTGATTTATCCTTATGATAGTAAAGAATACCAGTAGCTGATTGAGCCCAAGACCCACTACTAGGGATGGGATGTAAATGAACCAAGTCATTCGGTTGTTCCGCTCGTTTGGCTCAAGCTCAGCTCGGATAAAAGGTTAATGAATAGAACTTGAACAACTTTTTTATGTTCGAACTCGGTAAGTGACACCGTTCGTTTAAGGTGTTCCGCTCGTTAATGTTGGCTAAGTTAAATAAACCGAGCTTGAACAACCCAACGCTCGGCTCGTTCGCCTCATTTACAGCCCTGCCCACTAGACCAAGCCTTATTGGCTTGATCCATTTATGTTAATACGAAACAAAATGAGAATAAATAATAATTTCCCAAAAACAAAAGCAATCAGAAAACATATCGTTTTCCTAGAAAAGCAATCATAAATGAAATTTATCAACACAGCTTAATCAAACCAAGAGACAAACAGCAAAATTGAAATGGGCAGCAACATAACAGAGAAGAGCATGTGAATAATGTATATTTCGCGATCCCTTCCAAGTTCCAACTACGGTTCAAGTATCATAAAGTTCTAAAAAGAAACGGTATATAAACAGCACTGAGGTTCACATAGGATTGTAATTGCCAAAACCTAATGATTTCTTCCCTTGTTTCCACAGAATAAAAAATAAAAATAATTGACGAACAACAAATTAGAATACTCCTACTATGTAGCTGATATCATGAGAAACACACAAAAAAAATTGTGGAAACTAATTAATCCTTATATTATGTAACGGCCTCATAACTGAAATTGCAAACATCAAAAAATGTAATTTAATAAAAAAAAAAGACGCAATATAATTGTCTACAGAACCAAAGTACTTGCATAACTAGGCAAAGACAACTAGAGGAAGCCAATGTCTACACATCAGAAAGATGCAATTATTGCAATGCTTTGACTTTAAACTAGTGTTTTTCCTGTTGGTTTCAGTCTTCAGACTCCTTCCCTTGATCCATAAAATCAAGAATCTAACAAGCTTTTCATCTTAAAGTACCAAAAATAATGCCATATTCCCATAGTTTCCACAAACAGAAGCTGGACTTGAAGGATATATTAGATACCTCCTACCAAGTAGCTTAAGGAGTTGATAAATAAAACCAGGCACAAATACTACCACTTGTCACATTACAAAGAATACACGCACCAGGGGCTCCCATTGAGCAGCAGGACATCAGCTTTAAACCAAAGGAAGCTAAAGACTAACATATACGCAGGACCACAAAAGTATCGGTCCAAGTCACAGAATACCATAACACTGTATATCAGGCTAAAATGTCACATCTCAGGCGAGAAATTACAATTAATCCAACCACCAATATTTTGTTTAGCATACTCGACCCAGTACTTAAACTGGGGCTACACTCGACAACGTGTAGACACAGAACAAAACACGATATCACCTGCTAACAAGTACAAGGAAGTGATCTAAAGGTAATCCAACTGCCCGCTGATGATCTAGCAGTAGTTCCTTAACTACTTAACATGGCATCCATCAAACTACCTATAGAAAATCATGAATTTCAGGGACTTCCAAAAACATGCAGCCAGAATTTCCAGCCACCGCAATTTATGGCCAATCTCATCCAAAAGCCATCTAATTTCTGCTAGGTATCTTATCTATTGACAACTGAGAGAAGAAAGAATTTTTTTTTGGTAAATAAAGAGAAGATTCATATTGAAAATATCAATATGCGGTACAGAGTCCTCCCAATGCCATTCAAAACAGCATAACTTAACCATGGGAGTCATTTAATTAAAGGCTGTCTGCTAATGAGCCTTCGTAGATGGGCGCGGACATTCCACAATAAACCCATTGCATCGCTTGTTTCACATCAACAGAAATAGGGTCTATTGTCATCAACCGATAAAATCCATTTCCCCTCTAGATGATGGATATTATGTCCATCTCACTTGATTCCCACATCTCGCAAACGGCATACACATGTATGTATGCATATATACATTCAGAAACTTAACTAATTACCAATAAAAACTAAACAACAATGACAACTCACGGCTTCTCCCTTACTCCCACTACGTGGGAAATAATTACATAATACAATTAAAACAGTTGAAATAAAAATATAAAATTAATGCTTATCAACATCAAATAGAGTTGGTCTATTTCCACTTCCAATATGCCTGTATATGCTTATCCACTCTGATGCGTTATGTAATAAAATGATGTGGATCTGCATATTGAATTATGGAAATAGTCACTACAATCAAGTAATCAATTTATTTCTTTAATTAGTGTATTCTAAGTTCATATACATAAAAAATTAACGTTTTCTTATAAAGAGCTATGTGTATTGGCTTCTTGTATACCTTGATAGAACTTGCAGATATCATTTCCATTTCATTTATTTGCCAAACAGAAAAACTTCTATGTATACTAATCTGCTCCACGCATTTGAACAAAAAGTCTAATAAAACAACAAAGCATTCAGAAGACAACTTACGACTGCACACATAAACATAAATTACACATCAAAACCAATCTGATCCAATTTCGGAAAAGCAAAAGAGCATAAAAAAGCAGTGTAGATATGCTATGAGAATTACGTGACAAGTTTTCCAATATATTATTCATCCGCCTTATTGCTCTTTTATCCTCCCTAATTCTCTTGTCTAAGCCAAATCATTCTTACTCTGAATTAGAACTGTTCTTCGCCATGAGAAATGTTATTCTTTCACATTTAAGACTTAAATAATTCACACAGTATTCTTCATCATTCTTGGTATTCACCTAAAAAATTAAAACACAGAATTCTCGTTGGAAGAACATCCTAAGCTATTTGTGCTTCTAAATCAGACACAAGGATTTTAAAACAGATCAGAAAAGTTCCTCGGCAATCAAGAGGTGTCAAGTCACACCTCAATGATGAAAACTAAGAATAAAAAAGAGCTCTAAAAGAAAAAAGCACTACTGTTGTTTCAGTGTCTCATATGCTCCCGATAACACTAGACTTTTAGCAAAGATACTAAAGATCAATCAGTCATGGAGAACGAATATAATTTGGCCAAGTATATCATATCAGGCATTTATCTATGTAGGTACATATAGAGTCTGGGGTCTCACTGGAAGCAAGCTCTCTATCCCTTTGGATGGAGGTATTGTTTGTCTGCCTCTTACCCTCCCCAGACCCTAGCGATAGCTTTTGCTGTCGTTGGGATATACTGGACATGATTGTTGTTGTTATATCATATTAGGCATGTTATCTTCTGAATGTAAGGTGATACCAGGTTAAACATGATTTGATGGTCCATGAAGACAGACTAAAAATCAGAATAGTCCTTCCGCAAGCTTCTCTACTGAATGCAACCCCCCCCCCCCCCCCCCACAAAAGAAAAGAAAAAAAACCTAAGTTCATGTATAGGCAATTTTTAAAGACATTACTAGTTCTAAAACTTCTATTTTGAAATATGTTCATTCAAGGACACACTCTTCCTTGACTTTGGAATATGATGGAATAAAGCAAAATGATTCACTAAATTGGTTGTGCTTCTTATATTGTGAAGTAGCAATTGATCGACACAGCTTGACGCGTCATTATGGGTCATCGGGAAACAACCTCTGTGTGTTTTTAACATATGTGTATGGTCGCGTACATCTGAACCCACATACCCCGCTATAGGGCGGAAGCCTCTAAGGCAATGGGGTAATGTTGTTGTTGTTGGTGGTGGTGGGAAATATGGAAAACACTACCAGTCCAATAATCAGACTGTTCTCTTGCGTTATGGCAGCCCTGATATAGTGCAGAAATAAAATAACTAATCCTATGAGTTCTTAGTAAAGTTACAAGATGAAGCCGCACAAAAATAGAGAGTTCAAGGGAAGTGAATAAAAAGGATGGTCCGTGGAAGAAGGTAATAGACAATATGAAAAAACGTCATATAACTTTAATACTTCCACAAAGGCTGTGTACAGCTGCAACCAGTGCCAATCAAAAACTTTGGATACAGCAGCTTAAAAGCCAACACTTGAAGAAACGAAATCTGACTACGGCCAGATCAAGACACAAAAAAAAAAATGCTTATAGTACTGATCTCAGAACTAAGGTTCACAGTTATACCTCAAATAATTTAAGTTGGACTAAAGACCATGGAAAGAGAACCAAATTCTCCCACATGCTGAAGTCCAGGGATGATATCTGCTAGTCTACATTCTTCATGATCGCATAAGAAAACGCAGAAACAATCAAATTAAAAAATATATATAATCATTGAAGTCTATAATCTTAAGTGTGTCAACATATACCAAAACAACCTGATATCTTATTCACCATATGGAGCAATAAAACTTCAAGAGTTGCAACTTAAACAGAAAGCGCAAAGCTTCAATCACATTACTCGGGTTACACCACATTCTAAGGCAATGCATAAGGCATTAAAGCACCACAAAACTAGAGACAGAAGTGAGATCAGGCCAAACCACACAGCAAACAAATCAACCCAGAGTTAGAATAGCCTTCATTCAGGAAGTCACCAGTACCATAAACAACTGCGCGAACAATCTCTCAAACACCTGAACCAAACATCCATGACATCACATCATTCCATGTATAAAAAGAAAAAAACCATATCAAAATTATAGCTTATTTATTCAAAATTACGATTCTACATACATCAAGCAAAAACACACAAATTATGGGCTGTCGGCAGAATAAATTGAAAATAGAAAATAAAAGCAAACGAAGCAAAATGGACAAGAAAATCAAGAAACCTGTCTTTAGCAATCTCTAGACACACATAACCTATCAGAAGAAACAGGAAATTGGTATTTACTTACTCATTTCTGGGGAAGCTCTAAGAATACAGCCCAGCCAGCATTTAAGTAGTTAACAAATTCTCCGCCTCCAAGATTTCAAGTCAAACTTCCAGAGAAGTTTCATTATATTTAGGAAAGGCATCAAATAAATACATAAAACATGGCCCTTGGTTTTCTTTTCTTTTTCGGAGTGTGTATTTTCGTTGCTTTTTGGTTTCCCGTGGGTGGGTGTCGGCAGAAAAGAAAGTTAGGAAGTCATCAAGAAATCTGAAACAAAACTGAGTGAAATATCTACGACATGATAAAGTGCGCGTATATTTTCATTGCTTCTTTTCCAGCGCATGGGTTGGCGGGGTGTGTGGGGTGAGGGTGCTGTGTGACCAGGAAAGGAAGCATTAGGAAGGTATCAAGCAAATCTAAAACAAAAAAATGGAGCCAAATATCTACGATATCACAGGGATAAATTGTGAAACTCCACATATATTCATCAGCAACAAGCACAAGCTCATATACACTATCATAGAGTGCCATTAGGTTAAAGCAAAAAAAGGAAGGTGGTAAAAAACGAGCCATTTTGGTCATATACACTTACTTCAGGCACATAATAAACGCCACTAGCTCTTGACATTAACAACACAAAAAGCAAAATATTGAAAAGAGAGTACACCAAACCAAACAAGGCTCAACATATTAACAACATAAATAGCACACTATTGAAGGAATTCCTTCAAATCGAACATATAAATAGCACAATAAGAAAGGAGACCATTCCAAATCAAACAAGGACATCAATTTGGATTGTCACCCCACCAGAAAATGGTCCATGCCACCTACAAGGACTCGGCCGAAGTTTTAAAGGTAATAATTCAAGGCAAATGAATCCTAAAATACTATTGCATACCAACAGACTGGACTTTGTTATCTACAAAATAAAAAAAATCAATGAACTAACCAGTAACCATTGAATAGGTTTAACAGGAGGCCAATGACAAGCCGCATATATTTCAAAACAATCTCTCTCTGTCATCAAATACGACACACACGTGCAAGTAAACCTATAATACTCCTTTAATTGACATGCAACTCTGTCAAGCAATTACAGACATGGCTTAGCACCTTTCAGATCAGATAGTGAGACACCCCATAAAAACCTTCTGCACTACAATGAAATACAAACCATCATCAGATTTAGCAACAACAAAATAATCAACTATCCAGCCTCCATTCAAACTCTGCTAGCAATGGAACTCCTCCTATATAAGGCACTAGAAAATCCACATTCTTATAGCATCTTTATCAAACATCATACTAAACAACAGAAATAAGAAATTGAACACTATTGCAAACAGCAGGAAGAATGAATATATCAACGACAAGATTGTCACACATATTTATCCATTCCCTTTTAGTAACAATGAAACAAGGATGTCCAGAGGATAACACAAAACCATGCAACAAGTGCTTCTATTGCAAAATATCAATAGAAATGGCCATTTTTTTGTAATTTAAAATTTTTCATTGAAAGGCCAAAAGGCAGATTTACAGTAGAAAGATGGCTGGACTTAGAGATGAATCACAGCCACAAAAGTAAAGGCGGCAAACAGTAGTTCCACTAAACTAGTGCCAACCAATAGCAAAAGGTGGTTTGGAAAACCACATACAAAATATACAACGCTTAAACTGAGAAATGCAAAAGCTAGATTCACAAAACAAATAATTGAGGCCATGGCATATTCAATCATAGTATAATCTTCATAAGTACCATTACTATTAACACACAATAACAATTCGATTTGAATGGGTAGCAACAAGTCACCAAGGTGTCAATATCTCAAGTCGAACACAAGAGTAAGTTAGTAACAAACATCAACAGGTACAAGACAAAGTTCACCATTCATGCATAGTATAGTAGGTTAATTCAAGCAGACTGACAAAATTAGCAAATTATCCAGACATGTGTCACAGTGAGACAGACACACGAAGAAGACACCACAGAAAAGAATTTACCGACAATATATCTACTAAAATCAAAGCAACCATGAAAGCCCTAGCGACTCTAATAACTATGAAGTCAGCAAAAATGCAGTGAACGGAAAGGGGGGCTACCTCAATAGTAAGGACGAACTCCCTGGTACATGGCTCCAGGGGGAACTCTAGGTGCTGGTGACGTCCCTGTCGGCTGCTGATGCTGGTTTTGATAACCAGATGAGGACAAACTATAATGTCTAGTCCGGGGGTAATCTCCAGCAGGAATTGCACCAGAGCTTGGGGGTAAACCATACAATGACGAACCATGAGCTGCACCCAGTCCACCCCCAGGACCACCTAGTCCTCCGGTCCCACTAATAACCCCACCAGCACCCCCTAATCCTGCACCAGCATTACCACTGCCAGTACCAGCATATCCTCCAGAAGCAAGCGCACCAAAGTGAGATCCAGTACCATATCCCGTTCCAAGCGCAGAACCAAAACCACTACCAACTCCAAATGAACCACCACCTGGTTGGTTCCCAGAACCCATACCACTAGCACTCAAACCACCGGCATCTAACCCACCACCACCAGCACCACCACCACCAACACCACCACTACCCAATGCAGAAGGAAGAGGATTACCGCCTGAAAACCCCCCATAGCCTGCAACAGCACCTATTGGTCCATGCCCACCATATTGCCCTGCAAGACCACTGGGCATCCCCGTCCCAGCATCACCACCACCGCCGCCGCCACCAAATCCTTCATGACCCACATGTGCCCCTCCAGGAACCCCCACTCCAGGCTTCCCTTTCTTCCCATCAGGTAACGCAAATTTGCAACTCAATTGATATCCATCAACATTCTTAACCGGATCGACCACCGATGCCCTGGCAGACTCTGCAGTCTTGTAAACAAACAAAGCAAACCCCTTCGACTTCCCTGTAGTCTTATCAAATCCTAATGGCCCCTCCTCAATCTCCCCATACATAGAAAAGTGAGCCAAAAGCCTCTCAGCCGGCATATCTTGCGGAACATTAGCCACATAAATCTTCCTCGAAGAAACATCCAGTGGATTATTCCCACTCACACCCCCGGGCCCACCACCAGACACCCCAGCGGCCGCATACTGCGTAACCGTCACTCGATTATCAATTTTCTTACTAGGTTCTTTAAGCGCGTGAATAGCACCATCCACATGCTTAAAAGTAACAAAGCCATAACCCTTCGATTTACCTGTAGTTTTATCAAGGATAACAACGGCTTCATCGAGCTCTCCGTACTGGGAAAAAACGGAACGGAGTTTGTCGTGGGTGGTTTCCCAACCGAGACCGCGGACGAAGAGCTTGCGTTGGGAGGAATCACGGTCGGCGATGGATCGGACGGTGTCGAGGACGTCGACGTGGCGGAGAAGAGCGGTTTGGACAATATCTACGAGCTGTTCGCGTGTGAAGGGTTCCAGAATCTTCCGGGAGTCTTCGATAGTGAGCGACCTAGTCCCGAACGCCGACATGGCATCTGGTTCGCCGAATTCCACACCGTTCTCGTCTAGTTTCCTCTTCTTTAGTAGGTCCATTGGCACCGGATCTTGGCGGCGGAAATTGTAACCTAAACTTCGATACGGCTTATCTGTTAAAATCAGTATACGCTTCAAGGGATGAAACGCTGCTGAATGTACTGAAATTTTATAATAATGCTCCTCAACATTTTTTTGGTCGATGATACAATTAGTTCTCCTTAATTAATAAAACAAAATATTTTTGTTTATAAATAATAATAGATCTACTTTTTTAAACAGACATCACAATTAATAGGGTTAATTACCTTTAACACCCCTCATGTTTAACATAATCTCCCTTTGCCCCCCTGATGTTTTAAAATACACTCTTAGGTACCTTAATGTTTGGGTTAAAGTGAGAAACTACATTAAAACGCGACACGTGGCATTTATCACCTACACAACGGTCATATTTTCATTCCCTCCATAATTTTACACAAAATTGACTAATATACCCCTCCCTGGTTGCAGCAAACAAACCGCCTCCACCAGCCGACACCCCACTCTCTGCCACCACCAGCCCTCCTCCTCCGTCGCCACCACCAGCTGAGCTTTCATCATAGTATTTCCCAGTCCACCAGCACCATCGGGAACAGCAGACACCAAATATGCTTGTTGAGCCGGGTTCTATCCGAATCTCCTTCTTGCCTTCCCATGGCCAAAGCGACCACTGTGTTTCCATCACATTGTTGTCTTCTCCAGAGTATCGAAAGGTTTTAAATTGTTCAGTTCTTTATGCGCTTTGTCGCCACCGGCGGCCTTATTCGTCGTTTCCAAGGATAGCATTCTATGTTGTCTAATTTTACAAGCTGTGTTTAAAGATGGCATTCTCTGATTCATTTGGCAGTCTTTTTTTCATCGAATGGATAATACCTTTCACACTCTTAAAAAACCAAACTAAAGCAATTCAAAACTGCATAGAATAATCTATAGGTATTGCACTGAACCAAAAGTGCATCACTTTGATCCATAAAGCAGTCAATGATCAAGCAGAAGTAAATGCCTTCTTCCCAGTACCAGAAGAAACAGCAGGTATAACTTTCACCACGTTGATATTTCTTGACATACTGGAAATAATTATGACGAACAACAATTGTTCTGTTCATCTTTGCACTATGGCACACCCCACTTATAATACGGTATCTGATGGAGACATCGCCAGTGAATGGACATTTCTTGTCAATGTATGTTCCTTCAATGGCATCTCTTGGAGTCTTGAATCAAGTCCAATGCTCTTCCAGTAACAATTCCTGCCTTTTTCTGGTCTTTTCCTCTTTCCAGTTTATTTTGAACATAAGAACACTTTCGTCTGCTTCAAGAAAGCCTTCTTTTTGTCTCTTTCTTTATTTATGTTACATTTATGAAGCAGAAAGATGGTAACGAACTCTGTCCTTCCTCCAGGGGCATTTTTGCCATTTCATGCTAATGACAGCTTCAATGCCACGTGTCGCATTTTAGTGTAGTTTCCCACTTTAACCCAAACATTAAGGTACCTAAGGGTGTATTTTAAAACATCAGGGGGGCAAAGGAAGATTATGCTAAACATGAGGGGTGTTAAAGGTAATTAAC
The DNA here is from genome assembly GCA_036186865.1 of Eustoma russellianum. Taxonomy (NCBI): domain Eukaryota; kingdom Viridiplantae; phylum Streptophyta; class Magnoliopsida; order Gentianales; family Gentianaceae; genus Eustoma; species Eustoma russellianum. The sequence continues at coordinate 4,836,910 of AP025048.1, read as the reverse complement.
CCCAATTAATAGGTGTCTTCCTTTCATATAAATGATGCAGCAATTTTTTACTCGTTTATAATATTATGTTAAATGATTTTCGTGGTTGCTCTTTTGGTGTTTGGAAAAGTAAATAGTTAATCTCTTAAATGCGATAGTCGGGAAAAACTTAGTCACACGGAGAAGTAAGAAACAAAAGATATTGATATTGCCGAGTGCATAGGCATTGTTCCAAGGAATTTCTAAGGACGTTATGAATATTCTATGGTTGAAAAAGCTGATGTATGAGATTGGCTTTCCTCTAAGGTTGCTTAATCATTTGATATGTGATAACAAGGCATCAATAAGAATTTCAGAAAATCTTGTATAACGTGAACCAAACATGTAGAGATGAATAGACATTTCATTAAGCAAAAACTCAAGGATGATGTTAGTGAGCTCTTGGTACGTAAAGTCAGAAATTCAACTAGCTGATGACTGAAGTCATTGGAAGGATCTTTGATCCAGTACTGAACAAGCTAAACATCGATGGTCATTCTGTCAATGAAGACAATCAGAATCAAACCAAATAAGATAATGAAGAAAAATATTCTTCACCTAATATAATTTAGTTAAATGATTATATTCCAAACTTAGCGGCAGAAAGTATACTATATATATAAAAGATAGTTTGCACATTAGGAATTAATAAAAAAACGTTTTTTTCGTTTGAGAAATTTAACACACAATGGTTCAATCAGTTTGTGGACCATTCAGCTAACTAAATGAAGCAGGTTAGATATAATTACGTTTTACTCGGACCCTTAGAACGATATCTTTTGAAGGCAAATTAACATACTGTTATTTGTTATTGAAGAATGGGATTGTCTCTCATGTCGATTCATTATTTACTTTTGCTCCACTCAAATTTTATAATGCTCCGAAAATAACTCCTCGTAATAATTATTCTTTGGTGATATATCAGTAAGTAGACTTTTGTGATTGAAACACGAACACTACATTAATATGACCTTTTCAATACATCTTATCCAGAAAATATTAAGTAATGTGATGGCTAGTAATCATTTTTTATGGTTTCCTTTTTCTTTTGAAGAAAAGTTCGGCAATAATTTAGTTTTATATTTTGTGAGTTGACGTTGTTTATTCATGTTCTCATGTTTTATTGACAAGCAATTCCTTTTTGTACAAGACGATTTATTAGATTTTATGGAGTTTGACAGAGGTCGACGGCTACAATTTAGAAACGTCAATGTTAGTTGTCCTAGTAAAATTGAACAAAATCAACCATACCCATTATATTCCAACTGTATCAAATAGCGGTATATTCTAACGACAACAAATAGCGATATATCCCAACGACTATAAAAGTTATCGTTAAAGTTCAGAAAAGTGAGAGACAAACAATACCTTCATGTTTGAGATAAAGAGTTTGATTCGAATGAGAACACAAATAAACAGGATAGATTATCATGAAAAATATGTATTAGTTTAATTCATCAACTAGTTTATGATTCACATATATATAATGATTTCAGGGGTGTATAATAGATAACAATTACCTGGCTGTTGTGTTTCTTCCCATAATTATCCTTTCAAAACCCCATCTTTTTTCCTTTTTATTTTACTTTTCATCTCTATTTTGTTCTTTTATCCCTGCAACCGTCCACCGGCTTCCGTTTTGTTCTTTCATCCCTGCAATCCGTCCACCGCCGTCCGTCGACATCCCCACTTCTTCCTCCTCTTTTCATCTATCCATCATGTCTTTCTGATCGTCACCTTCTTTATCCTCTTTATCTTCTTATTTAGCATTCATATGCTACATACCCTGAGTATGAGAGTAGAGCAATGGAGAGGTGTTTTAGAGAGAAAAGACCTAAAAATTAACCGTTCTAAGACCGAGTATCTGCACTGCGACTTCAGCGGCGTAGCAGACAGTGAGGATAGCCAGCTCACCATCGATGGTCAAGTGGCACCACTTTAAGTACATAGGATCATTTGTGCAGCAGGATGGCGACAAAGATAATGATGTAGCACATTGAGTGCAAGCATACTGGTGTAGATGGAGGGGCGGCCTCAGGGGTGTTGTGTGACAAAAATTTCCCAACTAAACTAAAGGAAAATATTTATAGGGTGGGAGTGCGACCGGCAATGCTATATGGGACAGACTGCTTGGCCATCAAGAGGTCACAATTACAGAAGATGGAAGTGGCGGAGATGAAAATGTTAAGATGGATGTGTGGGCATACAAGGCTAAATCGGATCAGAAACGAGGTGTTTCGAGAAAGGTTAGGCGTGGCTAGTATAGCAGATAAGATAAGAGAAGAATGAGATGGTTTGGGCATGTCAAGCAGAGACAGACAACGGCGTCGGTCAGAACAATTGAGAGCCTCATTGTAGAGGAAAACAGGGGTAAAAACAGGCCCAAACTGACTTGGGATGAGCAGATAAGGCACGACTTACTAGATTTGCATCTCTCTGAGGAAATGGTCCAGCATAGGAGTTCATGGAGACATAAGATTAAGGTTAACGAGGTATAGGTCATATATAAGGACACTTTAGAATATATTTAGGGACATAGATAGGCGTAGACACTATCTACGCTTTAGGTTGACTTTCCAATTGGTTGCATATGGCATATCGTTGTTTTACATTACATGTGCATATATACGTGATGTGTATTTTAATATCGAAAGTCCTTTTTTTGTATTTCATGAATTTACTCACTAACACACTAGCACAACATATCTCTATTATCATGTCATTTATGCAGGTAGAGCCGGAGGTCTCACTGGAAGCAGACTCTCTATCCCTTAAGATAGAGGTATTGTCTGCCTACCACTTACCCTCCCCAGACCCTAACGATAGCTTTTGCTGTCGTTGAGATATACTGGGTTCGGATGATGATGATGATGCTACATGCTTACGAAGGAACCATCAAACCCCCTTTATCATTCTTCTTGAACTTCGTTTGTCCTCTACTTATACAGAATGAGATCTCCTGCCCCTCAATCCCCTCACCACACTTATGACCACGCGACACGTGGCAGCAGGGTGGGGTGGTGAGGCTAGATGCGGGTGACCCTCATCTAGTCTCACCATCCATTGCTGCCACGTGTCGTGCGGTGATGCGTGGGGCAAGAGAAAATGGGTGAGTGGATCCTATCCCTACTTATACACACACATACATATCAAAGCATACATGTAAGTGCAATATATGTGGGTATATATATGTGTATATAAATACAAATGTGGATATATACATATATACACACACGTTTGACGGGGTCTCACTGGAATCAAACTCTCTATCCTTTGGGATGGAGGTATTATTTGTTTGATTCTCACCTAACGATAGATTCTGATGTCGTTGAAATATAGTGGGTATATGTTATTGTTGTATACACACACATGTATGTGTGTATATATGTGTGTATATATGTGTGTGTGTGTATGTGTGTGCATGCATCTGTATATATATGTGTGTGAGCACACGTGCTACTAAGCATTCAAATAAAAGGCGAGTCTTCTATTTCAGTGCCAATTTTACCACATGTAGCGGCCAAAGCTTTGAGAAGAGTCTCGAGGCAGGCCCTGATAGAGTAGATGCAGTACCAGTCTTCACTCTAAACTAGCATGTGAACTGCAGACATAGTTTACTCACACTCGTATCGCTAAATCATCCAAGAGGGCAATACTACAGACATGGATTGTCGCTTTGCACTAGCAAAAGGCCGATACATACAACACATTAGGATTCATTATCATAGCGCAATGGATAATGACGTTGCAGCAGTCTCTGCAGCCACCTCCTTCGTGGTTCCAGGGGGAGACATATGAAGCACTCTCTCTCACCTTCATCTTTAAGTAGCTCAAAAGCATCAAGATAAAGTTCACTCGACTGTGGGATGTCCTCCATTTCATTCAGACACCTTACAGCAGCAGCAAGGGAATAATCGGGAGGAGCAACATTTGCAGAGGGCTCAACAGAATCCATCTTTGGAGCTGGTACATTCGTGAGTTCTATGAGTTTCTCTACACAAGCACGTAATTCGTTTGTCCAGGGTTCTCCCCTAGGCACATACCTTAAAGTAGGTTGCCGAGGATGTTCTGCTAAAGGCATTGATGATCGGCCTCCATACTCGCTTTCGTAAGATTCAGTTACTGGACATTCAATACAATCAAAACCTAAAGGCAAAACATCATCCTGCTGCAGACCAATCTGTTGACTAGGCTGACCCATGACTTGATCAAATTTCCATCCTAGAGTACCTCTTGGAACTGAAGTGCGTCTTCTAGAACTGAAAGGCTTCCGTGGCCTTTCTTTCTTATCTTTATTATATACAGAACATGATCCTTCTGTTATATGACGGAGCAAATGCGTCGTCCCAATTTTGCCTGCACAAGTAAACAACTTATGGCAGTGGTTGCACTCGCATTTATCAACAGTTCCATCCTCCTTTACTAGCTTCGTGAAATGATCCCATGCTTTAGATCTCAACTTCCCTTTTCTTCTTTTCGGTCCTGTACTTGCTTCAGACAGATCAGTAATCACCCCCACCGTAATCTCATTGAGTGTGTCCGACATCTAACGTGGCAAAAGGAAACAGATTCAGTTACATGGCGAAAGGAAAATCGAAAAGTTCAAAGGGTATGAATCTAGACAATTTAATAGTAGATATTTCACAACACACAATGCACAAACTATACATAATGCAAAACCAATGGATGATATGCCCACGTTCTTAAGCAGGGGCCATAGAATACCTAAAAAGCACAGGGTGAGCAATCTAATCCTAAAGTAGCTCAAGGAAATGTCAGAATATCAAGTCTTCCAGTTTCACGGACAGATTCATCACATCCGGTAACATAAATAAGAAAAGTACGAAACTTCCAAAAAGTCTATGAGAAATCACTCTGGCAAAATATCATACTATCTCAATTTTTTCCCCTTTTGAACTGCATATTTCAACTAAAAAGGTGAATTGCTTCCTCATCTCCAAAAATTAGCAAACTTATCTCTATGTAATCAACCAACTAAAACTTGGGTACCTTCCAAGTATTTTTTTTTTCCTTTCAAATATCTAAGAAGAAACCAATATTCAAGTTACAAAGATTTTTCGAGACCCTAAGGTCAAATGGAATGGCAATTGAATCTCGTAACGATCAAAAGCGCAATGTTCTATACCAAGACCAAAAATATAGTAGAATTACTCCTGATTGTAGACACAATATAGTCTTACTAGTCCATTACATCTCCCTAGGTTAAACTTTCAAAAGCACAAGGCCTCCTTCAGATGTCCTCAAGATAAGTTAAGAGTTATGAAAATGACATAAGGGAGTATATGATTATGTTTATACCCCAAAAAAAGAGCCACAACGGTTCAATATAAGTTTCAACCTTTGTCTTGATTTCCTCCAAGAAGACGTAAAAAAGATGAATTTTGGAACAGACGCTGATGATATGAAAATTATAAAAAAAAAAATAATTATAATAATAAGATTTGCAGCAAAATAAAAACGATAACTTGCCGCGAAGGGTGGGGAAAACAACCGGTAGCGGCGGGAAGGTAAGAGGCGGAGATTGCAGCGCGGCGAATCAGCGACGGCGACGGATCCAAATAATAGGTGGAGAAATTCTAACGGATGAGGAGGAGATCACTATAAACGAGCCCCGTATGGGCCTACGCCGGCAGCCAGATTGGGCCTCAGATCAAATTCGGGCTTTTTGAAGCTGTTTAATCTAGCCCGGCTCGCCATAAAAACATGTCAATTTTCCTTCTTTGTGCTAGTATATATTTTCCAAAACGACAGTGTATGGCAAAGTTGGATCGCCCCTTTTACATAAATATGGTTCGAATAAGAAATATGTGGAATTTATAGTTGAGTACTCACGGAAATCAATAATGTTCGAGGTTTCCAGTGGAAACTCTCTGACGATCAAGTTAATTGTGGATTGTTCCATATATGACAATTAATGTATGATAGAATTTAAATAAATCTTTTTGAGAATATTGGTTCGTTTTAGAAGAATGTCTCAGATTGCTTCTAAATGATCTTAACACGCCTTCTGTCTGGTGGCATTAATTCATACTTTGGCTGACCAATGCATGTTTAAGAGCTATCTTGGGATGCCAAGTGTCATGTCCGACGTGTGCATGTTGTCCACATATCGATAAGCTGACACCACATGTCATACGGCATAGCGAAACTACCTGCATGATGTGGGTTACCTTGGCTGACCTGACTTGATGGCTATGACCAAGGCGATGGTGGATGCCAATGTGATGACTGTGTTTGAAGTGATGGTTGTGACTGAATTGATTGACATTGATGTGGGTTTCCAGGTATGGCCTGTTGAGGCTGATCTTATACTTGAGGGCGACTTGAGGTCTGCATCGATGTCGAAGAGGCATCCTGCATCTCCTAGGCAGCCGACATGACTGTGTTTTTAGGCATGAATAGCGGACCGTCCCTTTGAGTGGTCATATTTTGTTGATTGGAGTTGTCGAGATGGTTATACTTATAGCTTCTCGGAACGTTAATATTGTCTTCATCAATGTATAACCGAGAATTTGGTTGATTTTTTTTTTTTTTTGAAGCCAAAAATTTGATTAACTCAAACAGCTTAATTTAGTTCAGTAAAGTTATGTAGTCTGACAAATCAATTAAATCAAGAGCAATGAAATACACTACCAAATAATACATAAACTTGTTTGTGCTAGTGATCCCTGAAAACGTGATTGTCAATTTTTAAATTTTCAAATTTCAAATTTTCTTTTAAAGAATGCAACATGACATGTAACTAAATCAGAGGTTGATAACTCGAAAGGTTTTAGCATGGTCCAAAATCGACTATTATCAATGCTGTCGATATGCTTGCCAATAACCTTTTTTTAGTAATTTCAATGTGAGGCACTAGTAATACGTAACGTAAAGTCTGACATCCATTTTATATACATGTGTGTCATTGAAAAGGGAAAAAACAAGGAAGACATGTCTACGGATCAGATGATTATACAAGACGACAAAACAACTGACTTAGAAATGATCTTTTCTTATCGAACAAAACATGCATTAGCCTCCACCTGACATAATATTCAAATTCCAATTCAGATGTTATGTGACCCTCCATGGCAATTAAAATGTAATTTTGGTGAAGAGGTGAGGGGAATAGCCATGTTTTGATTGTTTAGGATTAGGCCTCCCATATGTATTAGAAAAGGAAAAAAGGAAACAAAAACAAAATAATAAAAGAAACGTAGTAAAACTTAAGTAAGACACAGAGGATCCGAGGAGAATGTCAAAGCAACCCAAGGACCTGGTTTTCTTTGCTAGGACATCAATTGTGAAACGGATTTCACGTGATATTTTTGTATTAAAAAGTTCATTTATAATCGTTATATATATATATATATATATATATATATATATATATATATATATATATATATATATATATGACAATTGTCATCACTTCGCATCTATACTTGTTTTCAGAAAAATATATCACGCGCCCTGTATGTTAATGCTATTTCAAGATAGAATTATTAACTAAAGAAAAAGATAAAATTGACTTATATATGTATTATATAAGTAACAACTCTATTAAAACAACACATTAAGAAGCTTTTGCATGGACTTTTCTTAATTGTAAGAAATTAATAGAATTTGTGATATCATTTTATCATATACTGAACAAAAAAGACAAAGATGGAAGACTATTAGGCATAGAACTAAGTATCTTAAATTTTATTCAGATAATTTTGTGAGCTAGTAAACGAGGCTGATGTCTAAAAACTGGCAGGTCATTACATAAATTGGATTATTACCAAAATTAAATGTGGATAATTTATATTTCGCACTCACGCAGCAGGTGGCCTCGATCATGTGATCATCATCAAAGGAAATGATACCTAACAACAGATATAATTCTGTGTTGATTGATCTATCATAGCATTTCATTACAAATATAACATGGAAACATGTAACTCTATTATTAAATCAATTATTAACATGCTTGCAATACACATAACACGTGGCAATCATTATTGTGAACCGGGGTCAGCGACGTGCCACTAATGTTTTACTAATGCACATAATTCCACATGCATGAATAAGATTATTATAGTTAACACAATTATCATTATTGCTAGATTCAGAAAAAGATTGATCAGAAAGAACAAGCCTGTCTGCATGTTGTTGTTTTTGACCGAAATGGATCGCTTTTCATTTCAATCGGAAACTCTACATTAAAAGAAAACTTTTTCTATGCTAGTCCTATACAACAAAAAAAATCATTCAAACTACGTGATGATTGGAGGAGGTATATCCTCCGCATTACGTCATGAACAAAAACGTACAGAGGACAGAAAGCAATACTTCTATCAAGCCAACATTTGTTACGCCAAAATCAGATGCCAAACACCACCTCCTGGAAGAGATAACACCACATGCATGTTCTTGTAAGGGAAGGACAAAGATAGAAACAGCAGAATGCAAAACAGAGGTTGCAGCTGCAGACTAATACAAATTCTTGTGAAAGATTCTACTGTACATAATCATTCACATTTCTTATCTAAAGGGACTATTTAATTTCATTGTTTAATGTAACACAACACTTTCTTGCAGTTACGAATAAAAAAGAATAACCCGTTGACAAGGATCAATGTGTTTAGAGCATGAAACTCTTCCCCTCTTCTCCCTTTGGTTTAGTTCTTATCTCTGATGTCGACTAAAATACACGTTCAACACTAAAATTGGACAGTCATTTTGCACATTCAACACCCTTCCCCATCACACCTCACTTCACTCCACTCCATCCAACTCAGCTCTACTATTTATTCCGTAGCCGACTTTTTAACATCGTGTTATTTATACTATATTGAAAAATCAACTATAACGATATTTTTTTTATCGAGAAATGGTGTATTTCTTTTCCTCCTCCATTTATACCCCGAAGAAATAGTGATAGAATTGAAGAGTTTGATAAAATGTAACCTTACTCATTCTCATCCATCAGGAGTCCTAACATACAGGTTTGTTACAATATCAAAATAGGATAAGATCCTAACCATGGAGCAAATATCTCAACTATATCTATCCAATATCTCAGTTACCTTTATCCCATAATATCTACAATTATCATCTAATATCCCATAATATCTACAATTATCATCTAATATCCCATAATATCTACAATTATCATCTAATACTCCCCCTCAAGTTGGAGCGTGAATGTTCATGAAGCCCAACTTGCCTAGAAAATGATGAAACCTGTCAGGGCCCAACGGCTTGGTGAAAACATCAGCAAGTTGAGAAGCCGAAGAAACTTTACGTGGAAGGACAGTACGGGATTGAAAATGTTGACGCACAAAATGACAATCAATCTCGATGTGTTTAGTGCGCTCATGAAACACAGGATTAGCAACAATATGCAAAGCAGCCTGATTATCACAAAGTAAAGGTACCGGTTGCCGAAGTGGGACACGCAAGTCATGGAGTAAGCGACATAACCAAACAATCTCACTAGAGGCATGTGCCATGGCGCGATATTCAGCCTCAGCAGAAGATCGTGAGACAACGTGTTGTTTCTTGGATCGCCACGAAATAAGAGAATCACCAAGGAAAATAGCATACCCAGTTGTAAAACGATGAGTGGTAGGACAACCAGCCCAATCAGCATCACAATAAGCAAGTAAGCTCAAAGAAGTAGCAGCAGGAAAATGTAAACCTTGGCCTGGAGCATTCTTAAGATAGCGTAACAAATAAAACATGGCATCAAGATGGCATTTGCGAGGTGCGTGAACAAACTGACTTAAGAGATGCACAGCAAAACAAATATCAGGACGCGTAACAGTGAGATACAAAAGTCGCCCAACAATGCGACGATAAAAACTGGGATCCGAAAGCAACGGGGCGTCGGACGAAAAGTGGATTTTCTGATCCATAGGCGTACGCATGAGACGGCAACCAAGAAGGCCACACTCCTGCAGAATATCCAGGACATACTTGCGTTGATTGAGAACAAGACCAGAAGAAGACCGAGCGACCTCAATACCCAAGAAATATTTAAGTGGACCAAGATTTTTAGTTTTAAACTGATCATCCAAATACTGCTTCAAGGCGGCTATGCGGACTAAGTCATTTCCAGTTACAATAACATCATCAACGTAAACTAAAACCGCAACAAAGGATGAGTTGGATGCAAAAGTAAACAGAGAGGGATCAGCAGCAGATTGACAATAACCAAGACTAGTAATAGCATGAGTAAATTTAGAGTACCAATTACGAGAAGCCTGGCGGAGGCCATACAATGATTTACGCAACTTACAGACACGCGTCTCCCCCTTTCGCGCAAACCCTTGGGGTATTTTCATGTACACATCTTCTTCAAGATCCCCATGAAGAAAGGCATTGTTAACGTCAAGTTGGTGAATATGCCACTGTTGAACAACAGCAACCGCAAGAAGACACCGAACAGTGACTAATTTGGCAACCGGAGCAAAGGTCTCATAAAAATCCACACCCTCAATCTATGTATATCCCCGAGCAACCAAGCGGGCTTTATAACGTTCGATCGTACCATCAGGATTGTACTTAATTTTATAAACCCATTTGGAACTAATAGCGCGTTGACCCGGAGGTAAAAAAACAAGAGACCACGTGTTATTCGCCTCCAAGGCATCAATCTCACGCTGCATGGCATCACGCCAGTGAGAAAACTGTACTACCTGCCGAAATGAAGATGGCTCATCCGTGGCAGAGATGGCCGCTACAAACCCACGGTGAGTCTTAGATAACTTGGAATATGAAAGAAAGTGAGATAAAGGAAATACCGTAAAATTAGCCGAGGGAAGGGGGTGCAACGACGGCTGCAGGGAACGTGGAAGATCGACCTCGTAGTGCGCTAAATGATGAGGGGGACGCCGGGACCGAGGGATACGGGCAAGCGGCTGGTCAGACGACGAAGCCGAAGGCGAAGCAGGGGGGCCGAAGTGGCGGATGGTGCATACACCGGTGCTGGAGGCGGAGCAACATCGTCCCAGCACACAACGGAAGGCAAGGGTGACTGCAAGACAGAGGGGGTAGACGAGGACATACATGCAAAGGGAAAGACATATTCTTCAAAATGAACGTTACGTGAAATATACATGCGATGAGTAGACAAATCATAGATTTTAAAACCCTTTTGCCCAGAAGGATACCCAAGGAAAACATCAGGAGACGAGCGAGGAAAAAACTTATTCCGAGGGCCAGAAGATTGATAGCCATAGCACAAGCAACCAAAAACACGGAAATGAGAATAAACAGGTAACTGACCGAGGAGAACTTCATGCGGTGTTTTGTTATCAAGAACAGATAAAGGCATACGATTAATAAGATAAGTAGCAGTAAGAATACATTCCCCCCCCCCCCCCAAAATTTAAGTGGCAAACTAGCTTGAAATCTAAGAGCACGTGCGACTTCAAGAATATGCCTATGCTTACGTTCCACCACCCCATTTTGTTGCGGAGTATAAGGACATGACGTTTGAGAAACCATACCATTAGCAGAATAATAAGCAAGAATGGCAGTACTCGTAAATTCCAAGCCATTATCTGTACGAACGGTTTTAACGGTAAGATTAAACTGTGTACGCACCCAGTTAAAGAAATACAGTAAATATCGATACGTGTCAGACTTATAAGCCATCAAATACACCCAAGTAAAGCGACTGTGATCATCAACAATAGTCAAAAAATAATAAGCACCAGACAGCGTGGGTGTGGGATAATGACCCTAAATATCACAATGAATTAAATCAAAATTATTAGCAGACATGCTGGTACTCAAAGGAAAAGACAAACGAGTTTGCTTCGCACGACAGCAAGCATCACAAAATTTAGTATCTGGAAAGAAAGAGGAACAAACAGAAAGAAATCGAAAACGAGACAAAGGTAGATGGCCTAAGCGACGATGCCAGAGGGTTGCATCTTTATTGTGGACAGCAGTCAAGGACAAGGCAGCTGAAGGAAGAGCCGAAGGTGCCCCAGGGTCCAAGTAATATAGGCCATCGTGCAACCTACCCACTCCAATCAGCCTCTTCGAGGGCATTTCCTGTATAACACAAACATCCATCCAAAAGGTCACGGCACAATTCAGATCTCGAGATAGCTGACTGATAGATAAAAGATTAAACTTAAATTCAGGAACAACCAACACATGCTGCAACAAAAGGCCACGAGGAAATAAAACAGAACCCATAGCACGAACAGAGACAAGGTGGCCATTTGGGGTCGTAACGCGGCAGCTTGGACTGACCCGTGTGACATCAAACAGCACAGCCGGATCATTTGTAATGTGCGCACTGGCTCCACTGTCAAGAACCCAAACAACAGATGAAGCAAAAAAAATGCGAGCCTTACCCGGGTCTAAAGGAGGGAGCGATGCAGACGACGAGTCAGCAGAAGGTGCACCATCCTTAAACTGCTCAAGAAGTTGCGTGACTTGGTGCTGTTGAGCCGTAGTCAGGCCAGCAAACACCGAATGGCCAGCAGGTGGCACGGCCCCTCCCCCTACCGCGGTGGACTGGTCTGCCGATGGAGAGGCACCTCGGGTACGACGATTACGCCAGTCTGAAGAAAAACCAATCAGATTATAGCATTTTTCACGTAAATGACCGGACTTACCACAATGGGAACAACGCAGACGCTCCCCCTTGCTGTTGGCCGAAGGCGAAGGGCGCTTCTGAAGAAAAGACGGGGCTGCCGCCATGGCAGCCGCTTCCAGCTGCGGGAGCAAATTACGAGCCACTGACCGTTGCTTTTCCTCTTGGGCCACTAGCACATAGACCCTACCAATGCTAGGTAGAGGATCAATGCTAAGAACATGCGACTGAACAGTGTTAAAAGTCTCATCAAGCCCCATAAGAAAATCAAACACCATTTCTTTTTCACGGAGCTTCTCAACTGCTTTGGTCACCTCACACGTACACTTACCACAAGTACACCCAGGCAGCAATTCAAAAGAATGTAACTCACCCCAAGCAGCCTTGAGACGACCATAATATGCAGAAACAGTACTGTGTTCTTGACGCAATCCTGCAACAGTACGCCGAAGTTTATACACCCGTGCATCAACGCTTTGAGAGAAACGCTCCTCCAAGTCGAGCCACACGGCCCTAGCTGTGTCCGTGTGCACTGCTGCACCTTGAAGTTCTTTTGATAATGCGTTGGACAACCAAGACAACACAATGGCATTACACTGCTGCCACTGAGCATAAGTGGCGGCCGAAGTTTCTGGGGTAACAATGGTGCCATCGACAAAGCCGGCCTTATTCTTGGACTTAAGCGCATTAAGAAAGGCCTTCTTCCATACAAAATAATTTTCTCCTTCGTCACTCAATGGCTGAGTGACGAATACAAGACCCGGATGATCGGAAGGGTGAAGATAGTAAGGAGACTTGGGATCAGTGGAAGAGGACTGTGTTTGAGCGGCCATGGGATAGACTGGGAAGAAGTCGTTCGCAAACTGAAACTGAGAGACTTCGAAGGAAAACAGTCGACCAAAAAACAATCGTGTATACGACTAACTATTCTCTGATACCATGAAGAGTTTGATAAAATGTAACCTTACTCATTCTCATCCATCAGGAGTCCTAATATACAGGTTTGTTACAATATCAAAATAGGATAAGATCCTAACCATGGAGCAAATATCTCAACTATACTTATCCAATATCTCAGTTACCTTTATCCCATAATATCAACAAATTATCATCTAATATCCCATAATATCTACAATTATCATCTAATAAGAATACTAGGACGGACACTCTTCTTATCATATTTATCTGTCGCCTGTATATATTATTTGTTTAGGGCCTTTATTTAACCATTAGGATCCATAATTAGAAGCCAAAGATAATCCCTCAGGTTTTATTTAAATTGCTTATGTGAATGTTACTGACCTGGCATGAATAGGGGAATCGGTCGGTCATCATTTAATCTGGAGTCCACACCCTCTCGATGATCGGATGAGATATGAGGAGGGCTCATATGAGGCAAAATATGAGGCATCCAATTACGCGATGCCACGTGTATAAAAGTACCCGCTGTTTACTTTTTCTTTTTTTTTAAAAAAAAATCTTTTGTACACGTGGTGTCGCATGATTAGAGACTTTATATTTTGCATCATATGAGGCCTATAAATGGATGATGGGGACTGGTCTGTTGATGTCGCCGTCCTTCCCTATTCCTATACGTATGCAGCGTCAGAGGTATGTCATCTGCTTAGCTGGACGCCAGTGGAGATCTATGGGTTTACTCCTAGGCCAGCTGGCGCTGCCTCAGATGCCACTGGCACATGTTCAACAACGTAAAAGTCTATCAGATTCCTACGGCATTCTTCTAAACTATAAAACCTTTAAATTACTATCTGAAAAAGTGAAGACATCATCAAGCAGTTTTTCTTTTTTTCTTTTCAGTATTTATTTTACATTAAATAGATTTATACACGATAATAAGTCACCAATGAAATTCGTTTTAGATGCTTACATGTCATCCAATACTAGGGTCCGGATCCTGACCGCCCAGTCTCTCACCCCTCTTATGACCGCCTACCACTTGGCAGCAGGGATGATGAGGTTGGGTGGGGGTCACCTCCATCCAGCCTCACCACGCCCTCTGCTGCTACGTGGTAGGGGGTCCTTTGTTACCGTCCATGTGGAGGGTCATGAGATCCCGCTCCCCAATAGTGTACCTGAATCGCCTAAAAACAAAGTCTGAATCTAAATCTTACAGAACAGAGGACAAAGACTGATATACTTTTGTCTATATCTACAACTTTTTACATGTAATTAGGCCTGTAAATGAACAGAGCTGTCTGGTATGTTCGGTTCGAGCGGCTAAAGGGTTAATGAAACGAGTTTGAACCATTTTTTTTGTTCGAACTCGGTAACGACACCGTTCGTTTAAATTGTTTGGCTTGTTAATACTGTTCGTCAGTTAAACGAACCGAGCTTAAATAATTAAATATGTTCGTTTAAATAAACGAGTAAGCTCAGCTCGTTCACTAAGTTAAATGAACCAAACTTGAACAACGAGATGTTCAGCTTGTTCGGCTTGTTTACAGCCCTACATGTAATGTTTTCCCTCAAGTGCAACCACATTGAGACAAAACCGTGAAAATTTTTTCATATGATAAATCCACAAAAAACTCACAATAATCATTGAATACGAAGCTTTTAAATTACATACTTGAACGAAATAAACATAACCTTTTTTTAGTAAGATCTAATACATGGATATTGTATACAAAGGATACAATGTATAATGATATCATCATCATCATGCGGATGGATAAATCGCATAAAAAGTAAAAAATAAACGTTGTAAGAGTTTATTTGTCTTTAATCATTTAAAAATAATTATATGTGTTGCGTAGTTATCTTTTCATCACAAAATTATTACTACATTTAACTTTTCAACATAGTGTAAAAATATTATCACAATTGACTTTTTAATATAGTGTATTTTACATTATGTTCAAAAATCAATTATGATATTTTTTTGACAGAAAATGTATACAATAAATAGTTTTTATGTTAATTAGTGTGCTGCAAAAATGTCTTGCCTACGAAAGAAAGTTATTAACTCTGAACAATTTTGCCTCCTATCAAGATCCAGTGCCTTCGCCATGAACACTCCTTGCTCCAATTTCCACATAATTTTTTAGTCACAAAATAACAATATTTATTAGCGCCCACACACACATATATATATGTTGTGTATGCATGACTATATAGTTACATATATGTATATGCATGCGCGTGTGTGTTTCTAAGTAACATGTTCGGTGTTAACACTAATAATACATACAATAGATATTGAGAAGTCGCAACTCTTGTTATTTATTTTATTGTGGGCCAAATATTGAAACTTTTTGGTCCATAAACTTCTATTTTTGTACCAAAAATTGGCCCTGTCAGCAGTAATATTTTCATCAATCCTACCACCAATATCTGTGTCTGTGTTCATCTACTATATCTCCTACTTCACTATCCCTATCAGCAGCAATTAAGGGTGTTAAGCATACCGAACAATTCACAAACTGTTTGAGTTCGATTTATACTTGATTCGAGTTTGTTCGTTAATTTTATTTAAACGAGCCAAATTCGAACATCTAATTAGGTTCGTTTACTAAAACAAACTAATCTATTCGCGAACTATTTGACTCGTTTAAACTGTTTTAGTGTTAACGAACCGAACTCGAACAAAATTTAAAGTTCGTTACATTAAACGAACCGAAACAAATAGTTTGTTTAACTAAACGAATCCTTATTTGAAAACCTGATATTCGGTTCTGTTAGGTTTGTTAACAGCCATGGCATCAATATTTTAAGTGTACCACTTGCTTCTTTTTCCACTATAATGCCATCTTCATCCTGAATCAGTCTACCCTCCTCATGTATGCCAGATGTAATAACTTATGTGGCTACATCATTCAATCCATCAGCAACTATATCATCATAAGCACATATCTCATTGCCCATCCATTCAGGAAGCTCATCTTCATCATCATTAACTACATGACAATACAATTTGCATCACTTTGCATTCACATCTTCTTGACCATTCACATAATGCTGGGATGTCTAAATCAGTTTTCATCACATGCAGACCATTGTCTAAACTACATTCAGGCTGCAAAAACGACACTTCAACTTTAACAGATGAACCTAATTCATCCAACATATGGCATACCTCATGCACAGACATGGTATCCGGATCACAATTGTCCACAAAGCTGACCTTTCCGCCAACACATGCCTTCTCTATATCAGTTACTATTCCAAACCCCCCCCGGGCCCCACCGTGATGTATATCCATTGTAAAGTCCTCTAAGCCATCTACAAGAAACAACGGACACCATTGTAATCATCGTTTCCACACATGAAACCCTATTGTTCAAGTTAGAATTTCGCAGTATCAAGCATTTCGCAGTCACATATTAAACCCTATTGTTCCAGTATAAGCCAAACGAAAGAAAACATAGAAATTACACTTACTGACATTAACATTCGCTGAATTATCACCGCAATCCTGCGACCTGGTCTCCGAGACCATGTTAAATTCTTCAATCGGCGGACTTGGCGAATTGTTAACGCTTTTCCCAATTTCGAATAAACCCTAAAATCGCCTGAGTAAGAGTATGTACCGATCGGTTAGGATTCCCTCCAAAATGAAAGTAATTTTCCTCCTTGTTTTTATTAAACTAAATAGTTTGGGTTTTTTGCGTTTCCTCTTATGCCCTCACAAATAAAGTGATGAGACAAACTTGCCTCTTGGACGCTATTAATTTACAACAACACATACCCAGTATATCTAAACGACATTACAAGTTATCGTTTGAAGAGAGTTAGAAACAAACAAACAACACCTTCATCCAAAAGGATAAAGAATTTATTTTCAACGAGACCCACAATTTTATCTTCATAAGTAATACAATAATAGAAATATGTTATGATATTATGTTACTCAATTATCGAGCGTTCCTATTTTGTCGGAGCTTTTTGTCTGAAGGCCTAATAAGGTATTTTTTTAATAATATGTTAGAGGCCAATTTGTTACGAAAAAAATTTAGAGACAAAAACGTTATCCATGAAATTGTTCAGGAACTGATAGTACACTTTGCCCTTTTATCTTTTAGTGAAGCTAACCTGTTGTTTAAATTCTCATGCTTTATCTATAATTTTTATTAAATTAAACATCAGTATTATCCCAGTTTTTGAATGCATTGGTTGATTTTTTTTATGATTATTTAAACCTCTTGCCTTGAAGGAAATATCTAGTAGTTAATATTTGGATTTTAAACTAGTTAAACAGAAGTTCTTAACTTGAATTTATTCTGAATCATAGATCCCCATCACCATTAAAACAACACACTGGGACTTAGGAAGTACACAATAAATCAAACTAACAAATTAACTCAAACAATCAAACCAAAATCGACCGTTAGATTACGCAAGTCACCAATCAATCTACTCAAATTGTTGCAATTTTAATCGGTTAATTTACCCGGTTAGGATCACCTCACCGCAAAAGCTCTCAATGCACTCCTCACTGTGCGACACGACCCCCTCCTGTTACCACGTGTCGTACGGTAAGGAGTGCGGTAAAGACTTTTGCATTGGGGGATCTCATCCCATACTATGACTCGCGTGTTTAAAATCCTATACTCAAACCACGGATTTCTAGTGCCACAAACTTTCCATCAAATCGTTATATGCATTCTTTATTTATTACTCAAGTCTTCAAGAAGTCCTAATTATAATATAAAGTGTATGTCCAATTGTAATTATTATATGCACATAATCACGTACACGTGCGCTCACATAGAGATATACAAACATACATAAGTAACCCATAATTGAAAATTTTCAAAGTAAAGAATTTCAGGTATAAACATGATTCTAACACTTTGAATCATTTTACTGCTTGACTTTTCAGTCTCTTTTTTACTCGTTCACTTGTTGGAAAAATGAGTACAAGAATACCTAGGTTTATGCATAATATATCTTGGTCATTGGAGAGGTTTTGGTAAGAAGAATAATTCAAGCATGTAAAAATCTCTTGTTGTTAGTTCAACCGTGGATGATAAGAATAATAAACTAAAACATTGTTTTTCATGCAATTTTTAAATTAATTGACAATTTTTTTATGTCAATTTCATATGTTCAAATTTCGTATTACTGTGTAAGCCTGTGAAATAAATAAGAACAAAACTACCAATACTGTAATCATATTGTTGAGTACTCTTATCTTAAGTTTCATTTTAATGGTCATATATTGTTTCTTTGATATCCCAAAATATTGTTAACGTTTTAAAAAAAAAGGTATAAATTATGTTCAGTTCCATAACTGTATTTTTAACTAACAATAAAGATACGAAAGATAGAATCATGTTTAAACCCGAAACAAATTTGTTGCTATGGCAAGCTCGACGAATATGCTATCCACGGATAGTTTATTGTTTCAGCGACATCTTCGGGAGACTCCAGCGTGTGTAATTTGTCACCACCTTGAAGATACTAAAATACATGCTTTACGAGACCGCACTTGGGCGGCGAATGCCTGGAAACAACTTCTCTCTAGAGCGAGTTGGGAACGCTTTTTCTATAGCACAAACGATTGACGCCTATAGATTGACTTAAACCTTGAGGAAGATTTTGCTGGAGAACATGCAGATATGAAGTGAGCATACATTTCCGGGGAAGGGATCTATGTAGTTTGGATGTGACGCAACAAAATGCTAAATGAAGATGGTGATGTGCGAACAGATGCTAATCATGTAGCGGAAGATATTTTTGAAAGGGCACGGAATATTCGGCTTGCTTGACATTTTGCAATAAAATTGATCCACATTGCACAAAAAAAGATACGAAAGATAGGGGATGAGATCTCCTCACCGCGCGGTAAGTCACCGCGCGGTCCAAGACGCAACACGTGGAAGCAGTAGGGGGTGGTGAGACTGGATTGGGGTTACCTTCACCTAGCATCACCACTTTCCTTTTTGCCACGTGTCGCGCGGTCACGCACGCGGTGAGAGGAGAGCGGTGAGAGGATCCTATCCCGAAAGATAGATATACGATAGAAAAAATGATAGTGTTGATAATTTTTCCATGAGACAATAAATTGAAGGTGTATCTAAATTCATTTAAATTTTCAAATTAGACTATGTATATGAGAGGAATAAATAACGCTTTTTTTTAAAAAAAAAAATCTCATTAGACATCACAATAATACTGGGTGTTTTAATTTAGAGATAAAAGTAATGAATGAGGAATAACTCAATTATACACTTCTCACCCTTGAGTTCAAACATTTGGAATTGCATATTTCTCGTTCAAAATAACATTTGGAGTAGTCTATATTTTCATATATTGGTAGTTATTATCACTTAAAATAATGGTATTTAACTTTATATTGCCATATATTCATTCATCCCATTTATTAAAGTGAACATGTATTACTTCCTCCCATCCAAAAATATTAGTTTAATTTTTATTTTTTGTCTAAAAAATATTATGTATTTTCTAAACATAAAAATACATCATTAGTTAAAGTTTTCATACGACACTTTTTATTATTGTTTATATGATCTATCTAGTTTGCATCAATTAACCAACTAAATGTATAATAAAAGTGGTGACAAACATAGTTTGATTTTTAAATCATACTCAAATGAAACTGAAAAAATATTTTTAAAATGAGAGATAGTTATATCATTTATAAAGAAATATTGAAAAATTCAAAGCTTAAAGTTACATAACTATCCACATTAACTTAGGTCCTGAAAAATATGTTGAGCCTGAAATTTGATGAATTAAATGGGATTATGAAATTTTGGTTCATCGTTACTCGTACAAAAAAGTAACCTTTTCCTAAATTCTTTCGTACCTCCGAAAATCCAGAGCGTTAACCACAAATAGCAAGAAGAGAGAGAATGCATTAGAGGAAAAGCTGGAATTATTGCTCTTAGAAAATTGGAAAGTAAATCACGAATGGAGGAACAAATCTAGTCCTTTCTCTCTGTAGATTGATAGAGAAGTTCAAATCTCTCTCGTGAAGCAGCAGGTGAAGGAAAGAAAAGAAAAAAAAGAAAGCCATTTTCTTTTCTTTCCTTTCCTTCCCCTCTCTTCTCCTCTCTAAATTGCTTCTGGTAAACCTCTCCTTCTCTTTATCTTTCACATTCATTCTTTGCTTCTTCCTTTCAAATTCACGAGATCCCCATTCCTTATCATGATTTCTTCCAAGCTTCTTGCTTTTTTCATAGAAACAAAGACAGCATTTTTTTGTATAGGTTTTTAGGTGTTAGTCCAATGGCAAACCACTTGGAGAAACTGAGCGATCGGTTGAAGAATTCAGTGAATTGTATAGAAGATGACAACGTTAATAAACCCGATTTCCGAGAACTCGATCTGGGTTCACCAGTTTCGCCTTTAATGACCCGACACACTGGACCCGGTAGTGCTTCTACAACCACAACTAGTAGCAGTAGTAGTTCTAGTTCTTCTGGATCCATTTCGGGACGAAATGGACCTGGGCTTGCCGGAAAGAAGTCTGATTCGAATAATTCCGGTGAATTATCAACCTCCGTGGAGACGTCTCCGACAGCCGGACGGGGATTTAAGAAAGGACATACTCGTTCTTATTCAGGCGGGTCTTATCCATTGATGTATTCCGGTGGAGGAAGCTCTGCTAACTCTCCGGCGTTGAATGTTCTTCCTACCGGTAATATCTGTCCGTCTGGCAGAACTTTGATGACCGGTATGGCAAAAGCTTCTAGTAAAGCTGACATCTTGGGGTCCAGGGCGGGGAATTACGGCCATGGAAGCATAGTCCGCGGCGGAGTCGCCTCCAAGATAAGCAATAGAAATGTGCTAGACAGTGGAGATGGCGGCGGCGGCGGCAGAATTTTGAAAGAGCCAATGAGAAGTGTTGGAATGTCTAACAATAATGATCCAGAGGAGTTGAAAAGAATAGGTAACGAACATTACAAGAAAGGTCATTTTATTGATGCTTTGAGTTATTATGATAGTGCTATAGCAATCTCGAGTGGAAATGCTACTTATCACTTTAATAGAGCTGCCGCATTGATGGGGCTCTGCCGGTTGTCCGAGGCGGTAAGGGAATGTGAAGAAGCCATTAGATTGGATCCGGGGTATGCGCGAGCACATCATCGATTAGGATCTTTACTTATTAGGTTAGTTCATAATGCAGGTTCATGTCTTTGCTTTATTTGTTCATAATGCATCTTCGTGTCTTGATTTATTTGTTCTTCTGAAATCTGTTGTTATTGTTGAACTTAAGTCTCAGTGTTGCTCTTGTTTGGATTTCTGGGATTTTGATTTATATTGATGAGGGGGTTTTTGTTTTGAGCAAGTGAAAATAATTGCGGTTGCTTTGCTTGAATTCCCATAATGGGTATAGTGGTGACAGAACTTAGATTATCTCCCGCTAGATCTGGAATTACTTAAGGTCTCACATTGCTCTGCTCTTCTCTTCTTGCTGCCTTTGCTTATTAACCCTGTTTAACATTTCTTTTCTCTTTGCTTGCCATTTGGTGCAATGAGGATTGTGTTCTTTCATTGCTTGGAATTCTGTGGCACTTACTGTTTCTGTAATTATTTACCGCCTTTATGTAATACGAGCAGCTTAAGTATTTTATGTTGAGTTCCAGCTGTAGCTATTAAATTGGTCATGGTATGGTTCGAGCCGCAGAAACAGCCTCTTGCATAAAGTGTAGGGTAAGGCTGCGTACATAAGATCGCGAAGCAATCCGGCCCCTCTCCGAACCTTACGCAAACGCGGAAGCCTAGTGCACCGAGAACGCCTTTTACTGTATGATTGTTATGTTCAGCTGAAATAGACAAAGGAATATTATCTTTGTATTTTCAGTATTGTGAGTATGACAAATTCTTCCATAATCTAAAGGAAGAAATAAAATAATTGCCAGTCATTATAGAATTAACTTCAGCTTCTGCAGTATCTACAGCCCTGTCTAGAATAGAATAAACTGTCTTTTCCTAGAGCAAGTTTATGTAGTTCAGGCATTTCGTTTCCCCCTAATTTTGCTTTAAGCTGTTGAAAATTTCATTTTTGGTCCTGGTTTTGAAAACAAACAATCTAATACCTATTGGAGTCGCAGTTTTGGACTGGTTGAGAGTGCTCGGAGACACCTCTCTTTTCCGGGGCATCAAGCAGATACAGTTGAGCTACAGAAGTTGCAAGTTGTAGAAAAGCACTTGAGTAAGTGCACTGATTTTAGGCGGGTTGGTGACTGGAGAAATACATTGAAAGAAGCCGATGCTGTAATCGCTTCTGGAGCAGATGCTTGTCCTCAGGTAATGAAGTGACCAAAACTTCCTCATATAGTAGAAACAACTAAATGATGTAACTGATTGGATGAAATTTATTTTCCAGCTCATGGCATGTAAAGCAGAGGCTTTCTTAAAGCTCCATCAAGTAGATGATGCCGAGTCATGCCTATCAAGCATTTCCAAGTTTCCACCTTCTGACTTTCAGAAATCTCAGCAGAAGTTTTCGGGGATTCTTTCTGAAGCATATATTTTCTTTGTTAGAGCTCAGATTGAGTTAGCTATTGGAAGGTGATGCATCTACTCTCTTCAATGAAGTATGTTATATTAAGGTTTAGCGGCATCCTGAGGTGTTATATGGATGCAAATTTTGGCAGATTTGATAATGCTCTTACCGCAGTTGAGAAAGCGGCGCAGATTGACCCCAGGAGTGTTGAAGTTTCTGTTTTATTGAGCAACTTGAGGTTTGCTACTCGAGCTCGAGCTCGTGGTAATGAATTATTCAAGTCTGAGAGATTTACAGAAGCTTGCGCAGCATACGGGGAGGGTCTGAGGCTTGATCCTTCCAATTCAGTACTATATTGCAACAGAGCCGCGTGCTGGTATAAGCTTGGGCAATGGGAGAAATCTGTGGATGATTGCAACCAAGCTCTCATCTTCCATCCAGATTATGCCAAGGCTTTACTCAGGAGAGCTGCATCAAACAGCAAGGTGAATATGTCCGTCTTAATCTATTATCTTAGTTTTCTGATTTGCTTTGGAAGAAGCTCAAGTTTTCTTATCTTCAAGCAGCAGGGACTAAAATTTATTAATTCTTGTTTAATAGCTTGAAAGATGGGCTGAAGCTGTGAAAGATTACGAGATTTTGAGAAGAAAGCTTCCGGATGACAATGAAGTTGCTGAATCTTTGTTCCATGCACAAGTTTCTTTGAAGAAATCTTGTGGGAAAGAAGTCTCAAACATGAAATTTGGTGGAGAGGTGGAGTTGATGGTGAGCGTAGAGCAGTTTCAAGCTGCAGTAGCATCACCAGGTGAACTTTAATAGTCGATATACACTTGCATGTATATATACACACACACGCACGCACGCACATGCACACGCATCTCTATAGTGAAAGTATCTCTCATTTGCTATCATTAGCTAATGTTTTTACTTCCCCATTCCAGGTGCATCCGTTGTGCATTTTCTAGCACCAACCAACACACATTGCAAGCAGCTATCTCCTGTCCTGGATATGCTCTGTGCTAGGTATCCCTCAATAAATTTTCTCAAGGTAAAAGCCTCCCTCTTAGACCAATTAAATTCTTTTTGAAGCTTAACTTATAAATTTTACATCTTTGCATCTCAAACATCTAATTGCCTATATGGGCCATAAGCAGAAGTTTCAAAAGTAGCATTTCACTTGCTTCTTTGAATGCAGGTTAACATTGAAGAAAGCCCCACAATTGCCGATGCCGAAAACGTTAGGGTAGTGCCAACGTTCAAGATTTACAAAAAAGGCAGTCGGGTGAAAGAAGTTATCAGCCCAACCCCTGACGTATTAGAGTCCTCGGTGAGGCATTACAGCTATTAGATTTAAATCCCTGGTCTTCATTCTCTCACACGCCTTTCCTCCACATCCTAATCACTGGCTTATTGGCTGTAGACTACCCTCTGCCTGCCCATATAGTGTCATGCTATTAACGCGGGATAATCAAGCAATGGCATAAAAGTCTTCTGCTTTTCTCTACATGTATTCGATCACACCTCACCTTTCATGCCATCCCATCTCCAAATTTTCTTGCCACACTACTGAATTTTTTTCTTTAGTTGTCTTCCCAACTAATGTCACTTTCAGATGAGTGAACTAGTGTGAGTTATCTGGTAATGAGAAGAGCTATTTAGCTGACAGTTGGAGAGAAAAGACATCTTCGCCACCCGCGCGACACCTCTGCTCGCCTATAGACAAGGTTATGTACATTTTTAGATACCCAATACAAGAGAAACCAACTGAACTTCAATGTGGGTGAATAGGGCGTCTAGTGGGCAGATGTCAGCTGGTTCAGCAGAAGAAGAGATGAATATGATGCCGCTGTTGCTATGGATGTTCATTGCTCAACCATTTCACTTGCATAAATTCTTATATTTCCTTTTTTTTTTTCTCACGTATTTCTTCAAAATCATGATCATTGTAGTCCATTCTTTGATGCTTGAAATGAACATTGAGCTCATTCATGACCGTCATTCTTTGTCATGGTTCCACGTCTTTGACTTTCATGGTTGATATTTGACATAAAGTTCGATTCTTGTCCCAAGCAATATTTTCGATTCTCTTTCCAGCTAAACGCTTGGTATTGGAGCCCCGCTGCTTGTAATGGACTCCTTGTATGGCCGCCTGAGCAGTCCAAACTCTGACATAGCGGACGTTGGACACATGACTTTCATCGCTTTCGCGCCGTGAGATAGGCTGATAGGGTTTCGGTTGGGATTTTCGTTCATAAATCTTTCCAGCGTATATGGGTGGGTGGGTGGAAGATGCCTGTAGCGCATCACTTTTTAATTGTTGGTGGATTTTCAAGGGTTTGTTCAGAGTATTTGGTGGAATTAATTACTAAAAGATGGGCTCTTCCGTACGTAATTAATGGTATTTCCTTTTTGGCATCCTTTCTTTTCTTTTCCTGTGGTGGAGGGTCCAGGGCCCCCCGGGGGGGGGGGTTTAAGCTACGTTTGTTGATGTTTCTCTCTTTAAAGAAATGCTTAGATTAGTGCACAAATGGTTATTATCCAAATACTACATGTCGGTTCGCAAAACAATACGACATATAAGATATGTATGATTAATTTTGATCAAACGGTAAATCATACAAGTCATGAATGATTTATATTGATGAAATATGTTATGCATGACTTAAGAGATGTGATATCTAAACCAATATTTGATTGTGCTTATTCTGATTGGATATCAGAAAGGCAGTAACCCTTGAACTCGGTTTTGTTTGTTTGCATTTCAAATAATGATTTAAATAAAAAAACAAATTTCTTGCGTAACACTTTTTCATTATGAAAAGGAATAATATTTATGGAAATCAGTGGCTTAATTTGTAAAAGAACGATTGCGCTATAGATTGCACTATTTTACTATGTATATTAATATTTTTGACCCTTTACACTAACCAGTTGACTTATGCTAAAAGATCTATTTGAGAATAAAAATGAGGATCACTCCGTTCAGAAATATTGTCACACTTTGATATATGTTGAATATTTTAAATTATCTATATTGATAATTTGTTACAACAAATTTATGGATTTTGATGATTTGAACCAGTATAGTGTAAATATTATTAACCTAAATCAAATTGCTCAAATCACTATTATGACCGTTACTACTCTGTAGGATGTGCCGTTGAGGTATATGTATGCGGTTTTATTTTTATTTTTATTATTGAATCTCTCTGGTTGTTGATAAAAAAAATGCATTAGGTTTTCATATTTACGTAAAGTATAAGAAAAAATAATCGATGTATATAGTCTTATCTTATAATTTATGTAATAGGTTGTTTTTCCTTTAATTTTGCCACTTGGCTTTTTTGGAATCACATGTTATCATTTAAGTTAAAAGTGTACCTGCAGCTCCAACCGCCTCCAAAATGAAGCTGTCCAAAAATTGTGGTTGTCGGTGCTAATACGCTCTTTACAATAAGAGCAAGTGTATCTCTAGATCCAAACTACGAAACATGTTTGACTGTACGTAGATCTTTTATATAAAAACTTCTCTAAACCCCGTTTGACTACATGTAGACCTTGTACAATAATCTAAGGGTAAATTGATATATTTATTTTAAATTGTTACTAGTTCTAGACTAATGTTGAATTAAAGCAAGTGAAATTAGTAAGACACGTAAATGTTAAAAAAAAGAAAGAAAAAAAAACAACGAGAAGAAGTTTGATTCTTCGTGCGATGACTTGTCAATGATTGGGGGTCGCCACTAGAAAAGTGACAGCTGTAGTACCATACTGATTCGATTTCCGGTCAAAAGTAATATGTTTTTGCAAAATATGCTTGTCACCTTTCATATAAATTTGTATATGAAATATTATCTTTGACCAAATCATTTGCAGGAGATCGTAGTCATGGGTCCCGGCGGACTTTCAGAGAATTAAGTGGGTAACGTGAGCTATGCTCGATTTCAGAATTTGACGAATTTTGATATGATTAATAAACAACGATTAGAGGTCTTAGTAGTCGTTTTTATTCGATAAAAATATAATAACAAGGCGGGCCTAATTGTTTCCGTCATAATTACTTATTAAATATCATAAGGCTTGTTTTAAAATTTTGGACATTGATTTGGTAAAACATTGGACACTAACCTCAATATGAGTGTACATTTATCTGCGTGAATGATGAGTGCAATAGTTGTTTAGCTCATAAATTGCGAACATCTTTAAATGAAGATTGGATCAGTAATTTATGTATTGGGATACTATTAGACATTGCTCTAAAAAATCAGTTGGTACTCGAGTTGAGATATTGCTTCAAGAAAAAAACTCATTTTACGTTTGTTTTAACTATAAAGTAAACATTTTACTTTCGACCTGTCTTGATACCATAACTTTCACTAAAGTGCACCATCCATCAAAACTCCATGACCAAACAAAAATGGTAATATAGTAGCCATAAAATGGAGTCCTTTCAACAATTCTACCAGCGAAATAGTTACGTCAATATCAGTCTATCAGGAAATGAGAACACAATGCACCAAAATACTTTGACCTAGCAGTTGCCAAACCTGTCAGAACTATCCTGCCTGGTAAAACCCAACAAATGTCAGCCCAGACAAGGCCGAAGAACAAGGGTTGGGACCAAAAATGTAAATGGGTTCTTTACTTGCTAGTTTAGACTTGTATATCTACTGGAGGCTCCACAAACAGCACCCATGATAGCAACGTAAGAGAGTTGCAAAATCAAGATCCAACAGAGCCAGATTTCCGGAATGAGGTGAACAAAGCACTTTTCAGTGAGCTCATTTTCAGAAATGAGTTGCGCTTTCAGGAAAAAAGATGCCATGATGACATCCTTTAACTAAATCAAGCAACAGGATATACAGCCAGACTTCATCAAGTTGCCAATTTTGGATCAAAGATAACATAAAAACGTTAAAAAGGACCAAAGCAAAGCTTTTCTAATTCATTAAATTCTTCATTAGTTTAAGCATCAGCCTTCTTTAAATTTTCCACAAGGGAGGAACTGTCAATAGAGTACATTACACAATTATTTTCAAAGCACCACGTTTTCTTAAAGGATCAGTCACCACTTGCATATAGCCGTGTCCATTCCTTT
This sequence comes from Eustoma russellianum, assembly GCA_036186865.1. NCBI lineage: Eukaryota > Viridiplantae > Streptophyta > Magnoliopsida > Gentianales > Gentianaceae > Eustoma > Eustoma russellianum. The sequence goes on along the minus strand of AP025048.1, from coordinate 4,808,749 downwards.
GCTGCAGTGCACAGATGAGAAAAGTTCAAAAGAGTCGAAAAAAAAAGGGGTCTAAACTTGGACACCGGCAAAAGTATGAAAGAACATATGGAAAAGTCAAAGTCAGAATAAGAGTTGCTAGTACCCACCCGTTTCTACTGCTTCAGCCTCGTTCGACTTCCAATGCTTCGCAATGTTTTCGGAAAGTGGATCGTCCGGATTTGGAGCACTCAGAAGAGCTTGAATGCTATTAAACAAACCATTATAACATAAAGCAGATGAAAATCAGAAAAGGTAGCAACTGACAAGCACAGTCACAAATTACATCCCAAATAATTCACCAATGTTGACAATAACTCAGATATCAATAAATATGACACATTAACATCACTTCAATATACACAAGAAAAGCAATAACCTCAAAAGCACAGTTCGGATCTGAAGAGCCGGACTCCACTTGTCTTTGAGAATGTCAAGGCATATCCTTCCAAGCTGAAGAAAATTTTTCATCCAATAAGCTAGCAACCATATTAAACAGCAAAGGAGATGATAATCTAGGCCACTGAAACAAACCTTATCAATGTTTGGATGGTATATCTTTGTGAGGAACCGAACCTGATAAAAGAGGTACATTTCAAGGATCAAACTATCCCGCCTCTAATATATGGTATCGGCATGACAATCACTTCATCATTTTGCCTAACAGCAAAAAGAAAGAATAGGGGATGCCCCAAGAGAGGGGGGGGGGGGGGGAAGTATGGTCTGATATTCTACAAATTTCATCTCAAAACTTCTATACCAAACAAAATGCACAGAGAAAACGGGGACTCAAGAGTACCTTCGGAGCTGCCATTGGATACTCTTCAGGCAAAAATAACTCAAGCTTAAAAACACCTCCTGAAAGTAGCCTACATGATAAGTAAACATAACACACAAAAGATGACAAAGGCATTACTAATTACAAAGCTCAAAGCCTCAGATACACATGCAACATGACCCACCTTACAAGGTAAAAAAGGCCAAAATCCAGCAAAGGGTTGTGATCATGGAAACAAGTAAAACCAGGGCAAGCCAAGGACAAAATCCCCTCTCTCACTCACCGTCTCTTAAAGTATCATATGATAACGAAAACCACATTCTCCCGAACAATCCTTCCACAAAGTCTGCAACCCAAGAATGGGGCCTTAACTTACAAACCCACTTGTTAAGGAGAACCAAAAAGCTCTAGCCAGTTAAACTGTATAGGCCAGCTGTCTCACAAATTTCAACAACTAAAAAATGGAAGGAGAGAAGGAAAGTGAAATGTCTGGAAAAAGGAAAAGTATCAGTTGTGTCACTATGAGAGGAAACAACATCATTGTATAATGATTATAAGAAAACATTTTGGTTTAATAAACGTCATATTTGAACCGATATACCAGCACAAAACAGTGTATAGAACTTTTTGAATAGCTTGAGAAAAGGGAAGAAAATTTTAGAGCTTAAAGAAAATACACCTAAGCAAATACTAAATTAAATTATAAAAATAAAGGAAAAAGAAAAGGATATACACCTAAGCAAAATCTTCAAAAGGAACTCAAATACCAAAAAAATGTCCAAAACATAATATACACATCTGTTTTCATCCCCTATTAGGAACAATTCGAGCAATTAACCTTCATAAGGAGATTGGGTAGGTCCGAGAATCATAACATTGAAGTACCGCATGTTGTCCTCCGAGGGAGAGGCGCTTATCCCAGGGGCTGCATCCATCAACCGTAACAAAAATCATTGCTTAATATCTATTGGTAACATATAAAATTATAAACAGAGTAAGCAAGCTGAATAGGCTAAAATTATGTGGAGCGCCAAAGAGCTAAACCAAGAAAAGGTTATAATCACAAGATAACAAGCCCAATGTAACTTCCATTCAACATTAATTCCAATCATGTCCATGTTGAGGCCAAGTAAATCAAGAAAAAGGTCCCATTCGCTAGCTATCAATCCCAGTGTGACTTCTGTTCAGCATTAATTCCTATCTTGTTGTTGAGTCTAATAATTTTGACATTTCATCTGGCTAAGGAAACCTTTTTTTTTAATTAAATAATAATAAGTGCTGAGGTTTTGCAGATTTCCAGTCCTGTATTCTACATCTAATTGCTCCAATTCCTATTATTTGACATTGGAGAAGGGCAAGCTTCAGACAAAAAAGACACAGAAACAACACAAGCTTAAGTTTACAAGCAAATAACATCAAGTCTTGGCAAGACATATAACAAATGAAAAACAAGAAGGCCTGTAATTTATCATAAATCCAGACCATTTTGCAGCTAAACAACAGGACTTAAGTTTAGTTTCAAATATGTGGGTGGCCTATGTAAATCACTTTCTTCACAGCTCTCTTTCATGTACCATAGCCTACCAAAGTCCTCAAAAACAAAAAGTCATATTACTCACAAAGGTTTCCCTCCATGTCTTCTTTTGTTTCCTCTACCTTCCCTCTCCACTACCACAACACCAAACAAATGCATCAAAAGGCCGCTTCTATCCATGATCATTTCATGTCAAAAGTCATGTTCTCATCACTAGACATCAATTACACTTCATCCCGAATCTATTCCTCTCTCTCTCATAATAGTGACTCCCTCATGTTCACATCAACAGACACCACTTGAACTAAGTTGATAACATATTTGTTTCTTATCATATCAATCGCTGCATCTTCATACATCTTATCTTGGCATTCTCATTGTCAGTACTCTTCTCTTCTTTACCTTTTCCTTTTTTTGCTTTTCTTTTTCATGATAGCTTTTGTTCATATTTTACTGCGATGGCATCAAAACAAACACAGAACAAAGGTGGTCTTATGTATATCCTCAGACTAAGCCAAGGAAATTAAAATCCCTCTTTAACTGAGCAAGATACAGCAGGAGAACTTCCAGAAACGATAAAGCAGCAATACATCAATACCCAAATCTGAACTTATTAAATGACTGCACATAAAACATAAATTTAAGAACAGAAATATACTGCTTCAAAGTAGACTGGGAGAAAAGAAAATTCACAAGAACCACGTGGACAAGGAAGCCCATTTCCTGAAGCATGAGAGAGCTTACCGGGTTCGCTTAGAAGGCGCTGAGTTTCCTATGATAAAATAGACAACTTCAGCGACAATCCAATAAAGAATCCTCAACACGGAAACAAAAGCACCAATTAACAGGAAAAAGCAGATCCAAAAAACCCTAAAATTAACCGTAGAGATGCCGCATCTTATAGGATAATTGAGAAAGAGATCATACTATATCAAAATTAAACATACCTTGATAATCCTGCGAGGTAGATTGCTATTAGCCATTGAATTGAAACGAGCAGATTCGATTGAAAAGCAGTGAAGGAAAGTTTTCCTTCGTCGTATACACTACGCCAAGGGGTTTTGAAGAGAGAGACAGAGAGAGAGAGACAGAGATGATTAAATACTTTCTGAAAGAAATAGGAATGGACTTGCACTTGCATTCATTTCAAGCATTTTACTTCAAATATAAAAAATGCATATTTTCTTTTTTTTTAAAAAAAAAATATATGATGCAAGTTGACATTTTAATTTTTCTTTTTCTTTACTATATATATAACTAATTAATGTAAAATTTGATCAAGTAGCTGTAAACATGCTAAACTCCAAGTTGGTTCTATCCCAAAAAAAAAAAAAAAAAAACACTGCAGGTTGGTTTTGTACATCAAATCGTACATCCAGAGACAAGTAAATAGTAAATAGGTAGGACTATCCAAAAAAAAAGAAACGAGTTTTCAACCGAAGCGCCGACTATGTCTATTCGACAGTGATTCTCAAATTACTTAAAATAGTGGTTATATGTACGTTTGACATCGAATCTCAAATTACTAAAAAGCCTGTGGGATGTTCCTGTTTGATGGATCTGGATCTCCTGACCCCCTAGAGGGTATTGAATGACCCCTTGACACGTGGCATACAGGGGGTGGTGAGGCTGGTTGAGGGTCATATGCATCTAGCCTCACCACCCTCCCTGTGTGCCACGTGGCGGGCGGTCCCAAGGGGGGTGAGAGGGAGGGGGGTTAGAGGATCTCGTTCCCTGTTTGATGTACGTCTGTCGAACAACCAAACCAAATCTAATAATGGATTCTCAAGTTTAGCTTCTTTTAGATTGATAAACAGTTTGGTTTAGCTTGTTTAATATGTCGAAAAAAAACAAATTTAAATTCAGTTCATAACGTTATCTCTATAAACAAGTCAAACCGTTTCAGTTTGACTCTAATCATTTACATAACGAATCTAATTAGGTATTCAAACTCAGTTCGTTTAATTAGAATTAGAAAAACAAAGTCGAACTGAATACAAACCAAACTTTAACAGTTCGTAAACGGTTCAATTCGTTAAACACTAGATACATTTAACGTATTGATATTAGACGTATTCTCATGTTCAAACATTTTCCTTTGTTTTTTTTTCCCCTTCATTTCTTTGGTAAGGTATTCGAATGATGTTTCAAAATATATTTGCTAACCATGAAGGAAAAGGAAGAGCTACAAGTGAATCATTGCCCTTGAAACACAAAATAGAAAGAGGTAGAAGAAAATGTGCATTGAGGCTTGACACAGTATTTTAATTGTATCTCCTATCAATCATAAATTATGTAACATGGTAATAATTGTAAACCAAGCACCAAAAAAAAAAATCTAAATATCGATACACGACTTGGTAAATAGTTGGCATATGAACTTGTTAAACGTTTACAAAACTTTAATGTTGATGAAATTGCTAAAAGTCAGTTATGTTCGTATCAGCAACTCTTCCCCGCCCCCCGCCCAAACCCAAATCGTGTCAACAACTGTTAAGTGTTTGTTTTAAATGTAATGTTAAAAATCAGCTTGAGTTATTGCTTGATCTTGTTCCTCTTGGGTCTTCTCATCCGCTCAAAAAGTGTCTTCGTGTTTATAAAGTATCTAAATCTCAAACCCGGTCCCATATAAAAAAGAGTTAATTGCACCTGGTATCCATTCTTTTCCACCAAGTTTTAAGTAGCATCCAATGTTTCATGAAACACACTTGCCATCCAGACTTATAGGGTTAATAGACAACTGGCATCCATGCTGACGTCATAAATGCAATTTTCATTTATTTTTTAAAAGTTTATAGAAAAAATAATTCAAAAATAAAAAAAACCCCACCCCCACCCTCACCCCCCCCACAATACCTCCCTCCCCCATCCTCCCCATCTTCATCTTCTTCCTCTATCTTCCTCCATCTTCCTTCATCTTCATAACAACATCCACAATTAAAATCAACAGCAGTGAACCTTATTGAGTAAGGGAGGATTAAGGCACCTTAAAGGCCACATGCGACTTGCTTGTGTTTTTAATCCTTACAGCGCTTCTCACCTGCTTACCCGCTTCATCTTCATTTTCCACAATTGCAAGGAAAATCAGCAAATCGAAACATATTTTTTTTCTTTAGAAAAAAGTAAAAAAGAAGAGGATAGTTTCAAGACGAATACACTATTGGATACACTACAAGTTTTTACTCTGCAAACAACTGGTGAATTGAAATTTAGTTGAGGAAAAAAATGAATAAGCAGCAATTCAATAGTACTCACAAGGAAAGTAGAGGTAACTAGCAGGATCAAGCCGAAGCCGCCGCCTAGCTGGAAGCAAGGATTTGGCAACAGAAGTAACACTAATCGAAGAACGCGGATTTGATCCGACACCGTTCTGAAGGCTTCGCTGACTTTCTACCTGAAGATTCTGAGTGGAAGACGAAGTTGAGGACGGCGTACCGGATTGCCAGAAAGCACAGAGCATCCGGAACTTGCCGTCGGAGTGATGCGACCTGCGTAGACCGTTGTGAGGATGGGGGAGGGAGGTCGATTGTGGGGGGGATGGGGGTGGGGGTGGGGTTTTTCTTTTTATTTTTGAATTATTTTTTCTATAAACTTTTAAAAAATAAATGAAAATTGCCTTTATGACGTCAGCATGGATGCCAGGTGTCTATTAACCCTATAAGTCTGGATGGCAAGTGTGTTTCATAAAACATTGGATGCTACTTAAAACTTGGTGGAAAAGAATGGATACCAGGTACAATTAACTCATATAAAAAACTGACAACAAAAGCCAAACACCCACACTACGGTTGTCAAAATTAGAACATACAACATTGAATACAATCTATCATTCAATTAATGACTCGACACAATCTCTCCTTAACTCTATTATTCGTTCACACCCGCCCAAATACACCATCCATCTAAGCTGACATTTTTATCAGAGCTACCCTAAGGATATACAGAGAAACAATTACAAACAGTTGAAATGGAGACAAAAGTGGACTTCATCAAAGAGTTCGATTTAATACTGACAATTGTCCAGAGTCTCCATTCAAAAAGAATACTTCCAATGGCGAATAAAACAACGAAGATACAATCGAAGAAACAAATCTGTATGTTGGCTGCAGAATCTTGCTTCCCTTAGGGCATGGAATCGTCAGCAGGCGAGGTCCAGTTCTCATCTGCCAGACCTGAAAGCGTGAATCCATTGACATCAAAGCGTGTAACTGTTTGAACTACTCTACCATGCAATGAGATTAATTCTGGAAACAGTAGAGCTGCGACCATTTGGCACCACATTGATCCACAAAAAGGAAGGGTGCAAGAAAAAAGAATTAGTGTTTATATCAAGCCATGTTAAAGCTGAGAGTCCAAAACAAAATCTTCACAGGGCTAAGAAGTAAGAAGGACAGCTACATGGTACACAGCCGAAGGTAGATGGGGGGGGGGGGGGGGTGGAGAAGTGAAGTCCGAAATCCAGTAAGCAAATAACAGAGCCAGGAAAACGACCACACAAAACTATCATACACATGATTGTAGGAGGAAATTCGTGTTGGCTTCCTTGATGAAGTGAGAAAAATTACCTCAACAATTCCTTTTCTAGGAGCATGGATGGCCAAACAAAGGCAATAATCACTCTTTTCATACCCACTACCGGAAGGACTTAATATGACAGAATCCTTTTTAACTAGCAACTCAACAAATAAGCAGCTGGCATTGCGATATCCCTGAAAGAATTCAAACACATAACCTGGAAAACATCAAAAACTTGTTTTTATAAGTATCTCAACCTAGAATTGTCCAACAAACCTTCCACAATCGCACAACGACAAGTGCCTGAGTATCCAAGAGCAAGATACGACCTAGGGAATCAGTTATAGCAGCCAGTGTACCACTAGGTGACAAAGTGAGCTTCTCTCCCTTTCTAGGATGATCCTTCAAACAAGTCAATGCAGAAGCTGGTGCAAGTCGGGGTAAAAATAAGTTAGCGAAGTGCTCAAAAATTCTAGATGTCAAGACAGATAGAAAGTTCTACTGAAATGTAAAAGATTCATATCAAACAGTGCCACGACTGCACCAAGCAAACACCCTCTAGACATGAACAGGCGAGTAGCTGAATGCTACAAGTATATCAGTTTAGAACAAATCAAAAGACGAGGGAGGGGGTCTTTTAGGCTAATAAGGGCTGGAGGCAATTTTGTGCCATGTATTCTCTTGCATGCTTGTCTGCATGAGAAAGAGAACGAAAGAGAGCAGAAGCAATTATGACTAGTAAATCGGAATGCTTTCAATGGGATATGATAAACCAATCAATCATAGATGCCCCATTAATACATTAACCACAGGTGCAACAGGGAAATTGAAGTCAAATAAACATGGTACTTCCGACCCTAAATTAGGTCGGAAATGTTACTTGCATTCATTCACTAATAAGGAAAGGCAAGAAATTGACCATGAAACCCAGCCAAATTTAAATTGAGATACTCTGGAGAGTAGATAAAGTAAATGCAATAGATACATTCACAACTTCCCAGAAAGGATACAGAACCTAAAACATTTTTTGGAGTTTACAGGATCTTAGGAGGTACTATAAGATGCCCCCAGTTTGAAGCAATTTCCCATTGGCAGGTTTTGCAACAATGTGTTCGCATCACACATCCCCCCCCCCCCCAAAACCAACCCGAAAGAGGGAGGGGGGGGGGACTATCATAGCCAAGCTCGTCATGGTACAAGCATACAATCCTCATAATCCTGGCAATCAACGCCCTTGGACAACTAGTCTGAGGATAAGGAACAAGACAAACATGGTCTACAAAATTCTGGTTTAAAATTTTGTCCTTACTTCTTCAATATTAGACTACGCCCCTCTGTGACATTATAATCCCCGTTTTTCATCCTGGGACGGGCGTCATAACATAGGAACACAGTGAATAAGGGGCTGAAATAAATCCTCCGCTAGTTTTTGAATCACAAGCCTTGAGTATGGGTGTGGAACAACAATACAATTAATGGGGCCATATTGTAAATCATGAACCTCCAAGATATAGAACGGAAACAAATTGTATTAAACACTTGTTCTTCTCTGAAGCCTTTGAAATCCAAAAATTTAGAATTTCTAGGAAGCAAGATTCTTCTTGTGCTTTTTAGGTGGAAAGCTTAAAGGAACATTTTCATATTCGAATAAAAGATATTGCTGAAGAACCATTTGTTCTTTTGGAGTGGAAAGTTTAAAGGAATATTTACCATGTTCTAATTTTAAAAAATAAAAATAACAATAAGAGCAAAAAAAAAAAAATATTGCGTTTGAATTGGAGTAAGTGTGAATATAAAGAATAAATATATCGTCAAAATTACTTGAGGTAAAATAAACAAATAAATACAAATCCCAATTCTTTTAAGTATCTTCTAATAATTCAACAATAAAAATTCAAATCTAAAAACAAATCTACAATGGAAGGAAAATGCAAATTCCATGCAATTTGAGACGGTTTTAAACTCTTTTATATGGAGGATCTCAGCTTCCAAAAGATTCAAATTTCACGAGGATATTCATTTCTTGGAGCTTTTTTTGGGGTCAGGGGGAGGGGAAGGGGGTGGTGTTTCACACCTACATTTCCATTCAAAAGAGGACACACAAATGAACATTAGTTATGACAATTTGCAGTGCTATCTAACCTCGAGCAAAAGGCTGAGGTTTCGCCACTGGTTTCTTTGATGATGACTCACTCCGCCAAATCATGTTTGAGATAGAGGTTATTGTTGAAAAAGTCATAGGCACAACTTTGGACAGAATGGCCCCCACAATTGATCTGTTTCTGTCCTCAGAAAGTCTAGAGCCAACAAAAATGAATAAAGAGAAGAGGGAGGAGAAAATAATTACTTTAAGTTTACAGACACTATAACGACAATAGAAGGAAAATACATGGAGCAGTCCACAAAACTAACCTATATGCTGAAATCACAGCATCATCTCCAATTGAGACTGCAGAGTAATAACGTTGAGTAGACTGCCCAACAAGAAAGCAACTGAATTTAGCAAGGAAAACTTCCACGAGGTTCCAAAGGCTAAAGAAGAAGGGATATCAACTCCTCTTTCCAATTTGAAACAGGGAGGGGGGAGGCTCTCCCAAAAGAAGAAACAGAGACAAGACGAAAATGCTAGTCAAGCAAGCGTCAAGAAAGATATAATAAATGACTCTACATCAAGTCCAAATAGACTTGAAAAGTTAGGAAAATGAAAATGCCAGATACAGAGAGAAAACTGACTAAATACCTGAAGTTCAGTCAGCGGAGGGGGCATGATTCCAGTAATGGCAGCATCAGCACACGCTCCATACTTGCTAATATTCCAAAGTTGGTAAGGCAGTCTTCTGACCGAATTTCCAGCATCTTCCAGATATCTATTGTCTGAAGTATCACCCCAAAAATGATATTGATTTTCTTGGAACCAGCGCTTCAGCATACTCTACAAATATCCATCACTAAAGAGAATAAGGTTATATTGCAACCCAAAAGCTTATAACAAATCTTCAAAATCCCAAAAAAAAAGGTTTAAGTAGGAAGTGAAACTTAATTGCATCTGTTTCGTGTTAAAATCCAAGGGATTTAGGAGCTTCCTGTAAGCTACCAGTTATAGACTATGGAGCTGCGCCTAAATTCAGATTAAGGCACACTTATTTCTAATAATAAGGCACTACAAGCTTGACGTAGAAGCACATAAGTTTTGGCATAATGTTATTCCTATAACTACAGACAACCTTGCCAAGGAAAAAATTAGAAAAGTACTTCTTTTCACCCTGACATCAAGAGGTTGGCATATCACCAGCGTTAATTGGTCACCTCTTTTGGCAGCATATAATGTTTGAAGCTTCTAGAACTGTATTCCCCCTCCGTCAGTATATTAGCTATGTTAATAGCACTCGAGGCAAGCCAAGAACTACTGTTGGTTGAGGGTAGGGATGCTGGGGAGAAAGGAGAGTAGGTCTGCCTCTTCTGACATCCCCTTTTGTCTAAGACTGTTTCCATGTCTGCTGTGCTCCGCAGGCACTCCTAATTGTGAATATAGTGCCCCCCGTCCCCTTTTTTTTCGGGGGGGGGGGGGGGGGGGGGCGTGGACGGTGGGGGAGACAATAAACTTATATATGCATGATATGTATTGTTGATTCAGTGTTCTGTTAGGCTCACAAGTTATAGGCCACGTGCCCACACTGCGCATAAAGTACAACAACCCTTTGTCTTCATCACTGATGAACTGCAAAGTCATATTATGGAGTTTGGTTTCTTCAGAAACTGAAGTTATTAAGTTTGTTCACCTGACATAAAGTGATTCTCGACTATAACTATATTTGTGAGAAAACGTTTATTTCGTCCTGGTATTTTTTCCATTGCTTGCATGTCATGGGTTGAAGATTTCACATCTGTTCCTGTATAGTAATTTTGTTCTGCCTTTTTCCTTTAAAATTTTGTAGACTAAACAGATTTCACATTTCTGAACAGCAGAGGTGGCTTCAGTACCTGAATTTCTGCCCCATCAAAACGAGCAATAGTGGTTCGCATAACTATGCAAAGCTCCTCTGAGGTCCCATCTTCTGTTGAATCTCCTTTAGTTCCACGGACCCGTAACCTGATAATTTTCTCAGTGTTTACAAGCTGCGAAGTAGATACTCAAAAATCATGTGGCATTCTAACATGCATGCAAAAGAATTAACAAGATTTAGTAACTTTGAGAATTTCAAGTTCTCTGTCCATGGAGCACTATCTATGATTATGTTCTGGAATATGAACTAATAATATTGAGTTGATAATGTAGTAATTGTAGCCAAACAAATGAAATGGAAGTTATATATAACACCCAAAGCACCTGAAGAAGAGAAATTAATCGACTTACTGATTTCAATTAGATACTGCATGAATTACAATGTTAAAAAAAAAAAAAAAAAAAAAAAAGAGGAGTTGGTCGTTGGGGGCAGGATCAATTCTCCTCCAGCTTCCCATTACATTCTCCATAAATGCCAAATCTATTCCAGTTAAACAGAAAAGTAAAGAAAATGGGAAAAAAGATCGTTCTTTTCAAGCTTTCTATCACATATTCCATGAAATATCAAAGCTACTTCATCAACAAAACATCGAGAGAGAAAAACCCTCTAAGTATCAAAACTATTATTACATATTAAGTAATTGAAAACAGAAAAAAGAAAATACTGAAATCAATGACCTGTCTGTGAATAAGCTCGCCTTCCAAAGAGTAAATTAGAAGGAACCCACAAGAGGTTCCAACAGCAAGGACTACGAGATCATCATAAACCAGCCATTCAAGAGCCGAGATACACTCAGCCTCGATCGGAGATAGATCAGGAATAATCTTGAGGCGATTCGTATTGGGTTCGGACTCATTTGACCAATGAAGGATGAGGATCAGGGAGCGATTGGCGAGGGCTAAAGAATGAGTGTCAAGGGCAGACAAGATGTTGGGATCATTAACTAACCAGCCTTCTTTGCCAGCCCCCACATCTCCCAGCTCTTCGCAGGCTATGCTGCCAAGCTCCGTCGTATGCGGCCGTCGGGACATTTTCTGATGTCTAGATGGGTGGCGGTGGGGAGGAAGAGGACGATGTTGTTTGATTCTTTTTGTTTCCGTCTTTTTGAAGAATATTGCCGGGATGGACCTCTGAGTGCTGGTCAATTTCAATCGAGTCCCTTTCCTTTTGGGAAGCTATTCTGATGTTAATCTATTTTCTCCTACCATTTTCATAAGATGTAAAATTCTCATGATGTCCCAAAAATGTTGCTCTAATTTCGATTTTGTTTGTTTCAAAAATACCGTCCACTTTTTAAAAATAAAAATATATTATTAGTCAAAGTTTTATACTACAATTTCAATTAATACATATATGATTTATCTAGTTTATATAGATAAACCAACCAATGATATAACAGTAATAATGACCAAAATAATTTGACTTTCTTAAAGATTAACTAAAATTAGATTAATATTTTTAGGACGGATGGAGTAATAATTGAAAAGAACTAATATGTAAGTTGAATTTTGACAATTAATAAATAGTGTTGTAACCATGCAACGTTGATCAATAACAACAATACCTAGTATATCTTAACAATATGAAAAGCTATCGTAGACAAACAATACCTCAATCTCAAAAGATAAAAAATTTGATTCCACTGAAAGTCAGACAAACAATACCTCCAACAACAACAATATCCAGTAACCTTCGTCAAAAGGACCAAAACTTGGTCTGCGTCAGCTTTCCGGGGCCTTTCCGGAAGAATATAGGGCTTCTAAAATATTAACGGCGACCTGAAGGACCAATTGTGCCATATTTGGTCAAAGGAGTGAACTTCCGAGTTAGTAATTTTTAACTCCTCTGTCTCCGTCTCTCTCTGTTATTTTCCGGTGTTTCGGTTTCCTGGCAAGATGGCTTCCTCGCATTCATCTTCAGCTTTGAAGATAACAGCGGAATACGCGAAATCAGGTAGGTCCTCCTGCAAGCAATGCGCGAAGATAATCGCTGCCAGCTCTCTGAGGCTTGGATTGGTCAGCAGAGACTCCCGAGGGTTTGACATGACCAAGTGGCATCACTTAAAATGCTTCCCCTTGAAGTTCGATTCCAATGTTTCACCCGAATCCATCAAAGGATTCTCTCTCCTCAAAGTACAATCAAATCTCATTCCTTAATTTAATTTGCTTGCTAAATGTGTGAAATATCTCTACTGCAGTTGTGTGCATGTAGGCTTTGGTATTTTCGTTTTGAGTTTTGCGGAAAAAATAACTTATTCTGGAGGGTACATTAATAGGCACATGCTCAACTGCATCAGTTCACTTTTAAGTGTAATTTTACCGTTATCCCTATGCTCTACTAATCTTCGGCTCAAAATTAAGTCTAACTAGTTGCTTTAGGCGTGCTTAGACGGTCTGTTAAGCGCTCTTTAATTTTTAATTTTTAATTTTTTATTTCGGGTTTATGCATGTGCAGATCAAGGATCAAGAAGAATTGAAGAAAATGATGGAAGGTGTCACGAAAAAGGAACTAGAAGTAATTTTTCTTATTTTTGTAATTTTTCTATTGTTATTATTCTCTTTGATGAATTAGGTGTTCCCATATTGCTGCTTCAGGTCGTTAAAAAGGACGATGATGCGCATGATGAGCAGGAAGAAAAATGCGTAAAGAAGCAGAAGGTGGGGGATTTTAGTTGTCAAACTAATTAGAAGATAACCTTGAAATATCTGGCTTGAAGTTTGCTGCAGTTGTGGCGTTTAAAGCTAAAAATCCATAGTACCATCCATTTTTTGCCCATACTCTCTACGCATCTGGTTCTGGTTACACATCCAGGGGAAGCTTTGATATTGTAGACGTAGGCGTTGTAGATGCATGCCAAGTACTTCAAATAATAATAACATCGTTGTTACTCCATGAAAAGCCGGTGTCATAACAATGCTCAGTATCTTTCATTTTCCTCCATGTTATTTTGTATTCTATCCATGGAATTTCAACTCCAATTTTGCATTGGTGTTAGAGAGGTAGATACGGGGGCAATCGATATCTGACCTTGCATTTTATTTCTTATCTTGGATGCTCTTGCTGAAGTATCTTTTATGTCCGAGGGGATGAATCTATTAAATAAAATTGGATTAAGGTCTTTCCTTCTCGTGAAATTTCATTTGTCTATCTCAAGAGATGCTGCAGTTCTTTCTTGAAGGTCTTCATGTCTTATCAGTTATGTACTTTCCAGAGTCTAAAAGCTTCAATCCATGTTCCACACGGGCAATTGCATGTAGCTCAAGCAATGTTAGGGCTCGTACCGCACTTATGGTCTATGAGACACCATACATGGATGACAAACAGTTTCTCTTGTTCGCTCTCCATAGTGTTTGCTATTGGTCTTCACCTTTTTTAATTTAAATTGGTCTTATTGTTTTTCACCTTTGAACTCCTTTTCTGACAGTTGTCTGATTCTGATGGAGGAGGTGAATTTGAATTAGTGTTCTCTGATTCCGACGTCAAGGATATGTACAAGGTACTATCTTTTGTATCTTTCTAAAAGGTTAATAGCCTAGGGTTGTTGGATGTCCGGATTGTTAGCATGCTTAATTTTGTAGCTGGCTTCATTTATTTTTGTTGTGGCACATTAGCCATCACATATTTTGGCATTGGTTGCATGTGTTGATATGTTTGTTTTGGTTTTAGGATGCCACACTGTCACCCCCATGGAAAGCATTCCAGACTATCATATTTCTTGAACGGGTTGGTATGATTCTTGCAGGGATTTATACAGCTTGCTTCCCCGTGTACAATTAAGCATTCGTTTTCTTTGTTTTTTATGTTATATTGCTTTGCCGCAATTTCTGTCGAGCGCTTTCTCTCCACTACTTTTGTGTGTGTTTAGCGTCCCCTTTTTATTTTTATTTTTTTATCCATGTTTTTATTTAATTTTCTAGTTATCATTGTGCGTGTGCGCGCGCGCTTTGAACTAGCCAGTTGTGACTTAACTGGATAGATCTTGTGTTCTCTTCTGGATTAAATTTCTCATGTTGCACCCATTCAATTCCTTTTATACTTACACTAGTCCAAATTTTAATGCAGGCTTGTCATGTATTTTGTTTATACTCGCCGTTATTGCTCTTTTGTTGATTGGTCTCCTACTTTTAGGTTGATGGTCTTCATGATTCAAGAAAAATAGCTGCATTTGATTTTGATGGATGTCTTGCTCAAACATCTGTGAAAAGGTAACTTCTTGTTTGTGATCTTGTAATAATAATAGAACTGCTCTCTCAAAGAGATGAACCATGCTAAAGAATAGTTTCTAAGGAAGGAAATTGTATTATCACAACCAAGTTTACATGTTCAAAGGAAGAATAATATCGACCACAGTTGATCTGGCAAGAATGTATGGAATGTCATTGCAGAAATGGCATCAATCTGAAAGAATTTTAACGAAAATTGTGAGTCGCGTCTTTTTACATGTTCTCTATTCTTGTGGTCTAAGGCATGTTGATTAAAGCCTTGTCCAATGGTGTAATCAAAATGGCATAAATATATAGCAAAAATGAGATGCTTTTGCATGAATGTCGAATTGGTGCGGTATAAATAAATATGTAATGATCTTTATGGTGAACTTTTTTTTTTTTTTTGCCGTGGTCGTCTTTTTACTGGAATTAGATGCGCTAAATCTTGGTTTTCCCCCTTCAGAACAGGTGCCGATGCATGGTCCCTTATGTATCCTACAATACCAGAGAAGCTGCAGAAATTGTATAATGATGGCTTTAAGCTGGTTGGTGTCTTTCCTTGCAATTTTTGGCTTCTTTTAAATAGGCGAAACAGCTGCTTTTTGGCAGCATCCTTTGTATAAACAGATTTAGTTGATTCAGCTTACTGAGTATTTTTATTGTACTATCGTCTTCGGATTATTTTTCGGTGGTTGTGTAATGTGTAAAGGTTATATTCACCAACGAGTCAAACATTGAGCGCTGGAAGAATAAGCGACAGGCTGCTGTGGATTCCAAAGTTGGGCGACTTAATAATTTCATTAAGTGTGTGGATGTCCCCATACAGGTGATATTTCCTGTTCAGCATTTATCTTGTTCAAATTATAATGTAGTCGTATCATATAATTTATGCATTTTAAGAAACATGGCCTGGAAAAGTAAGCTGCCTCTCTAATGTAAGGTGTTCTGATTCCCTCCTGCTGTATGCAGGTTTTTATTGCTTGTGGACTGAGCTATGGTCAACCAGAAGACCATTATCGGAAGCCTAAACCTGGGATGTGGCATATCATGGAGAAACACTTCAACTCTGGCCTTCAAATTGACATGAACTGGTGATCTTTCATGTCTTAATATTTGTTGCAGCATTTGTCTTGGGTGCTCTTCTTCATACCGTCTTACCTAATGTAATGCTTTGAAAAATATTCTTGTTTTGATTCATAGCTCCTTCTATGTGGGCGATGCGGCTGGAAGACCCGAAGATCATAGCGACGCTGACATTAAATTTGCGCAGGTATGTTCAGTTCATATGCATTTTGGTAATCAAACTTCTCCAAGCGAGCTGATTGTAAGCAAAAGTAATACATGGATGCTTGTTCACATTATTATCCTCTATGCTGCCTGCAAGCAATCAAGTAGTGCAGCATGGTGTGGTCTCCGATATTACTTATAGAAAACAACGTTGTATATGTGTTTGTTTCTTTCATTCAGTTTCTTATCTCTGATAAGCACTTTCCTATGCTTGTATTATGTGGCCATTTAATTTCCTCGTCAGCTAATCTGCCTTGACTCCTATAATGATATACTTAGTTTTCTTGTGAATATTGCAGGCCGTTGGATTGAAGTTTTATGTCCCTGAAGAATATTTCAGCAGTTAAACTATTCTTAACTATGTTTGACATGATATTAGTCGGGTAAGTTTTTAAAATTTACTGTAGTGTTATCAGGCACTCCTAGGAGGAACATGCTGGTTGTGGTTTATGGGAAGCCGAATGGCCCAAGAAGCACGTGGTCTATTTTCTAATCCTAATTAAAAAACAAACTGCAACTTTGCGTCATGACTGCCTACAATTTTTTCTTTTTCTTTCTGTGATCAATCCACGTATATAGTTGGTTGCCAAATTCATCAACTCTTCAGAAACACATGTAGCCAAGAAATTCCCAATTCAAAAGTTGAATGTCGTTTCCGGTGCAATAAGCTCCTGCGTTTGAGCAGGGTCCGGAAAGAGGTCGGGTTTCAACCTGTAACCTCAAGGTCACAATACAGTAACCTTACCTGTTGCTCCAAAGTCTGCCCGCCCTCAATTCAAAAGCTGAATGAATGAGACTAAAACCAAAAAAGAAGTCACAACATCAAAATCTAATATGCCAAGACGAGAGAATCAGATTTTCTTAATGCATCTATTTTTAAATGCAAGATTACCACAACCGCCTGTCAGTTTTATTCCTTATCCTTGACTTTTTATACTTGGATTCCCCGTTGCTTTGGCCAAACAAGAACGACTGGACCATCAAATAGGCGATGACGCAAAAAGAAATTCTTTGCGCTATGAGTCTTGCTTGATGGCGAAATACAACTCACAGCTGTTCTGGAAAATATTCTCCAGTTCAATGGACTGAGACCATCTATATTCTGAACTTCATTTTCATTCCTCTGGTGTATTTTGAAGAGAAAAAAATCCAAAAGTATTCCAAGCTTGCCCCTCATCTTAATACACTGGTGAGTTGCAGGTCATCAAAAAAAAAAAAAAAAA
>AP025048.1:4751887-4791175 GCA_036186865.1 Eustoma russellianum | reverse complement strand
TAAAAAAAAAAAAAAAAAAAACCCTCAGATGTGTATGTGAACTGATCGTGGAAAGGAAAAGATTGTTGGCGAAGTCTTTTAACACGAAAAATACTTCTTGTTCTAAAATAGGATTAGAAACAACTCAAACTGGTAAGAACTTAGAAATCAAAATTGTCTGCCGCACACATTATACAGAACTGCTGATATCATGCAATACTTCAGTCCTAGCAATAGCTTTTACTGTCGTTGGGATATACTGGGTATGTGTTGTTATTGTTTCTGTATCATGCAATACTTCAGTCCTATCAATAGCTTTTACTGTCGTTGGGATATACTGGGTATGTGTTATTGTTGTTGCTGTTGATATCATGCCACTCAGAATGTGAAATTGATGACTGGTACCGGCAAAAATATGTGAAGGGTTATAAACCAATTATGAACAATGACAAAGTTCAACGAGTATGATCAATCATTTTGTGAACAAGAAGGATAAAACTTCCATTCTCCATAGTATTCAAATAGTTCATAGGTAACAACACAGCACTATGCCTAACGTACATATGCCTAATTTCTTTGTCTACATCACACCGTCTATGATATCATGCCTTAACAGTGTAATCTCCTTCACAAGATTTCTGTAAGTGAAAGAATAAACCAGGAGGGGCTTTGCTTTTCTTGATCTTCTTCCTAAATGGACCATAACCAAGCCGTCTCAATTCTTCTTTACTAACCTTTACCCCCCTGGTTTTCCTCATTGCTAACTCATCCCCATCTTCATTATTAGCTGCCTTCTCTCCCTCTTCCATCGTTTTCATCTGTTTCTCGTTAGATTTGTCACTTACCTTTATGTATTTCGTCGCGAACTTCTCCATTTCTTCATTGCCTTCGAAACTGCTCAGTCCAGTATTCAGGATTCTCTTCTGCGTTTGCATCCTCATCCTCCTTCAGGCCCAATTCATCTTCTCCAGCTTCTTGTGCATCCAAAACCACATCTTCTTCTTCATCTTCAATTTCTATGTTCTCATTCTCGCCACCATATTCCCTGCATCTTCAATCCAGTCCACTACTCCTCCCTCATCATGAAACATGGTCACACTCATCATCAGATGCATCACAACCCAACTCCATTTCCTCCAGCTTTGCCTTCCACTCCTTCGTGTAACTGTAACAAGAACACGAGGAGTGAGGCGACATTTTCTAATATTATTACATATAGGAAAGGAAAATGAAATACACATTATGTGATGATATGTTTCTATTAGGTAGGAGAATGTTTTTACTTATCAGCATCAAAACTTAAGATATAATAAAACACAAGTATTTGAAATAAAATGAATTTTGATGTATGTATCAATTTGTGGTCATGTCTTTATTCAGCATATCCGGTCTCTACAGTGTTGCGTCTAGCAATCCAATTTGTTCCTAGAGACCAATAAGCATAAGTTTCAAGTGAACAATTAATTTATAATCCGTACAAATGCTATCAGATAAATACGGCAGACCGCACAAGAATAATAGATAAATAAAACATATTAAATTCCCTAAAATGTTCCGAACATGCCTAATTCTCCTGATACTTTTCAAATTGCATACCATACATAAAATGTCACAACGGCAAACTAATGACGAAGTAGTGCAAACAGAAGCCTTTCACTTATTTAAACATAAGTTACAGAAAACTTTATTGTTATTCTTCTTTTCTCATATGTCCTGATGACTACCTTATTAACTTTATATTGTAACTTTTCATACTTATATTACAAAAGTAGGTAATTAAATAACCCGCACTGACAAAAAGGTCAAAATATCGCCTCAACCCCGGAGTGATATTTGCTTCTCTCCGTACACATGTCATAACTCACTTGGTACTTATGTTGACAAATTGATCATAGAAAGGCGCAAGTTTGAACTATAACACGCTCACCGTAGGTGTTGTATTGTTGTCTGAACCTATAATGCTTATGTCATTGTATCCAGTCTAATTGGGTTAGAGAGTTATTGATCCCTAATTGGGTTAGAAGGTTATTGATCCAGTTTACAGCAGACATCCTGTATGATTCAATGCCTTATCAACTTAGAAAACCACGGCTTGGTTTTCCTTTTCCACGAAATTCATCAAGTCTGGAAGGGTGGGGACGGAAGGCCAGTTCTTTTGCTTGTAGATATTTGTCGGCAAAAGGTTGAACCTCAACCCAAAGAGTCCTCACTGCTCCAGCCTAATGAGTTGCGTGGAGGATGTAAATCAAGAGTCCAGCGGCGTCGTAGATTGAGTGAGATCTTACACAGTTACCCACACAAAGTGCGCCCACAAATCAGGCATTTGGCTTGGCAGCAGAGGAACATTCACACTGTACGCGTCCCTGGATTCGAACTCAGACTTTTTGTTGGCAATCCCTAACGCGAGTACCAATTGGACTATGTTCTGAGAGATTTTGCTCCTAGATATTTGCTTCTCCCCAGTTACAGACCACCCACCCCACACCTAACTCCCGACAACCTATGTCCATCAAGTTCTCCCTCTATATAAGGCGGAAGAGTTGATCGCCCCTCCTCCAAGTCTCTCTCTCACGCTTGAGGAAAAAAACGCACACACACACACCCGAAAGCAGTCTCGCAAAAAATGGCAGGAATCTCACAAGACTGGGAACCAGTGATCTTAAGAAAGAGAGGTCCTACTGCCGCCGCTCGCAAGGATGAGAAAGCTGTCAACGCTGCCCGTCGAGCCGGCGGCGAGATCGAAACCGTCAAAAAAGGTCTCATCGATTCGCTTCTCGATTTTTTCCATATATATTCTTTTTTAGAGAACCGTATCCTCATTTCTTTTGGGATTCCTATTATACAGTGGCTTACTATTACATGTTTTCTCCTCTGCTTTTTCTTTTTTGTTTTCCATTTTCTGGCATACTTCATTTTCATGTTTCAATATTGGTCTCCTATCTATTTTCTGTAGTTGCTCGATTTGAAGATAAAGTTAGGGCAGATTAAGCCTATTTTGGAACTTTTATCTTCTCATTGAAGAAGGATTTCATCTCCTAGCTTTATCAATTAGCTTGGATCATAGTTTTCTGCAATTGTGTAATTGTGCGGGAGCTGAACGTAGTTCTTGATTTGGTTGTTTTTATGAGATGTACAGTCAGGGTTTGAGAGATGGGAGAGAGTTGAGTTATTGTGCAAGTGCTCTGAGGCTTACTTATGGAGTTTGGACTTTTTTATTGTTTATGCTCTGTTTAGAGGTTAACCTGTGGTTTTAGGTTGATCCTGGATATGATACTTCTACATGGTGTTTGCTTTCTGTTACAGCCACTGCTGGCACAAATAAGGCTGCCTCTAACAGCACAACTCTGAACACCAGGAAACTTGATGAAGACACTGAAAATTTGTCTCGTGAGTCAGAATCTCTTTGCCTTCTTCCCTTTCAGTTGCAAGACGAATTTCATTTCTGATTTTTTTTTAAAAAAAGAAATTGTTGAAAGTTGTGGTATATGCAGAATAATATGCTTTGTTTGTAAGGCTGAGGTCAGTGTTAATGTTTTTTGTAGTTCGGTAAGTGTTAATGTTGCTTAACTGAAGGGCTTGATTATGGCAATTCTTGCTATGAAAGCTGCAGGAACCTATATTCTTAGACTATGCTAGACAGACCAGGTTTGGGGGGTATCCTTGTTCCCTCATTTTTACCCTGCTTGGTTGAAAAGGATCACTATTCCAATTAAGAATTTGCTTGATTTCTCTGTCTGAAAACATGGATTTATCCCTGTCGCTCATACTTCGTATGAAATGAAAGGCTCGGTATTTGCTTGTATTATCTGCAAGGCATTTCGCATCCTTAGTATGCTTTGATGTGGACGCGTTGATTTGTAGATCAAAAAGTTCCTACTGAAATGAAGAAAGCCATCATGCAAGCTCGACAGGAGAAGAAGCTAACCCAGTCTCAACTTGCTCAGGTTCCTCTCTCCACCTCTGAAGTGGTGGTTTATATTTTAAGTGTTAAAGATTATTACTTCAGTTTTCAATTGATAATTAGGTTTTCTTAGATTAGGTTAAAGATTAAGCGTTGTCAACCTAATTATATCACTCGACTTAAGGTGTTCTGAAAAGCCATTAACTTAAGTTTTTTTTACGACCATTTAATTGAGTTCTAAACTTGCCTTTGGCTTGTGAATGTAAACTTATGTTCAATTGCTCAAACTAAACTTAAGACATTAATCCTTTGATGTTATTATCATTACATTATCACCTTCTTTAGGTATTGTGAGCGCATATCTTTAGATCTTTAGCTTCCATATATCTTTCCTTGAATTCCAGCATTGTAGGCTTGTGTTCTCTCACATTCTCATATGGTATCTGCTCACGACAGGCCATCCCTCGTATCAGGAATGTGCATTTATGCTGTATACCAGCAAATCTGGAGATAGTGTTTCTTCGGTCATGACTGAATTAACTAGCTTAGTCACATTGTAATTTTCTCCTGACTGGTCTACTTCTCGTCATACAGCTTATAAATGAGAAGCCTCAGGTGATCCAGGAGTACGAATCAGGAAAGGCAATTCCAAATCAACAGGTCATTTCCAAACTAGAGAGGGCCCTTGGTGCAAAACTTAGGGGGAAGAATTAAACAGCCAGTATAAGAATGCCAATGTTCTGCAGTTGAGTCTTAAGAGAGGCGGTGTAATGAACCTCTATTTCCTGCTCTTTAGTCCTTTTTCTTGGACCGGCTGTAGGCTTCCACTAAGAATTTCCGACTATGGCATGTGGCTTCTGCTAAATGCACATGTTTCTTTTCGAGGGAATCTGGTATCAGCTATAGTGATATTGTTGATGTTAATTGAGCAATCTAGAGTACAGGATGGTGGATGACTTATCTCGACAGTCCCGTATTATAGCTCATTTAGCTTCATAAAATTGGAGCAAGGAGTTGGGTTCATATGCTTTTGCCCTGTTTCTCAGGCTCCGATGTGTTTGTTTTCTTGAACCAAAAGGGCTAAAAATAAAACCTAATATTTGGTTGACTTCCATTGCAGCTACGTTATTTGCCATCAGAAACATCAATGTGGCTTTTCGGAAAGTTCCATTTGTGTATTGCTTAGCACCTTGCTTTGGACATAGGGCATGGTTGGTCCGCCTCTGTCACAGGTTTAAGCTTGACCACAGTAACTCCTCGGTCATGGTCATATTCACGGAATTTTGAAAAGAGTCGAGAAGAATTTGGTCCATCTGCCCTTAACTTTTACCATTAGGCTTTCGGGGAGATAGAGATATATTATGCTTTTAGATATTTAAGAATTACATTAGAGGAAGATTGACGTTACATTACATATAAAAAAATAAATTTAACACTAAATTCTTTCGTAATAGAATCCTTGTCAAGCTTTTACATAATCATACATCTTGCTTCACAAATTACCAACCCACAAAAGCGAAGATTTTGAACATATGCCATGCTCTACAGACAACTTAGTGGACCAAAGATAAGATAGTAAAATGTGCAGCAAGAAGATTAAAAGTATACATGGCAACTAAAGGAGGCCTTTGGTTTCAATGTGAGTATCGCTATTGGAATTGGAATAATAAATGTTGAAATCGGAATGAGTTTGAGCTGTAAATCTATATACGGCTTGAGTGAGTATTATTAACATACATGTTATTTAGGACACATGAAAGGGAATGAGAATTGTAGCGTGTACACACACGGCGGTGGCACGGTTATGAGGCCGGTGGTGGGATGGTGGTGGCGAGGTGGTTGTAGGGTGGTAGTGCGGTGGTCGTAGGGTGGTGGCGCAGTGGCAGGGTGGTGGCGAGGTGGCGACGGTGACACAATGGTGTCGTGGTGGTGGAGTGGCGGCATAGTGGTGGCACACGGTGACACGGTGATGTGTTGGAATGGAGGAATGTTTTCTGATACCTGAGTCATTTCACTTAAATATCAATCTATAGGTTTAGAAAGGTTTTGATACCAATGTATTGATTTCTATACCCTTCAAACAAATACAAAGAATGGGGTATCATTTTGATAACCATTTTTTGGTTCCGAAACCCAACAATATGTTTCCTAAAAGTTCTCCCACATACCAGTTTGGTACCAAAACTGGTCAGGCAAATGGCAAATGGCAAATGGCAAATGGCAAATGGCAAATGGCAAATGGCAAGTGGCAAATGGCTAGAAAGCAGACAAAGGCTGCATGAAATCCATGGTGAAGATATCATCACCAACGTTGCCACACTGTAGAACAACTGTTTCATCCTCCTTTCCACCTGAATGGCTTTGACCCATTGTTGCTACAAGTTGAAAATTCTTCACTGACGCCACAGTTACCCTACCATGAAAGGCCCCAACATTGCAAGTGCTCAAGCCATCTAGGGACTTATTTCTCAGGACAGTATAACCAGGAACACAGGACTCAGGAATCTTAAACTTTGATTGATCGGCAGACTACTCTGTCCAGGGGCACCTACCAGTACATACCATCCTTCTCGGACCTCTTGATTTGAGAAGGTTAAACTTAAATTTGTGGGAAACCTCCCCAATTTCAAAGTTACTGGCTGGAACTTGTGGACTGATTTGCTTGCTAGCAAAACAACACCAATAGATGATAAAATTGGTCCCAAGGATATCAGAACTACAAAAGGTCCTTAGATTGCTAACTCTACTCGTGCTTTGAAAGCAATAGAAAAAGGAATTCTTTCAAAGCAAAGAGCAAAATGTTACTTGCAGCACTTAATTTTAGCGAGTAAACTGACAGAAAGTCACCACGTCTGATATGGATAATTTTTAATGCCAATAGCAAGAGTACCTATATGCTTACAATACTCTATCCGGCAAAAGACTCCATGAATTCTTTTCCTTAAGAACACATTTTTAGTGATCCTGAAAACTGGAATATCTTCTCATTACCTAGGAAGCACAGATATCAACACAGACAGATAATTTTCAGAAAAACATTGGATACAGTACATCTAGATTTAGGGAGAGTACATAACTAATTTACATTTGAGAGACATTCCATTAATTTTCATAAAATTTTTACTCCATGGCAAAAGATTTTATGCAATACCGCATCACGAATAATGCCTGCAGAAAAGAAAGAAATATAGAAATCCTTGCTTATTGCCGGAAAGGAAACCACTGCTTCCTGACTGTCATGATTGGTGAAACTAATCGAGAAGACAAATAGAAGAGTTTGGAATTGCAAATGAATCATCAATCAGCCCAGAAATAGTGTCAAAACAAATATCACATACTCAGTTGACCCAACTACCATCATAAACTTATTCAACGAAGATAAAAATATGAAGCATTGCCTTTCGATGCTAAAATAAATTGAGCCGTTGAAGCAAGAACATACTTCTAATTCAAAACAAGTTAAACAACTAATATTTAGCAAATGATACAATATATGTAAGCTCGATTATCCAATAAATAGTACTTCGGTATTGGAAACACTTACATGGAGACAGAACAAGATATAGGTAAAACATCGCATGCCACTTTTAATTGCACATTGAATTGTAAAGTCACAAGGCCCTGCCTGCACAATAAATAACTGAGTTAGGCATCCTTATGGAGCTCCTCATAAATATATATTGCAGCAATACGTGAATTTTCAAAATAATAGTAATAAGGACAGAGAAATCCCCAATTTAGAACTGTTAACCTCCATCAACTCCCTATATTAAGGATAATCCGGAAGAAATAAAACTAAAAAAGCATTGGTAAACTAAAGTTCCAGAAGGGAAAAGGTACGAAACTCTTTTAGGCAAGAAGGGAAGGTGAGTTTGCCAATTGAACCAAGATAACCACAAGTCGACTTCACAACCTCTTTCTTAAATTCTCTCCACTGCTTGCAAACGCATCCGCAAGCGACAATATGTTGTCGCTCTGGCCACTCCTCCTCTCAAATCTCCCCTCGACGTACTATATTTCAAAGTATCTTATACGACAGCATCTTCGACCACGAAGACTCCGTGCATTCAGCAACCGGCACATCCATTTCAGCATTTCGCTAATCTTAGCATCATTATGAAAATAGGCATTGGTGTCAGCAACTCTTGAAAAGCGGGATTCGGTGAGCAATTTGTAGGAGAGTGAGGGGGATCGATTGGTGATTCTTCGCGAGAGGAAATTCCTTTTGAGAGACATCGTTACTCGGTTCATCGAGAGGGAAAGCTTATTGGTGACTTTTTATTTAGGGGAGTTTGATAGCAACACGAAGAGACAAATAAAGAAGTTATTATATGTGACTGATCGAAATAATAACTGCAACGGCATATTGATTAAAAAAAGTTTTATGAAATTTATTAATTGATCATATAAAGAATAACTGATATTATTAATCATAAAAATAATTGATATTTGACAATAATAAATATAAAAAAAATCTGTCTCTGATTTTTAAATTTTATATTGATTGATGAGTGAATACTATAATTTAATTACTTGTCACCATAAATTTTGTTTAAAATATCAATGAAGAAAACTAAAAAAAGAGGGGAAATAGGTTTTGTCTTTAACTTCCAACGTTGACCTCCAGCATATTTCTGCATCATAACATGCAGATGAGATCTGAAGAGGTAAAATATGAGGCCTCCAATCATGCGACGCCACGTATACAAAAGAATTTTTTTCTAAAAAAGAAAAAAAGTAAATAGTGGGCCCTTTTGTACACGTGACGTCGCGTGATTGGAGGCCTCATATTTTGCTTCATATTTTACCTCCTCAGATCTCATCCGACGTGCATAACATCTATGCATATATTCTTCAAAAAAAAATATATGCAAATAAATAATAAATAATAGAATATGGAGGAGATGGGGCAACTTATGGACTCGCGTTTTTTTTCCAAATGCTTGTGAGGGGGTTGGATATCTTCAACGTAAGAAAGAAAAATCTTCTGACAATACATTGTTTAACCAGAGATATAATTTGACGATACGTGTTTAAGAAAGATTATAAAGTTGGATGAACAGATTTTGGTAAGAAAAGAGACTGAATCTTATTCAATCAGTGAGCTAGATGAAAAAGGAGCAAGTGGTTTAACTGAAGATACTAAATCAACATGTTGATACGTAGGAGGAAGAAGAAAGTGTGTGGAGTAACATCAAGATATGTAGAAAAGAGAGTGCTAAGAAAAGAAAATCAGTGATGAGAAAATAGCAAGTGGATATTGAAGAAAAGATACGTAGGAGGGTGAAAAAGGAAGCAAGTGGAGTAGGAACGAGCGAAGAGGTCTTACACTCGTTTATTCGTTCATTCGCTCGCTCTTTAGGCTCGCTGAAGGTATGGATTATAAAGTTGGATGAACAGATAGTCTGCCAAAAATGTACAGCTGGTCGAAAACGATAAGCGGTGAAACCATGAAGAAACTCTGTCCACTTGTAAACAAGTGTGCTTTCCAATTCAAATATTCACACAGAAAAACAAACTTTACGATACAAATTAATACTAATAGTTCCACATCCGAAAGCCACGTGTTGTGCTCGCCTTATACATATAGGTCTGTGTACATACATATATATAACCAAGTGACATATTACACATATTAAACAATAACTACAAGCAAACTTATATATAGAAGTGTTTATTTATTCTGAGCAGATAAAAGTAATACCTATGAAGTATGTCATAGCTTGATTTTGATTGGTACAGTGTACACTGATCCTCTTATATCTCCAATCAGGCGACGACACCAGCTATCCATTTTCTCAGCCGTTGACGGCGGACATAGGGAGTGAAAATTTAGGATTTTCCGACACGTTGATCCCATTTTTTCCCCCACTCGTGCATGGAAAGATGAAGTTTCTTGGTGGCTACAAGAAGATCAACATACTGCAAAGGTGTGAGGATTTTCATTAGTTCCTCCACTGCATACAACCGGAGCTTGTCGGCTTCACCTAGTACTGCTGCTAGACTTTTTGATCGAGCAACCAAAGCCTCATCCACGTCCGAGCTTGAACTGCCGATTGTGTTTGATGTCTTTGCTATCATTGCTAGTGGCTCGTCTGCTATTTCCTCCTAAAACCCCATCTATATATGTCAACTCTTCGACCATTATATTCACTTATATGAAAATAAATGACGTTTCCGATAAATTAGGCTCCCGCGTTAATTATTTATGACATGTTTAATCATTTTAACAACGTTGTACAAGAGCAGTAAAGTTTGCATAAACGACAACTGAAGTAACAACACCTGTTCTGATACCAATTGAAGTAATAACGGATTCAAACACAACATGTATAAAGCACAACACGCTTTATTAATATTCGGAAAATAACTCAAAACCGAACAAAGCTACTCGACACCTTTGTCAATGACTCTACCCGGCATTGACTCACCAATCACCCTACCCGGGATTGGTATTTGTCACTTTTGGCCTTGGCACTCTTGGCGCTTGGCACTCTTGGCGCACCATCTACTATGGCCGGCCTCCTTTATTTATAGACTAACTAGTCTAAGCAAAATCAAACCCTAATAGGACTAGATAAACATCATTAAAACAAATCCTAACTAGAATAGATAAAGACAACTAAGGAATCTTAAGATAACAACTCTATCTTTAATTCCTACTTATTAGAATCCAAATCTTACAAGGAAATTATCTAACAACAACAACATTATCTCATTGCCTTAGAAGCTCCCGTCTGTGGCGTTGTATGCGGGGTCGGATATACGCAACCATACCCATGTGTTAGAAACACACAAAGGTTGTTTCCCGATGACCCATAATGATGCGTCAAGCTATATGTCGATCAATTGCTACTTCACAAGAAGCGCAGCTAATTTAGTGAGTAATTTTGCTTTATTCCATCATATTTCGGAGTGAAAAAAGAGTATCTTTCGCATAAAGAACTGCGTAAAGTTCATTACCTGCAAACTTGCCATCTGACTGGATAGCTTGTCCTCTTCTTTCAAAATCTTGCAGTGCAACTGGTTGATAGAATTAAGCTGCCCTGAGGAGATATCACCTAACAACTTACATTCCAAGTTTTCCCCTTGGAGAAATTTATCTAGTTGGGAGTTAAACTCATGCCCACAAACAGAATAAACAAGACGAATAGAAAGAGAAGGCCTACAGCCTCCAATCCAAAGGAAAGCATTCTCAAAAGAGGTGCACCAAGTGGGACAAAGAAAAGAAGGAGCATCATGTTGAGCTAACTCAGCCCTGTTATGGAGATAGGCTTCAAAGTGTTTGAGGCCTTTTTCACCAAGAATATGGAGGTTTTTGTCGTCTGGCTTGAGATCTAGTGCTGGAAGTAGCTCCTGAAGGTCTTCCTTTTGTTGGTTGATCCATTCCTGGAAGCAGCGTACGAGGGGTTCGTGTTTGGAATTGGAGGTGTTGGCTTCCATTTTTTCTCTTACAATGTTGACGCTATTAATTTCTCCAACATATATACATATATATATGTACACACATATATATATATAGAGTACGGGAATTATGACATGATTTTGGCAAATGTTTAGAATCATTAGCCCTTCTGTCTGTTTGCTCCTCCGTCACACACGTTATAATAGTTTGTAAAGACAATAGGATGAAGAATGTGGGTGAAATGGTGTTAGAATAAGTAAGAAGAGCTTGACTCATGACTTGGATCGATCCATGTATCAAATGGATAGATCCATGTGGCTTGAAAATGAAGTTGAGTATTCTGTCGGACATAGATCGATCACATCGATCGATCGATGTATCCTGGGTGCAGAGTTGAAACTTTCTGTCCAAAATAGATCGATCACATAGATCGATCGATTGATGTGACAAATCGAAGTGGTACTGGAGCTTACTTTGAGACATCAATCGATGACATCGATCGATCGATGTCCTGACAGAAGTGACTTTTTCATGAAAAATCACAAATTATGCACCAAGGGATATACCCAATCGCCATGCAAGTGCAATAAACGTCTGAATGGAGTTTGAGAGCCTATAAATAGGCTATTACAACCCACCTTTCAAGACATCTTGCAATCTATTTCATACAAGCATTCTATATTCTTCTTCTTACTCAATTTCACGTTTGTTCTTGAAAGTTCATTGAATTTCTATTCTTTTGCTGAGAATAAGAGATTGTTGGTTGTTGAATCTTAGGAGGAAATTTGCTTACAACCCTGCAGCAACTAGTGGGGGCAAATATTCCTTACGGAAAGTGATTCTCACGCCTCAAGCCAATCTTCTTCTCATTCATTCTCTCTTGTTCTTTGTTCTTGATTCCTTATTTCATAACAACACATGACATGATGACATGTATAGTTACACCTCCCATGTGTAATTAACTTGTCGTATTAAAAATATACGTAATAATGAGAAATAGTCAGTAATTAGTTATTTTTCTTATATCATTTACATGACTAAAAACTACTTTTTTTTGTCATTTACGTGACATTTACATGACATGACAAAGATTTTAGGACATGGAAAATAAAGCTATGAAAACAATGGGTACAATTATGACATTTTCTTTCTTAAAAATTCATGTGAAAGATATTCTTCATATATATCTCCCTACGCATGTGTCCAAAATTGCATAGAAGACGATGATGAATACGACAACGTACTCTTACTTCCATGCACCAGTTCACTGTACACAGTCCCCGGTATGAGTAGTAGTGTATTTTAAAGTCCGATTATAATGCGAAACGTTTGATTTGAACTTGGATATCGGTATCACTATCATTAGTAGAACGATAGATGTTAGATCGAAATGAATTTGAGTTGTAATCCCATATATTTTTAATATAGAAGCTGAAATGGATATAATTACCATACATGTTCTTTGGAACGTATTTGAGAGAAAATGAGAATTAAAAC
This sequence comes from Eustoma russellianum, assembly GCA_036186865.1. Lineage (NCBI taxonomy): Eukaryota > Viridiplantae > Streptophyta > Magnoliopsida > Gentianales > Gentianaceae > Eustoma > Eustoma russellianum. The sequence goes on along the minus strand of AP025048.1, from coordinate 4,778,393 downwards.
GCACGCACACATACGGTGGTGGAATGGTGGTGGCACACGACGTGTGGTACGATGGCTCACTAAATTGGTTGTGTTTCTTATATTGTGAAGTAGCAGTTGATCAATACAGCTTGACGCAATTTTCATTATGGGTCACCAAGAAACCTCTGTGTTTCTAACATATGGGTATGGTTGCGTGCATCCGACTTCCCCATATCTTGTTATAGGGAGCCTCTAAAACAATAAGTAATGATGAATATATTCACTTTAAGTTGTACTATATATAAAGAAAACAATTGTGTCCTTGTTAAAATTTGATCCCCAGGGCATAGTCCAGTTGGTACTCGAGTTGAGGATTGACAACAAGAAGTCATGAGTTCGAATCCAGGGACACGCACAGTGTGGGTGTTCCTATACTGCTAGGCCAAAGGTCTGGTTTGTGAAGGGCATCTTGTGTGGGTAACTGTGTAAGATCTCATCCAATCTAGAAAGCTGCTGGACTCCGAATTTCCATCTTCCACGAAGCTCTTTAGGGCTGGAGCAGTGAGGTTCCTTTGGGTTGGAGTTCAACCTTTTGCCAACAGGTTTCGGTTGAATAATAGGAGTACTGTCCTTGTTTACTTAGCCATGCAAGGACCAAAAACAAGAAGACAACTAACTTCATATTATAAATGCTGCATCTGTATCATCAATACCATTTTGACGGTTTCAAAATCGTTTATAACATGTAAGTATTGTATAGCATCACATGATGATTCTGATTGGTAAGATAGTGACAATCACAAGATGAAAGAAAAATCTTTCAAACATACAGACAAAAGCACCTTACAAGTTCCAACGACAGAGATATATATGGTCGGAAATATTTTGTAATTAAGACTGACATTGCGCCAAAAAGGACCTGATAACTTAAGCAAGGGTCAGTTCTGATAATTTAAAATTTCATTAGATGTTAGTATATATTAATTTGCCAATTTGAAACCGTAAAAATATATAATGGAATATTGGCATTAATGATTGAGAGCAGAAGCGCTGTTAAGTTATACTGTTTGTTCCAAAATAGAAGTCATCTACATTTTTTAACAACATATAAATTACACTATGTTAAAAAGTAAAAAAAAAATAAAACTTGTGTTTTGAGATGGAAAAAGTTAACAGAGGTAATGTTGTTGTTGTTATTAAGACGGAAAAAGTACTATTGTATAATAAAAAAATCAGAGAATAAGTAAACCAACTAATGAGAGAAAGAATGACTAGTTATAAAAAGCATTTCATTTGTGAAAGGTATGTTTTGATTGCGGTTTCTTGTACTTCCCAAGTTTCCGGTTTAATAAAACCATCCTTGGCCAGGGGTCTTCAGCTCGAGTTAGGATCTCTTCACCGGCAAAAGAGAGGTGAGAAAAAATCCAGCGACATGTGAAAACAGAGCGGAATGGTGAAGACAGGTAAGGTGTAGCCAACAAAAGAATACAAAGTCAGATGAAAGACATGTGACGGACGATAATATATACAGTAAAGAAGAAAGAAGTGATAGGATCTCATCCGCTTCACCTCTTAAGTTTTTCATTACTTCAATTCAATGTTCAATAAGTAAATTTGTGAAAATGAACTTCATCCCCATTGAAAGCTTTTTTTCTTTTTGGGTAATTGTTTGCCATTCTTCATAAATATCAAGAAGAAAATAATTAGTTTTATTAGATTATCTTCATTCTCCCTCTCTCTGAGATAGGATATCCTGACCGTTCATGTGGTATGGTAACAAAGGACCGCGCGACATATGACAGTCAGGGGGTGGTGAGGTTAGATGCGGGTCACATGCATCTAGCCTCACCACCTCCCTGACTGCCACGTGTCAGACGGTCACAAGGAAGATGAGAAAAAAAAAGGGTTAGGAGATCCCATTCCTCTCTCTTTTATGGAGTAACTTCTACTGGATTGTTTTCTTAACCGAGACCAATAAATTTGAGAAGGTAAAAAGTTGATATTCTTTTCAAACGAGAGCCCGTCCGAGTAAAAAGTTAAACATCCATGTCTCTTTTCTAACATAGTGACCAGAATATGTTGGTAATTATTAGATGGTACTAGTGACGTATAAATAACAACAATCATACCTAGTATATTTAACGACACCAAAAGCTATCAGAACAAGTTAAGGACAATAAAAACCTCTGCAACTATGCTACAAGCTATTTCACTAAACAACAACACATACTCAGTATATCTCAATAACAGACTATCGCTAGATAAGCTATTTTACTAAGTGACTTGTTAATTCAATGAACGTTCTTTACTGAAAAGGGAAAGAAAATCCCATTTTTTTTAAAAAAAATTCCTTTAAGGTGAATTTGTGGTAAGGTGAAATAGCAGTTGATCGACATAACTTGACGCATTATTATGGATCATTGGTAAACAACCTCCGTGTGTTTCTAACACATGGTTATAGTTGCATACATCCGAGCCCCTCATACCCCGCAATAAGCAGGAGCTTCTAAGGCTATAAGGTAGTGTTGTTGTAAGAGTACCAAAAGAAGAAGAAAAACTCACATCAGGCTAGACTGAAAAAGTAAACCAGGGTTGATGTAATCGAGTCCATAATTGCACAATTTTCTGAATCTTTTAAGCCAGGAGTTGAAACGCTAAGGAGCTACAGCAAATGTACAAGCATTAGTTTCTTAGCCACCACATCATGCAGAAAGAATATCAGACACAGATGAATACTACATAATATACATCTAATAAATCCCTTAACAAACCTTGCCTAGATACTACTGTCTAACAAAATTCTGGCAATTTATCTCTAGCTGCATAACATATCATCTTCATAATACTATCTATCATGGCAAAAGATTCATCAGGTTCATACCCATTGCCAGAAAAGCGGGTAACCAGCTTCTTGGCACGCGATAGGCCGTGATTCGCTATGATCGAACACCAAAGAAGCCAAACATCCCATCCAGTCCAGTAGTTTTGATGCTGGAGGGTCAACGCAGATACACTTCACACTGAATAGCAGTTTTGCCTATCCTAAACCCTGGGGTCACAGTAAAAGCAACCCGAGGCTCTGCATCGAGTGAACCATTGGAAGACAAGAAGGGCTCGTCACACACACTTTCCATGTAAACTTCTGAGAAGCGATTATTTTTGCTCACCTGAAAGATTGAGGCCTCTGGATTGAACGAAAATGCCAGGCAATGTAGCAGCCACACGCGCTTTGCCATTTCCGCGAATGTGACATAGAAGGATGTTTCAGGGAATTCCCCTGCATTAACTAAGTTTCTTTGGTCCAAATTCCCGAAAAGAGATGACTCCATCTTGGGGTGCACGAGCCTCAAGTACTTCGCACGACAAAATCTAGAAAACCTTGATTTAGGCTTCCAAGCAAGATAATCCATTGGCTTCACAGATTTGAGTTCAATAAATCTGTTAAAAAACATCTGCTGTCGATTCTTGAGGTCCACATTACCTGGTGATCCATAGCCCTGGAAGAATTCAGGGTGATTGAAACCATCAAACATCTCGCGGCAGACGAAGGACTCAAATGCATAACATATGTGGCTTGGTTTCCAAAAATCAACACCAGGTTCAATCGTGTTCGCAGCTGCATCTAAATCCCACTCTGCAGATTCCATCTCACTAATAAGTAAACGCACGAAGCTCTTCACCGATTTGATAGCTTGACGAAGAAAAATGATGAAATGGCTCGGGCCTAAACCCGACAGCTTAAGATTGTTGAGGATTGATAGTTGTCCACTTGTGTTCAATCTCTTTTCGAGTAACTTGTTCTCTCTATTGGCTTCCTCCAACTTCTCCTTCAGAAAGGTTATTTCTGAATCCTTAAGCTTGACCTCCGAATCCAATTTCCTTCCCATGATTTCATATGTTTTGATCAAACTTTTGTTCTCCTGAACTTCAGCCAAAACCAATGTTGTCTCAGGAGACGATATGCCTAACTGCTGCTTCATAAAACATCGCTTAAGTTCAGACAAGTTCGTCAATTCTGATATCACTGATTCATCAGCAGACTGAATAGAATCAGGGTCGTAAGGAGACTGAGCAAATTGCAATTGGGCATATGCCGCTTTGATTGCGGATAAACTTGCAAAGACTTTGGCAAGAAAAGCATCGGTTATGGCTATATCACGTAACTTTTCGTCTTCATCTTCAAAGGGCTGCAGATTATGATTCTTTGCAAGATTGTTATCCATGTTTCTATGCTTAATTTTGTGGATCTCATCATCTGGAGCAATTCCTGTTACTGAACGAATATGCAAAACCTTAGCAAATGTACGTGCCAGCCTGCCCTTGTTGGTACTTGGGGTCACTGCAGAGCGCTCAACTGAATCCATCTGAGGCAAATTGTTGCAAGTGATAAGAAGACAACCCAAGCAACAGCATATAATCTACAAGACCAGCATCAACATTTGATTCATTTCCCATTTCGAAAAAACGAATACAACAGGAGATCAACGAGATTTAACAAGTACTTCTGAACCTTAAAGCAGTAATCAATTCAGCATCTTAGTTTTCGTCCAAAGAGAAAACTGAACTTGTGAGGCTTTACCAGGCATACATTTTACTCTAGTTCAAAACTATTCAACCAATTTTCAAACAAAAAAATTTTAAATTCAAGGATTTAGGAAAAGCAGACTCAAACAACATTGTCAGGCTTAAAAAGGTGATATGATTGTAGGAGACCTCTGGGCAATGATTGCAAAGTCATACTACCTTATTCTTGACTCTATGATTGGGGTGTTGCACTACTAATGGAATTCTAAAAAATATTCAAAATCCAATCATGCGGTTTTACTTTATGACCACAAATCACTTACCTTGACCTCAGCAATCATTAACGTTTAACGTAACTTGTCCCAGATTCCCTAAAAAGGAGAGTGTCGTAAGTTGTAAAACTTAGAGCAAAAGGCCACACCTTGGCCTTGAGGGTCTCCATCGCCCCTGCTCCAAGAAGAAGTATTGTGGAAAATGCAAATCAGGAGCTCAGCGACCTCCTAAGTTAGGGAGGTCATACACAAGGAGCCCACACAAGGTGTCCACTGCAAACTGGACCTTTGACCCAGATAGAAGTGAAACACCAATGCTGCGTGTACCAACTGAGCTATACACTGGTACAGTTGTAAAACTACATATGAGATATGTGAGATCATAGTGTCCTATAACTGATGCATTGTGTGAATAACGATTCCAACTAACATAATGCCGGACGACAAATTACCAGAATTGATATCCGCACCTCCAATTTAAATAACCACACAGCCATTTCGTTTTATCACTATCATGCTTACATCATGATTTACTTAAATTCGTTAATTGATAAGGCGAAAATCGAAACGTTATAAGAATCGTTAAATATATTCAGATCGACAAGTGTAACCAAACCAACATAAAGAGCCTAGACAGACCATCATCTAAGGACACTTACAACCACCAAGTATACGCACAGACTTCAGGTTGGCTTCAACCATCAGGTCGGCTTCATCACTATACAAAGAAGCCAAGCCAAGGCAAATCACCCAACTACAGCCGTCGCCTCGGCCATAGCCATCAGGCCAGCATGCAGCTCAAGTAGACCTCTGCCACGCGAGTAGCTTCGCCATGCAACCCGACATATGGCGTCACTTGGCAGCCATACATAAGTAGGTTAGAACACGTGGCATCATACCCTGGTCCTCAAAAATGCATCGACCAACTAAGGCATAGAAAAGGAGTTATCACCGCCAATCAGAAGGGGAGTTTTGGACAAAGATTGACACATTAGCAGAAACATTCCTTGCATAATACACACGAAATTCCCACAAAAAGACATGTTTCTCTATATTCCAGCATATACAAAATGCCTTAAGTGGAACAACCCGTACCTAACTTGAGCATCGGAGGATTTTTCTCGAATTAACAACTTCGGGGACTCTAATGCTGCTGATTATTGCAGGTTTTAGTAGTACATTCATCATCTTTCTATCCGGATACCTTTAGATCCGAATGGCGAATCCATGTCTGTCATTCTGGCGTTAGAAGGAGAGCCAACCAAGCCTTTGTTTTTATCCTTCTTCTATCAAAGTATATACAGAAACCATCAAAAATGGGTAGAATTTTCCAAACACTCGGCATTTTCAAACTTGAAACCTTTTCATACATGATACTTGTAAGTTTTGAATCAGAGAAATCAAGTACAAATTATATGTTCGTCGATGGCCATTCGTTTCAAAGTAGAAATGGTCTTTGAAACGGTTTGGTTATATTGCAGGACTCAAATTCAACCTATACAAAGAAATTACTTGAGGTAGGTCCTCGAAATGGTGACCTCGGCATGCTTCGAGTTGTCACCATATCCCAACAAGGGACGAGATAGGTTTCACACTGACGGCCTCAGCAGATCTGAGCGTCTTTCCAACAAAAGGTTACATGGAACATGCTTTCCGACATAACCTCGATATGTCTGAGTGTGCGTCTCAACAGTGAACGCAGGACAAGCTTCCCACTGATTGCCTCATCAAGTCTGAACATCTCAGTAGCACGGGGGCTTCATGAAACATGCTTTCTGACATAACCTCGACAGGTCCGAGTGTGTGTCTCAATGGTAGACGCAGGACATGCTTCCCACTGATGACCTCAGCAAATTTGAACGTCTCCCTAACAAAGGGGCTACACGGAACATGCTTTCTATCGTAACCTCCGTAGGTCCGAGTGTGTCTCAACAATGGACGGGGGACAGGCTTCCAACTGATGGCCTCGGCAGGTCTGAGCAAGTCCCCAATAAGGGGGGCTACACGAAATAGGTTTGTCAACATAATCTTGGTAGATCCTCGTATGCGTCTCAACAGTGGATGCGAGACATGCTTCCAACTAATGACCTCAGCATGTCTGAACGTCTCCCAACAAAGGGGGCTACATGGAGCAGGATTTTTGCTATAACCTCGGCAGGTTCGAGTAGTGGATACGGGACATGCTTCCCACTGATAGCCTCGACAGGTCTGACCCATCCCGAACAAAGGGCCTATACAGAGCATGTTTCTCTCGATTTGGTAGTGAACATGCCAAGCTCATCCAACTCAGACAAGAGACTAAGATGAGAAACAATCATATCAAATGAATTCACAATGAAACAAGCTATCTCAACTAGGACAAGAAATATAAGGGAGGCAAAGCTTCCAACGTGACAACAAAACAAATTTCTTAATCTTGAAATATAGTGTAATGAACCTCCAAGTGATGCCATCTCGGCCTCGAACGAATGATATCTCAACATGTCACACCTCAGCGTTAAGCAAGCCTTGACGAAAACTCTAAGTGAGGACATCTTGGCCTCGAGCGGAGAACATCATCTCAACATCAAGTAGACCTTGACGAAACTTCGAAGAGAGGCCTCCTCGGACTTGAGTGGAGGTTATCACATCAGCGTCAAACAGAAATTGGCCAAACCTCTGAGTGAAGCCACCTCGGCCTCGAGCGGAGATCGTCCTTTCACCTCAATGTCAAACAGGCCTTGACGAAACCTCCAAGTGAGGCCATTTAAGACTCGAGCAGAGGTCATCTCTTCACGTCAAGTAGGACTTGACCAAACCTTCAAATGACGCAGTCTTTTCAATGACAAGCATGCCTTGGCGAGACCTCAAAGTGAGGACACCTCGACCTTGAATGGAGGTCATCACCTTAGCGTCAAACAGGCCTTGATGAAACCTCTAAGTGAGTCCATCTCGGCCTCGAGAAGAGGTCATCACCTCAGCGGCAAATAGGCCTTGACGAAGCCTCTAAGTTTGGCCAACTCGGCCTCGAGTAAAGGTCACCTCAGTGTCAAGCAGGCGTTGATGAAATCTCCAATTGAGGCCATCTTGGCCTCGAGCGGAGGTCACCTCTTCAGGTCAAGCAGGGCTTGACGAAACCTCTAAGTGAGTCCATATCGTCCTCAAGCGGAGGTCATCTCTTCACACTATGCATGCCTTGAACGAAACCTCCAAGTGAAGCTCGGCCTCGATTGGAGGTCATCACTCCACGTAAAGCAGGCCTTGACAAAACCCACAAATGAGATCATTTCGACCTAGATCAGATGTCCACTCATCACGTCAAGCACGCCTTGACAAAACCTCTAAGTGAGGCCACCTTGGCCTCGAGCGGAGGTTACCTCCTAACATCAAGCAGGCCTTAGCGAAGCCTGTAAGTGAGGACACCTCGGCCTCGAACAGAGGTCACCTCTTCACATCAAACGAGCCTTCACGATAAGTGTTAATCATCTTCCAAGACAGGGAGTCTTGGCGAAGTAGAGCTTCCGAACGATTACAAGAGCAGGACAATCGGCTTTACCATTCAAATTGCTAAGGCATATATGGGGTCATCTGATGAGGTGAAAATCGACACACTCTCAAAAACCTCTAAGTATATTCAGGGGTGGGCAAGTGTAATCAAATCAACATGAATAGCTTGAACAGACGTCACTTGGAGACAGTTACAACAACTAAGTATACACATAGACCCCATGTCGGCCTCAACCATCAAGTTGACCCTATAGTACACGCACAAAAGACAAGCCAAGACAAATTAGCTTGGCCACAGCCATCACCTTGACCTCAATCGTCACCTCCATCATAGCCATCAGGTCGGTCGGTACAGGCAGTTCAAACAGATCTCTGCCATGCAATCAGCTTCGCTATGCAACTCGACATATAAAGTCACTTGGCAGCCATGCATAAGTAGGTCAGAACACATGACAGCATACCACGGTCCTCAAACATGCATTGGCTAACCAAGACATACAAAAGGACTTATCACCGCCAAACATAAGGGTAGTTTTGGATGAAGATTGAGACATTAGAGGAAACATTCCTCTCAAAATACACACAAAATTCCCACAAAAAGACATATTTCTCTATATCCCAGCTTATACAAAATGCATAAAGTGGAACAACCATTAACTGACTTGCGCATCGAAGGGTTTTTCCTAAAGTAACTCCGGAGCCCTTAGCGCTGCTGATTCTTGCATGTCTCAATAATAGATTCACCACATTTCTCTCCAAAACAATCTTTGGATCCGAAGGCAAATCCAAGTTCGTCATTGATCAAATATCAAATGCAAACAACTTCAAGTGAGCTGAAATCAATCCCTTATACAACATATTGAGATAAAAGATACTGTCGCACTTAGCTAAAGGGGCCGGTATTTTTGAGCAAAAAAGATTAGTAATAACCAAAACAAAAGGTAACATTGGATTCTTTTGTTACATGAATTTGACCTAGGTGCATATCCCAGCATTAGCCGGAACGCACATACCAAAACGCATCAGGAGGGGCCCACAACACCTCCTTACATGTCACAACTAACTCACGTCACTGAGCTCAAATCAGCAAGAATATCATTCACGTGGGTGCTGAAACGTCATTTTCTATATCTCCTAAAAAGAAAAACAAAATTCCAAACCCTTAAAAGTTTAAAAGGATTTCCAACGGACAAAAAACCTCATTCCAAGAAGTGGAGCCCATATGAACAAGACGCACTGATCAATATATTTCCATCATTTCTGACGAGATAAAACAGAAGACCCACAGGGTAAGCGGAGGGTGCAGCTTAGTTACTGTGAGGACGTCCACGGTCTATATAATCGCTATGTAATAAATCCTTCTATTAATGGAACGTGCACTCGGAACAGACACCTTTGACTGTGAAAGAGAAATTAACGCCGTTAACCTTATGTCCAAATAACCGTTACCGGTGTCTGCAGTTCTTCATCAACGTCAAAAATTACATCTCCAAGAATAATGAAACCATAATCATCTGTGATTTGCCTTCCCAAACCCCTTTAGCCAAAGTCGGAAAGAAAAACTCTCCCCTCCCTCCTTCCCAAAGAAATGACTCCTAACGTGAAAAATTATAAGGAAAAATTAATCGCATGAAATAATTATGGCTTTAGCATAATCTAGAAACGAAACAGGCCAGCAAGCAGCTGAGCCCGATAAAGAAAATGATCTTTTATTGCTGATTAACATATAAGACACCCAGAACCAAAAAAAAGCAAGGGAAACGAGAAAAGATACGAACTTAGAGATTCTTGATGACAAGGAAAATATAACTACCTCAAAAATAGGCGTGGAAATGCGCAATCAAGGTGCTGGACAGCAACTATTGGCAAAGAAACCAACTGGGACCGGTGAGATAGTTGTCTGAAAGATTGATAAGCAATAAAATTGGGTGGCAAAGAGTAGAAATGGATATATCAGCAACAGGTTCTTGGTTGTTTCAGGGGAGAGGAGAAAACAGAACAAGGGCTTTAGAGGAGTGGAGGGGGCGTGGGGTTAATTGGCAAGAGAAAAAAGAACAGATTTGAGAGGAGAGAGAAATAGAAAGGTGGGAAAGACGAAAACGGACAACAAGAGAGAGGGTAGGGATGGGAATTGTCCAACGTCAAAGGACAATGGCATCGGAATTTGGAAAATTTAAATTACATGCGAGGACGGGTCAAAACTCACAAATGCAAAAATTTTGGACGGTTTTGACAATTTATTGTGTCGGTCTTTCGTTTCCTATTTTCGATAAAATATGTATTTTAAAAAGGTTGAACCCCCAGTAAGAGTCTCTGCCACACTAAGGTCTTACAAAAGTGTTATAAGGATGTAAATTAGTTCACAAGGCTTATTAGTAGAAGTTTTCATAACACATGGACACCACAAGGACTCATTGGCACCGAATGACAACCGACAGTCTGGTCTGTCGCCTATCAGGTCATTCTAACGGGCCAATAATAGTGCTCCCACACTGTGCAGCGTAGCCTGGAGGGAGTTCAAACATTCTTGTCTTCGTCAAACTCGAACCTCCTGACGTTACTTTCGAACTACTCCTACTTGAAACCATTGTGATATGTACTGAAAAACAAATAAATATGTATTTTAGAGTTTGGGTGCATGGATGTTTATATCCACTACCCCATGGCATGTTCACGACAAAATTATACGTCGCGTAAATAAAATTAATAACAGCTATTTTTGTACTTTTCGTTGATAGTGAGATGTAAATATTTAATATGATACTAACGTGCAAACTTGATTTCAGTTCAAAAAAAAAAGCAGTAACAAACGTTTATCAATCAAATGTGAAACGAAACTTTAGAATCAGATTTATCGTGGAAAGAAAAGCTGAACTTAAATAATAACGAATTTGATTCTTTTAAATTCTGAATTTAGTTGGTGTAGTGGTGTTATATTGATTTATGCGGGAGATACGAGTATGTGTTATGTGTTAATTTAGCTGGTGTTGTAACATTTTCGGGTGATAATAAAAAAACACACTATCTATTTATTTTTAAATATATCGGGGCAATAGTTGTGAATTTAAATAACAAGATGGAAGACGGCGGCTTCTGACAAATGAATGAATTGAAGGAACTGAAGAGGAAATTTTCTTGTCTTTTTTGATTCTTCAAGCAGCGGAAGATATTAAATAAATGGGGAAGTTTGATGGCTAGCTTCGCGGAGGACCGATGCCTTTTTCTTTCATCCTCTCAAATGGAAAATGTTTGAATAAAAGTCTTGTTTGATGTGAAAAGAGTCAAAAAAAAATTTGGATACAAAACAAAATGGGAGAGGGGAAATCTATGATTTTTCAGTTTTCCTTGGTAATTATAAAGGCAAAAATTTCAAAATCTTAAAATATAATTCATTGTCAAAATAACACATAGTTTAAAAAAACTAATCAAATATTATTTTTGCTTTTAAATATATCCATCATATATAACTTGTTTGTTTTGAAAGATATATATTAAATAATGACAAATTGAGATAAGACGTTGCTTGTGCACTAGACTCCTGACTCCTGCGTTTCCGTAAGATCAGAGGAGAGGCCGGATCGCTTCGCGATCTGATGTACGCAGCCTTACCTTACACTTTGTGCAAGAGGCTGTTTTCGAAGCTCGAACCCGTGACCTTAAGGTCACAAAGCAGCGACCTTTGATAAAATCATATAATTTCGTTTTACATTTTATAAAGGTGTATTTAGAACATCCCAAAAATAAAAATATGGACTTATAAAATAGGACAAAATGAGTAACTTATGTGACTCCGGTGAATTTCACGGTCAGTTAACCGGAATCAGAGTAATTAACTTCGTACCTTAGCAGTTACGTATAAAGCAATGAAATATGCAAAAGTAAGGAGAAAAGTGCAAAATGATTGTGTCAAAAACAAAAAGGATTGTTTATTTTTCTTTTATCGACTAATGAGGTTAACATTTACGATTAGGCGCATATGCTACTCGATCAATCTGGTTCAACCATGGTAACGAGTTAGATATAAGATAATGTCACAATCTTAATGAATAATAAACTAAAGAAATGATGCCGTTTTGATCCAACAATTCTTGAATATTTGGAAAAAAAAGTATGCATAAGGGCGTGGAAAAAGAAAAAACATATAAGAAAGTATCTAAAAAAGGAAGTAGTTCAATTTGTAGACAATGTCATCAAGAAAACTCATCTAAAATTGGGGTTGAGATCACATCACCCACGAATCTCTCACCTCCTTCTCTACTGCACGACACGTGATTGCATGGGTGGTGAGATTAGATGGAAAAATGGGCAGGAATGGATGTATGAGGAGGATGGAGGACACATGTCGTACGGTAAAGAATAAGATGAGATTTGTGGATGAGGATCTCAACCACTTAAATTGAACATCATGGGTGGGGAGTCAACGTACCCATTGTACCTGAGGCGCCGCTGCCTCCATAAAAGGTTGCCTGAGCAGACATCCATCAAGATGCAGTGAAAGCATTCGCATTTGCCAAAAGGCAACACATAGTTGTGATTTTCGGTTCTGAGTCATTCTCTCCTTTATAAGACCTATCATAATTCAATTTTTAAAGTACATAAACATATTCACATTAGATGCACCAGTGAGAGGAGTAGCAATCATAATAAATATTTGTGAATAGGACCTTAATATGTCACGTCCTAATATTTGTGTACTAAAAATTAGCCACATGGTATACTGAAACACCATCAAAGTATTCCCTCCACACCTCGCATGATCTTTAAAATCTTAGGGAAGTATAATTCTAAATTGGATTAGCAAAATGTTTATATATTTAACTTTCAGCAACAGAAAAAAAATAAAAAATATTTATAAATCCCATCCTGGCACCAGCAAAAATAAGTTGGAATTGTTTCAAGTAATTCGTCTTGAGGATTTCATGTCTTGATTTCAATGGGAAAAAATGGTGTCAATGTGTTGCATGCTTATCTATGTGGTACAAGGGACTATCATCTCTTTGATTTTTGGAAAAAAATTCTTTGAACTGAATTTTTTAATATAAAAAGTGGGTCTCACCTGTATGTCTTATACTTAAAATTCGACATTTTAAGTATTTTTTATCACTCTCTTGTCCCTCTCGTCACACACATATATATAATGTGTATAGTGTGTATATACATATACATACATATAGGACAAAGTATATATATAGGGTGTGTGTCTCTATACATACATACATAAGTACACACATACATGGATGTATATGTCTATGTGTGTGTGTGTAATAAATAAACGTACACACATATATATATATGTACATATGCATACGTATATATGTATGTATGCACAAATACATTCATACATATATATACACACATACACACACACGTATATATGTGTATTAAGCCGCCTTCCTACTAAGGATGGTCTCAGGACGTGTGTGTGATCCACAAGATGGCATTACCTGTGGAACCATTGTTGATCTCAATGATACAGTACCACACTCTCTCCATAGATGTCCACATTACCTGCACTGTAAGATTTCCTTCTTGCAACTTGTTGATAGACTAATTAGTGATCATGACAATTCAAATATCACAAGGTTCAGAGTCTCGTGTGATGTTAATGTAGATGATGTTCGCTTGATACTTTGAGCATCAATGTGAAGTATGGTGTCTTAGGATTTCCCCTTCACTTTCATATACTTGTCCCCGTCTTAAGATCTTGAATCTTTCACATGTCAATTCTTTGACCATGCTACTAAAAAGCTTTTTCTTCCAGCTCTATTCCATTTTCCCAACACTTGAAAAATTGTCACTGATTTAATGTGAGTGGGTAAACATCAAGGATATACTTATCAGAAGTTTAACTCTGGAGAATATTACTGTAGATATTTGTGGAGTTTATGGATAAGACACCGAACCTTGAGTACCTCGCTTTTTCATTTGGTATTATCTCCTACTCTGCTTTACTGTTTTGGTGGATGTCCCGATTACTTTAATGAATTAATGCTGTTTGTTTTTCCTTGAATAAAAATGATGATGATGATGATGATGATGATAGGGATGATTGGTGGAGTGATGATCCCGTTACTACTGGCTGTCCGTTACACAAACTCAAGATATTGAAGGTTGAAGGTCTAGATGCAGTGGAAGTGAAAGTGGATTTGATACAGATTTTGAGAAGGTTGAGGTGTGCACATAAAATGAATGAAGAAATGCTGGAGACAATCAGGAATGAGATAAAAGAACTCCCTCGAAGTTCAGTATACTGCGCATTTTTCTTTGAGGTATGGCCAAGGACTGCTGTATCTGTGAGGTTTGAGTATAGTGTCAAATAAGCAAGGGTCTTTGTCGCATAGCCACTACATCTCTAGAAAACTTGGATGCAATGAAAAATAAGCAAGAGTTTTTAGAAAAGTTTTTTTAGAAGGTTCTTAGAAAAGTTAGATACTAAGAAAGAAAATACGATGTGAGGTAAGAGTATCAGACTAGGAAAATGAAACATTGGAACTCTAATGGAAAAGACGATAGAGATAGTGGACATGATCGTAAAGAGAAAATAAATATTTTATGTTTGCATGAGACAAAGTAGATATGAGAAAAAGATATGATAATAGACAAGTGAGGATTTAAATACCGGTACACAAAAAAGAATAAAACAAGAAATAGAGTTGTGGTTATTATAGATGTGTTATTAAACAAGAACTCTTGGATTTTCTGCATTTGACACCGAATCTTGAGTGCCTCTGTATTCTATGGTATTATCTCCTTGTCAGATTTGTTCTTTTAGTGGTTTTCTTGATTACACAAATGCACTGATGTTCTTTGTTTTTCCTTCCATAATTTCCATTAGGATGTCGGTGAAGATACAATGGCTGATTGGTTGACCGGTGATCACGTCCCAGGATGTCTTAAAAAGAAACTCAAGAAGTTGAAGATGTTAAGTCCGGATGCAGCAGAATCCGAGATGTGTTTGTTAAGACTTTTTCTGAAACATTTCCGCAATTTGGAGGAGATTCAAGTGTGCGCCCACAAAAGGAATGCAAATAAGCTGGAGAAAGTCAGGAATGACCTCTCGAAATTCAGGAAAATGCCCATCTGTCTTTGAGGTTTCACCACATTATATTAAAAAAAAAAGTTCTCGGTGTACTAGGCTCTTACGTTTACGTATGATCTGAGAAGGGGTTGGATCGCTCTGTAATCTAATAGACATAGCCTTACCCTACACCTTATGTCAGAGGCTGTTTCTGCGGCTCGAACCATGACCTCAAGATCATAAACAACAACCTTACCAATTGCTTCAAGAACCGCCTTCAAAATTTTAGAATAAATGGCGTTCCGGTACACTAAGCTCCCGCGTTTGAGCAGAGTCCGGAAGTACCTGATTGCTTTGCTGTCTGATGTACGCAGACTTACCTAACACTTTGTAAAAGAGTCTGTTTCTGCGGCTCGATCCATAACGTGCATTTGTCTTTTTAGGTTTTACCAAGACGCATAGAGCAAGTTGTGCCCTTGGACGTTCCTGATTCTTAGGGCTGCTAACCATGTGATTTTTCCACTTGGAGAGTTCTGCTACAGTGTTTTTAACATCTAAAGGTAATGGTTAGTTTATGTGCAGCTCGGCCTTATATATAGTAAAATATTCTAAATTACAAATTTACAAAGTATAGCAGTTCTGCCTTAGTACGGCTTCTTGTCTTGTGTTCATTTCGTCACCTCAGCTTATCACTTCTTTACTTCTGATATGTTGTCTTCAGTTTGTCTTAGTTCCGTGCTTTACTTCAGCTCAGCTCCTCTTCAGTTCATCACAGTCATACTTCATGTCTTCATCCTTACCTTAGCTATCCTTCAGTTCAGCACAGCCTTGGCTTGTCCATTCTTTTCCTTAGTTCAGCTCAGCTTGGCTGACTGGCTTTGTTCACTTAGTCTTATTTCTCCAACACGGTTATAACTTAGATCAGATCGGCGTACCTCGGTATACCTTGGTTGAGCTCGGCACACCTCGGCTGGACTTATTTCCACACTTCCCCATCTGTTATTTCTTTGTGAAGACTCTTGCGGCTTCATTAGATTCCTTTGAGTCGTTGCCCGTGCTTGAATCCTTGACCTCTTTACATATTTCTGGCTCTATTATGCTGATGAGTGTTGAAGACATTCTGGAATTTAGGCAGAAGACACCCAACCTTGAGTACCTCTCAATTTCTTTGGTATTACTCCTTGTCTGATTTCTTATTTTGGTGGATACCTTGATTATGTTCATGCACTGATGCTATTTTGTCTTTTTTTACTTCTTTTAATTCCGTCAGAGTTATGATCATGATGCGGACCATTGGATTTGGAGCAACGAGGACGTGCCGGTCTAGATACGATAAAAGCCCGGATGGATTTTGTAGCGCCCCGCTCCCGAGCCCTAACATCGGGAACAGTGCACCCGCCGTATCTCACTAAGGGAATACAAAGCGTCGAATCAATCTCTTACTTGTCAAAATGACGTAGAAATTTTTTCGCGGAAACGTAAACCATAACATATATTAAACTCCCATAATCGTCATTACATTGCTAATTAAAACTCTGGAAATAAAATAGTAAAGTAGTGTGTGGAAATCCTCAAAATATAAATAAGAACAAAACAACTGCAGCGCCCCCTCATATCCTAGCCGCAGTTCTCAACCAGCCCACTCTGCTATGTCCGTCCCGTCCTCAATGAAGATATGCTCGTAGTCCTCATCCGGCTCACCTGGGAAGTAGGGGTGAGTGACAGAAATCACCCAGTAGATGCCCCCTCAAACAAATACAAACGTACATACCAAAATAATATAGCCACATAGCACATAAACATGATATAACATATAGCACATAAATAAGATATACATGCATAAGATAAAGTAAATGCGGTAAGTAAGTCACTCCACATAAAAATGCGCAAGTACGTGATGCATGCTCAATTAACGTGTCACACGCAACAAGAATCATGTCATGCAAAATGCCCTAGACCTATATGCAATGCATGATCCCGGGATTGACTGGATGTCTGTAGCCCGTGCACTACAATCCACCCTTGCGGATGCCCGTGGCCCGTGCACCACGATCCACCCCAACCGATGCCCGTGGCCCGTGCACCACGATCCACCATAACCAAGTATCCATGGCCCGTACACCATGATCCATCATAATCACATACTCATGGCCCGTACACCATGGTCCTCTTCACTCGAGCGTCTGAGACCCGTACATCTCAGCCCACTCCCAATGCAATGCACGTGCCATGAATGCAACAACAAAATCGCCTGGGGCCCGTACGCCCATCCTCACCAACTCCGGCACTCAACACTAGTCGTCTGGGGCCCGTACGCCCATCCTCACCAACTCCGGCACTCAATATTTGGCTTCATAAAATTTACAAATATTGGAGAGTGGTTATTTAGCATTCCCTTTATTTTTCCTTGGCTTGTATTAATTTTCTGGAATTTTCTACTAATTTTCCCTTAATTAATTCTATTTATTATTAATTATTTTTAATTAATTACATTTACCAAAATTCATAAATTAAGTAGAAATATTTAATTTTAACATTTTATATTTTCTGTAATTTATTTAGAATTTTCTAATAATTAAATATATTTTTCTAGAATTTTAAACTAATTTAATTAATTATTATTGTTTAATCATTTCAGAAATTTATTTCAGATTTTTTTTTTTTTTAAAATTTTCGGCCTGGGCCGGCCTGCTGCCTGGTCCGGTCCGCTGGCCATCCGGTCCGGTCCGGCAGCCTGGCCGGTCCAACAGTATTTTCTTTTTTTTTTTTATTTTTTTTTATTTCCTTCTAACCTCCATAAAATCTTCGTTTTAAACTCCGATTGACCTCAAACCAGTTGCGTTGGACTCGTTATAACGAGACACAACTTTTGGCAGTGGACACGTCAGCACGTGTCCGGACGCGCCGTCAGGGCCGCGCGTGGCCCCACGCGCCACCCCCTGAAACGCGTCCGTCAGACCCGTTTTTTTTTCGACTTTCAACCTAATTCCAACCTATTCCGGGCTAGATAATCTTATTCTAAGGCCAAACGCAATTTTAAACCTCCTAAGTATGTAAATTCCAAATCTTTCGAGTTAATTCAAGGGTATTCCCATCCCAATCCAATCCTACCCTCAAATTCACATTCATACACTACATAGCAGCAAGTAAACAGTTACCTCATGCTTTCCAATTATAAACAAATACACATCTATAATATAAATAATTAAAACAAATAAGTCACATAAAATATATCATCAAGGAATGCATGTATTATACACCCTTTGAGGGGGGAAGAGGCACCTACCTCCTAGATTGACGATAACACTAATAAATTCGACGGACTAAAACTTGGGTTCGGGCCTCGCCTCCCTTCTTCTTCTTTCTCTCTTCTCTTTTTTCTTTCTTTTTTTTCTTTCTTTCTCTTTCCCTCCCTCTCTTTTTTTTTTTCCTTAGCCGTGCGTTTTTTTTTTGTTTTTGTGGTGGCTATGCGTGTAAGCGTATATATGGTGGGAGTTAGGGTAGATTTTAGGTTTTCCCATTGGTTTTGGTTTAGGTTTCCTGATGAAACTTAATCTTATCTAGTTTTATTTATCTTTATTATCATCATTATCTTTTTTATTATCATTATTATTATTATCTCTTATTGGTAACATTAAAGTATACATATATCCACTATATATATATAATATATATATTATAATATATATTTATTTATTTATTTTCGGGCCATAACATCCTACACACCTTACAAAAAGTTTCGTCCTCGAAACTTGACGTACCTTATTCGAAAAGCTGTGAATATCTCTCTCCATTTGCTCCTCAAGCTCCCAGGTCGCCTCACGTTCGGTGTGATTGGTCCACTGTACTTTAACATAAGGGATGACTCGGTGCCTCAACACTTGGTCCTTGCGATCCACTATCCTGATAGGAGTCTCCTCATATGTAATGTCCGTCGGATCCTCAACGGTGGCGCATATAGAACATGGCTTGGGTCCGAGACATATTTCCTCAACTGAGAAACGTGAAATATGCTGTGAACCTGAGCGAAGGCAGGGGGTAATGCTAATCGGTAGGCCAGTACCAACCCTCTCGAGTATCTCATAAGGACCAATGTAGCGAGGCTTCAGCTTGTCCTTCATACCAAATCGTGAAACCCCCTTAGTAGGTGACACTCTCAAGTAAACCTTCTCGCCCACATCGAACTCTAGGGACGCCGTTTCGAATCAGCCCAGCTCTTGCTTCTGTCTTGAGCAACCTTGAGTCTATCTCGTATCAACTTCACTTTCTCTCTAGTCTGCTCAACCAACTCGGGGCCGGTAATAATGCGCTCACCGACCTCATCCCAATGAACGGGGGACCTGCACTTACGTCCATAGAGCACCTCAAAGGTGCCATACCGATAGCACTGTGGTGACTGTTTTGTAGGAGAACTCGACTAGCTTGATCATATCGTCCCAGTTCCCCTTGAAGTCCAATGCGCATGCTCTCAACATGTCCTCTAAAGTCTGAATGGTCCTCTCAGACTGTCCGTCTGTCTGTGGATGATAAGCGGTACTCAGTCTCCGTCCCCAACCTTTCGACAAGCTGACCAGAATCGAGAGGTGAACTTCGAATCACGGTCTGAGACGATACTTGACTGGGACTCCATGTAGGCTAACAATATCATCAATATATACGTCACCAATCTTTCCACGGTCGCATCACTAGGCACGGGTAGGAAGTGAGCAGTCTTCGTCAATCGATCAACAATCACCCCGATCATGTCGTTGCCGTTTCTCGTTTTAGGGAGTCCTACTACAAAGTCCATCGTCACATGCTCCCACTTCCACTCCGGTATCTCCAACGGCAACATCAAACCTCCCCCTGATGCTCTGCCTTAACCTGCTGACAAACAAGGCATATCTCAATGAATTCAGCGATGTGTCTTTTCATCCCACTCCACCAGTATGTTTTTTTTAAATCATTATACATCTTCGTAGCACCTGGGTGAATCGACAACTTCAAATTGTGTGCCTCCTACTGCAATTCCTTCCTTAGCTCCTCATCATCAGGCACACACAACCTTCCTTGGTACCAAATACTGCCATCATCATGTATCTGGAAGCCCTCAATTAAATTGGTCAACATCCTCTCTCGGATATCACTAAGCGTCACATCTTCCTTTTGCGCCTCCTTGATCCGCTCAACCAGAGATGGTGTAATGACTAAGGCTGCCAGAATATTAGCAGTGGAATCAACAATGTCGAGATCAAACTCTGCCATCTCTTTCTCTAATGGTGTTTGTCTGGCGTGATTAGACTTTCTGCTCAAGGCATCTGCAACCCGGTTTGCCTTCCCCCGATGATAACTGATAGTCAAATCGTAATCTTTCAGTAGCTCAAGCCACCTCCTCTGACGCATATTCAATTCTTTCTGTGTGAACAAATACTTCAAGCTCCTATAATCGGTAAAGACTTCGCATTTCATGCCGTATAAGTAATGACGCCAAATCTTTAACGCAAACACCACCGCTGCTAACTCCCGATCATGGGTCGGGTAATTTTGCTCATATTGCTTCAACTGCCTTGAAGCGTATGCACTAACCCTATCTCTCTGCATTAACACGCACCCTAGCCTATTCTTCGAGGCGTCTCAGTAGATGACAAATCCTTCAGTGCCGGAGGGTTGCGCCAACACTGGTGCAGTCGTCAATTTCTGTTTCAACACTCTGCAAAGCTTTTCTCATACTCGGAGGTCCATACAAACTTAGTCTTTTTGAGTCAGTCGACTCAGTGGTGCCGCAATCCTCGAAAATCCCTCCACAAACTTGCGATAGTAACCGGCAAGGCCAAGAAAGCTGCGTACCTCAGTGACGTTAGTAGGTCGTGGCCATTCTGTGATCGCCTCTATCTTCTTTGAGTCAACCGAAATACCTTCCTCAGAAATTACGTGGCCCAAGAAGGTCACACTCTTCAACCAGAATTCGCACTTACTGAACTTAGCCTACAACTTCTTCTTTGTGAGGGTCTCTAATACCTCCTGCAAGTGTTCAGCATGAGTCTCCTCATTAGGTGAATACACGAAGATGTCGATGAACACAACCAAAAGGGGTCTAACTGTACCCTGAATACTGTGTTCATCAAATCCATGTAGGCCGCAGATGCATTCATCAGTCCAAAGGGCATTACAAGAAACTCATAGTGCCCAAATCAACTGCGGAACGCAGTCTTTGCTATGTCTTCTGTCTTAATCCTTACTTGATGGTAGTCTAATCGGTGGTCAATCTTCGAGAACACTCGGACACCCTTCAACTGATCAAATAGATCATCGATCCTTGGTAGTGACCATTTATTCTTTATCGTGATCTTATCAAGCTCACGATAGTCGATGCATAGCCTCATACTACCGTCTTTCTTTTTCACAAGTAATACTGGTGCCCCCTTTAGACGAGACACTAGGCCTGATAAATCCGGTCCAGCAACTCTTGCAACTGTTCCTTGAGCTCCTTTAACTCTACTGGTGCCATTCTGTATAGCGCCTTTGAGATTGGTTCGGCTCCGGGTATAAGATCGATCTCGAACTCTGGTTTCCTGCTCGGTGGTGAACCTGGTAGCTCATCAGGAAGACATCCTTAAATTCTCGTACCACCGAAATGTCCTCCCTTTTGTTTTCTGCTTGCTTCTGACCCTGTAGTGGAGGGGCTTATGCCAGTATAGGGCACTCTCTAGCGTAATATCCCTGTTTACCACAGTTGCAGTAAACCTTTTGAGCTCTCCAACACTGACCGATGTGCAAACGCCTACACTGTATACATACTGAGGGTGGCGATTCAACTGCCTTGAGTGGCTGTGCCACCGTCGCTGGGGGCCCTCAATTATCAATGGTCGAGACGCCGATCTCTGTCCCTGCTGTGGTGATCTGAAAGATTGCCCGGTCAGATGGCAGCATGGGATCTTTAACCATCTCTCTAATCTCCTAGGACGGAACTTCTCTAACGGTCTCTTAGCCCTGTCGACCGCTCCAACCCTCTCGAGATCACCCTCAACCTCAAGACGCACTTCCAGCAACTCTTCAAAAGTGGTAGGCTGATTGCAGATGATCAATGACTGAAGGCGAGAGCTCAAGCTGGTCTTGAACTCCAGCATCTTCGCTTTCTCGTTATCCATGATGACGGGCATGTAACTCGCAAGTGCATGAAACCTCTCACAAACTACTGGTCCCCAGTCATGGACCCCTACGTCAGAAGCTGAAACACTATCATCCTCCTCTGAATGACATTTTCAAGAACATAATGCTTTTTGGTACTCCTCCCTGAACCAGGTCCATATCGGTGATGGAGTCAGTCTGCATGCCATGCCCTGCCACCATTGCTCGGAATCACCCTCTGAGAATGGTACAACCGCATCAACCTTCAGGCCATCTGTAACTTGCATCAATCTCAACTGCTCAGACACATTCTTGAGCCAGATCTCTGCTCCTCTGGTCGTGTGGTACCTCTGAGCATAGGTATCCGGCAATTCTGCATCTCCCGGTAGAAAATCGAAGCCCCCTGGGTGGTGGTGCTGGGGGGCTGCTGCTACTACTGTAGGTGAGCCTCTGTATTTGCTGCTGGGCCATCAATGTAGTCAGCATGGCTAGGGTATCTGCAAGGGCCTGAGGAATGGTCCACTGACCCTATTGATCATCGCCATCGTGTCCTCCGTTTCCAGCTGGCGGCTTGCGTCGTGGAGGCATTATCCGGAATTTGAGTTTATGAAACGAATACAGCTTTGTCGATATAAGTTGAAAGGTGGAACGCAGATAAATCATAATTAGACAAGAAACTCACCATCGGCACACACACCTCTCATAACCCCGATCATAACTTAGGTCTAAATCATCTCTTAAGTCTACTTTGTTTATTAGGGGTAAAATCGTCATTTTACTTAAGATCGTAACTTACGTCTATGATCTAGTTAATCCTAATCCTGCGTCCGAGCGGATCTGAAGCCTCGGCTCTGATACCACCCTGTAGCGCCCCGCTCCCGAGCCCTAACATCGGAACAGTGCACCCCCGTATCTCACTAAGGAGAATACAAAGCGTCGAATCAATCTCTTACTTGTCAAAATGACGTAGAAATTTTTCGCGGAAAGTAAACCATAACATATATTAAACTCCCATAATCGTCATTACATTGCTAATTAAACTCTGGAAATAAAATAGTAAAGTAGTGTGTGGAAATCCTCAAAATATAAATAAGAACAAAACAACTACGCAGCGCCCCCTCATATCCTAGCCGCAGTTCTCACCACCCACCCTGCTATGTCCGTCCCGTCCTCAATGAAGATATGCTCGTAGTCCTCATCCGGCTCACCTGGGAAGTAGGGGTGAGTGACCGAAATCACCCAGTAGATGCCCGCCTCAAACAAATACAAAACGTACATACCAAAATAATATAGCCACATAGCACATAAACATGATATAACATATAGCACATAAATATAAGATAACATGCATAAGATAAAGTAAATGCGGTGGGTGTGTAAGTTAAGTCACTTCCACAGAAAAATGCGCCAAGTACGTGATGCATGCTCAATTAAACGTGTCACACGCAACAAGAAATCATGTCATGCAAAATGGCCCTAGACCTATATGCAATGCATGATCCCCGGGATTGACTGGATGTCTGTAGCCCGTGCACTACAATCCACCCTTGCGGATGCCCGTGGCCCGTTGCACCACGATCCACCCCAACCGATGCCCGTGGCCCGTGCACCACGATCCACCATAACCAAGTATCCATGGCCCGTACACCATGATCCATCATAATCACATACTCATGGCCCGTACACCATGGTCCTCTTCACTCGAGCGTCTGAGACCCGTACATCTCAGCCCACTCCCAATGCAATGCACGTGCCATGAATGCAACAACAAATCGCCTGGGGCCCGTACGCCCATCCTCACCAACTCCGGCACTCAACACTAGTCGTCTGGGGCCCGTACGCCCATCCTCACCAACTCCGGCACTCAATATTTGGCTTCATAAAATTTACAAATATTGGAGAGTGGTTATTTAGCATTCCCTTTATTTTTCCTTGGCTTGTATTAATTTTCTGGAATTTTCTACTAATTTTCCCTTAATTAATTCTATTTATTATTAATTATTTTAATTAATTACATTTACCAAAATTCATAAATTAAGTAGAAATAATTAATTTTAACATTTTATATTTTCTGTAATTTATTTAGAATTTTCTAATAATTAAATATATTTTTCTAGAATTTTAAACTAATTTTAATTAATTATTTATTGTTTAATCATTTCAGAAATTTATTTCAGATTTTTTTTTTTTTAAAATTTTCGGCCTGGGCCGGCCTGCTGCCTGGTCCGGTCCGCTGGCCATCCGGTCCGGTCCGGCAGCCTGGCCGTCCAACAGTATTTTCTTTTTTTTTTTATTTTTTTTTTCTATTTCCTTCTAACCTCCATAAAATCTTCGTTTTAACTCCGATTGACCTCAAACCAGTTGCGTTGGACTCGTTATAACGAGACACAACTTTTGGCAGTGGACACGTCAGCACGTGTCCGGACGCGCCGTCAGGGGCCGCGCGTGGGCCCCACGCGCCACCCCCTGAAACGCGTCCGTCAGACCCGTTTTTTTTCGACTTTCAACCTAATTCCAACCTATTCCGGGCTAGATAATCTTATTCTAAGGCCAAAACGCAATTTTAAACCTCCCTAAGTATGTAAATTCCAAATCTTCGAGTTAATTCAAGGGTATTCCCATCCCAATCCAATCCTACCCTCAAATTCACATTCATACACATACATAGCAGCAAGTAAACAGTTACCTCATGCTTTCCAATTATAAACAAATACACATCTATAATATAAATAATTAAAACAAATAAGTCACATAAAATATATCATCAAGGAATGCATGTATTATACCCGTTTGAGGGGGGGAAGAGGCACCTACCTCGATTGACGATAACACTAATAAATTCGACGGACTAAAACTTGGGTTCGGGGCCTCGCCTCCCTTCTTCTTCTCCCTTTTTTTTTTCTTTCTTCTCTTTCCCTCTCTTTTTTTTTTCCTTAGCCGTGCGTTTTTTTTTGTTTTTGTGGGTGGCTATGCGTGTAAGCGTATATATGGTGGGGAGTTAGGGTAGATTTTAGGTTTTCCCATTTGGTTTTGGTTTAGGTTTCCTGATGAAACTTAATCTTTATCTAGTTTATATTTATCTTTATTATCATCATTATCTTTTTATTATTATCATTATTATTATTATTATCTTATTTGGTAACATTAAAGTATACATATATCCACTATATATATATATATATATATATATATATATATATATATTTATTTATTTATTTTCGGGCCATAACAGATTTGATAAAGTACTTCCTGGAAAATGCGTGCAATTTGGAGAAGATTGAAGAGTATGCACAAAAGGCATGCTGAAAAGCTGGAGAGAATCAGGAATGAGGTAATACAGCTTGGAATGGAATCCGCTCACCCGTGGGTGAGCATGAGCCGATCTCATCTAGCCTCATGTTTCCTGATGACCCTCTCCTCATCCAACCTCACCGCCTCATGCTCTCACGTGTCATCCGATGGATTCATCACTGTCTCTCCGGTGAGTAGATCCAACCTCATACCGCTCCCTCGAATTTCAGAAAAATGCGAGTTTTCCTTGGAGGTTACACGATGATGCATAAAAGTGTTATCCTGAATGTTCTTAATTCCTATGTTTCTCAATTTCTTGGACCTCGTCTACTCGTTTTTGGCTAGTCAAGATTAAGGGGGCAGGAACCTAGCTATTTAGGTGAAATGTTTGGATATGCATATGGGATTATTCTTATGAATATCAAGAATCTGTATGCAATGCACTTGATTTGTTTCGTTTATCAGCTTAATATAATCATTTCTTATGTCAGGACTCAGGAGTAGCCCATCTCAAGTCAGTGGGAAATGGTTCTTGCATGCTGATTTCAATAAAATGTTATAGATAATCGGATTTTTCTAGTTTTTTAATTCACGATTCAATTTCTACAATTCTATGGCGCAATATCAATATATTTTTCTGTCAAAATATGAAAAGTATGTGTTCTCTTAAGAAATAGTAGGCCATTTTCTGTATTTAATTATAAATGCATACGTTTAAATAAAGGCGTAGGACGGATAGTATATCATGCTGTTATTTATTTGGTGCATAGAGGCTCACGAAGTCGGTCAGTTTTACTAATTAATTCCACACTAATTCTTCTAGTTGCAGAAGGGGAAAAAAAAAAAA
>AP025048.1:4670699-4751877 GCA_036186865.1 Eustoma russellianum | reverse complement strand
TTCCACACTAATTCTTCTAGTTGCAGAAGGGGAAAAAAAAAAAAAGAGGTCACCCGAAAACCCCAATAAACCCTTTTCCACCGCAATTGGCTCCTATCTTCTTTGGGCATGCACCCGATTACTATCCACACTAATTTTTTTATTCACAAAAGTTCATACTCTCATCCCGGAGTCCTCTACCGTCTCAGTCTCCAGGAGTTTTGTACAATATGTAAATCAAAAATCCAATAGCTTCTTAAATTGGTAACACTTTTTTAACCGACAAATCAAAAAAGATGTCTAATGAAAACTGGAAAAACAAATATTCACACTAATTCTTCTTTTGCATAGAAGCTGGTTTTTTCGGTGCCAATGCAAGATGGGACCTGGCAACTTTTTTTCCCATTTTTGTTGAATGCTTTACCAAAATGTTACATGATTTACCAGCAGTCAAAAGGTCATGGGTCCATATGCCCGCAGAATGGCCAGCAAGCATTTGACTTTCCCATATCAAAACCATGTCTCAGAGTATGTGTCTATATATGTGTATAATATTTGCATAATCAACAACTATAAAACACCTTAGATATAGTTTTGTTTCAAATAAAGATAAAGAATATGGTCCTTGATAAATAAAATATCGGTTAATGAGTGGAATAATTTGCTTTTAATGTATCCTCCATAACTAACCATGGTCATTGCATAATTAAACACATATGTAGAGAACAACCATGTCCTTTTATCTTTTGGTGTGAGATGGTTATAATGTCCATAACATGTGAGCCTTATGATAAAAAACTTTCATAAATGAAATAATTGGAACTTGACGGAATCATGCATGATCCCTTTATCGTAGAGGATATTGCTATCATAGTTACTCCTATGTGGATATTAATATTTTATATTGCGACCAAACCTTGACTTCTATAACCTATGCGTAGATCTTGGAAGTTTTATCCTTGTATGGATTTGGAGACAAGTTTAATAACTAAGAGTCTAAGTTTTCCAAGTTGACGTTCGAAATTTCCTAGTTAAGTTGTAACGTGGATATTTTGAATGGTCATATGCGAGACAACACCATACCATGAAGAAAAACCACGAGAGTCTTGGCAAAATTTCCTACCTAGCATTTTCAAACTCAAAATGAAAGATCATTCTCTTGTCATAAATTCTATGATAATATTTGATTAAACAAATCATCATCTCACTATTTAGAATGATAAGATAATACACTTATAAATATTACAGGAGCCGTTATGCAATCACACGTGACATAACGAACGAATAATTTATATATATATATATATATATATATATTATTTATTGCTCTTATAAATGATTTACGGACAG
Organism: Eustoma russellianum; assembly: GCA_036186865.1. Taxonomy (NCBI): domain Eukaryota; kingdom Viridiplantae; phylum Streptophyta; class Magnoliopsida; order Gentianales; family Gentianaceae; genus Eustoma; species Eustoma russellianum. Next base: position 4,750,548 of record AP025048.1, on the reverse strand, counting down.
ATAAAACGACTCATCCCTGTCTTTTGGAAGTGTCGTAAAGTACGAGTTTAAAGCCGGAGTATGTTTTGTTGGATAAATATTAGACGTAATGTTTATCTTTAAGATTTATCCCGTGATTTATTAATTTAAATCACATATAGTGTGGATCACCATGTCATCTTATCTCCTAGACTTGTATTTGACTACAACTCCTTGGTGGTAAGGGATTATCACCATACAGTAGAGTTTGTGATGGTACGGACTCTAATCAAGACAGGATTAGGGGGTCCCTAGCCTAGCCTATAAATAAGAGCCTATGGTTGTCCATCAAACCATCTCATTCAAGCCAAGAGGAACAAGGCTAGAAGACTACCCTCAGGACTACATCAACGCGAAGAAGTCTTCTACAAACGACAATGGCCGGAGGTAACCTTTCTGCTTCCGCTATTTATTTTGGCCTAACAATTGGTATCAGAGCCACCTCTGACCATATCGTTTGTATTTAGAAAACTTCTTTCCGTACCCTTTAATGCATTTTGATCGTTCAAAGGTTACGGGATTACAGTTTTCGAGGCCTTCAGTATTCTATTATGTATACTGTTATTCTGCTTCTATCCGATTGTTCTGAAATCTTTACATTTTAGTTTTGAATCAAAAAAAAAAAAAAAAATCTAAGAAGAACATGCTTCATCATGTCTTTGATGAAGCGAAAGAATAAGTTTTGGTTTTGATAAACATGTTTGCTTAGACTCATGGTATGTGCTACGAAGGAAAATAAATTTCTTGACATTAAAACCGGTTTATTTATGCATTTGAATGATTCTAAGAATACAAGTATCGGAAACTTTAATGATACTAAGGAATATATGCGAAATGATACCCTTCTTTTTGAACGAACACGTTTTTGGCAATTTTATTGTAACAGCACGGTTCTTTGTTTTCAAACAAACATGGCAATTATATCTCGCATAATCAAAGGAATCAAACATGTCTTCAAAATAAGGATACAGCGCCGGAATTGTCGTAGTTCAAAATAGTAATATATTATTGGTTAAAGATTTCATACTATCTTCATTATTTTGCTACTGAAGATCAAAATTTTTCCTGGTGCTTCATTGTTATTGTTGCTGAAAATCGGATATTTTTGGGTAAGGATGATTTAGAATTCGGTTTACTAAAAAAAAAAAAAAAAAGGTTCTGGATTTGAGGATTTAATGGTGTGGCTTCTCTCTTAATTAGCTCCAAGAAATTGAATATGTGATATTCAGTTTTCATGTTGCATTGAAATTTAATTTCGATAAGCTCTTTGGAGTTTTCCTTTTGCAGGTAAATATCGTTTTCTCTAATGCTCATTCCAGCATATTGTTTTGGTAGCCTTTGGTTTCCGTCTTAGTAGCCCTGGATTGTTGAAATTGAAATGTCATGCTATTATAATATTTGCACATTTTTATTTATCAGTGGTTATAGGATCTGACTTATGATATCTTTTTGGTTTTCATAGTACATTGAATAAATTTTCATATATATATTAAGAAAATTTGTGGCAAATGCAAAAGGTGAACTATTGAAAGTGTGATAAATACACCGTACACGTAATTTCTGTCTAGAAAGTCGGTACTTAAGCGGGACCGTTGTGACCCCACCGCACGGCCTGGGACTTTACGTGGAATGGTAATACCTGTCTAGGAAATTAATTCATGATCTTTCCTGGGGTATTGTCGAATCGGTTCACTTCACATTTTCATGAAGAAAATCATCTTTTGTTGATGTCATATAAAGTTTTTTGAAGTTGATGACATATAAAGAATTATTTTCTTAATTTTAAGATTAGCCACAGCATCTTAAAATTATACGGTGTGAAGAAAATAAAATGTCATCATAACTATAGTTTTGATTAATAAGGTAATCACTCTACCCCACAGGGAAGTGGTTGCTTTATTGATCAAGAAAATTAAACATAAACATTTCCTATGCCCACAGGTGCGGAAATATTTTGCTTGTTTAATTTTCATATCGTTTTAAAGAATAACTATATAAATATGTTGATGACATAAAAAGAATTATTTTCTTAAATTTTAAGATTAGCCACAGCATCTTAAAATTATACGGTATAATGAAAATAAAATGTCATCAAACATATGGTTTTGATTAATAAGGTAGTCACTCTGCCCCACAGGGAAGTGGTTATTTTATTGATCAAGAAAATTAAACATAAACATTTCCTATGCCCACAGGTACGGAAATATTTTGATTGTTTAATTTTCATACCGTTTTAAGTATATTCTATGCATGAGTGCGACCTCTACCCACAGGAAGGTTTAGAATATACTACTTGAATTAACTTGATTAATTCATTCTGGTTATATATGTTCATAGCATGATATGTGTTTCTTTGGTTATGCAGTTGTTCCCACTACTGCTTTATTTGATTTTGCTAAAACTCCAATGCTGACTGGTGACAATTTTACTGAATGGAAGGATAATATCCTTTTGACGTTGGGGTGTATGGACTTAGACCTGGCAATCCGTGAGGAAAAACCACCAAATCCTACGGAATCAAGTACGCCATCTGAGAGGTCTAATTACGAGCGCTGGGAGCGATCTAATCGCCTTAGCATGATGCTCATCAAGTCTCGTATAAGTCCAAGCATTAGGGGTTCCATCCCTAATCTTGATAATGTCAAAGCTTACATGAAAGCCATTGATGATCAATTTGTAAGCTCTGACAAGGCGGTAGCCAGCACCCTTATGAAGAGGCTTTCAAACATGACCCATGACAGAAGCCGTGGTGTGCGCGAGCACATCATGGAGATGAGGGACATTGTTGCTAAATTAAGCTCCCTAAAGGTTGAAATCTCGGAGTCATTTCTGGTGCATTTCATACTCAACTCTCTCCTTCGGAGTTCACTCCATTTAAGATCTCATACAACACACATAAAGAAAACTGGTCAATTAATGAACTTCTGACCATGTGTGTTCAAGAGGAGCAGAGGTTGAAGAATGAGTCCATTGAGTCTGTGCATCTTGCGACTCATTTTAAGAGAAATGCAAAGAAAGGCAAAGGTGTTCCAATGAAGAAAATCGGCAATAAAGACAAATGTCGGTTTTGCAAGAAAAATGGACACTGAAAGAAAGATTGCCTGAAGTATAAAGGATGGCTGGAGAAGAAATGTAATTTGTCCTTTGTGTATCATGAATCTAATTTTACTGAGGTTTCTGATAATACATGGTGGATTGATTGTGGTTCTACAATTGACATTGCGAAAACCATACAGGGCTTTCTAAACCTGAGGAAGCCAAATGAAAGTGAGCAATGCATCTATTCTGGAAACCGGATGCGCTCTACTGTTGAAGGAGTGGGATCTTATAGGCTCATTTTGAAAACTGGTTTTCAACTTGATTTGGAAAACACCTTTTATGTACCTTCTTTTTCCAGAAATTTAGTTTCTCTTTCAAGACTTTCGATTATTGGATATGATTTTTATTCACATTTTTTTGTAATGAATGTATTGAAAGAGAATAAAGTTATTGGTTCTGCGAAATTGAATGGTTTTTTGTTTCAACTTGAGCTAGATCCCATTTATGAGCATACTCTTTTAACAGAAACTGGTACAAAGCGTTGTATTATCAATGAGAACTCATCAAGTCTTTGGCATAAAAGATTGGGACATATCTCAATCGAAAGAATGAAAAGATTAGTGAATGAAGGAGTTTTACAAACTCTAGACTTCACTGATTTAGGTACTTGTGTGGGATGCATAAAGGGCAAGCAAACCAACAAGACCATTAAGGGTGCCAAAAGGAGTTCTCAACCTCTTGAAATCATACACACGGATATCTGTGGACCTTTTCATACACCTTGCTTGAATGGTCAGAAATACTTTATTTCATTTATCGACGACCATTCAAGGTTCATGTATCTCTATCTTCTATTTGAAAAATCTGAAGCACTTGATGCGTTCAAAATCTTCAAATTAGAAGTAGAGAAACAAAAGGAGAAGACAATTAAAATTGTCCGATCCGATAGAGGTGGTGAATATTATGGACGTTACACAGAAAAAGGACAAATGATTGGTCCATTTGCCGAATTCCTTCAAAAGGAGGGTATTGTTGCTCAATACACCATGCCTGGCACACCACAACAAAATGGTGTTGCTGAAAGAAGGAATCGGACTCTTATGGACATGGTTAGGAGCATGATTAGCGCAACGAATTGCCTATATCCGTTTGGAGTGAAGCTCTAAAAACCGCTGTGTATGTTTTAAATAGGGTTCCATCTAAGGCCGTTCCTAAAACACCTTTCGAGTTATGGAATGGTTGGAAACCAAGTTTAAAACATTTACACATATGTGGTTGTCTAGTTGAAGTTAGGGTATACAACCCAAGCATAAAGAAACTGGATGAACGAACGAAAAGCGGTTATTTTATTGGATATGTAGTTAACTCCAAAGGATATAGATTTTACTGTCCCTCACATACTCCTAAAGTGGTTGAAGCTAGAAATGCTAAGTTTCTAGAGGATCATGAAGTCAGTGGGAGTGATTCGAATCGAGAATTCAATTTTGAGGAAATAAGGGATACGCATGTTGTACCTTTATATGTGGACAATTCGGTTGCTATTCAACAAAATAAAGAGCCGCCAATTGTACAACCTCAAATTGAAGAATCACATCAAGAACAAACTGAACCCACTAATCTCACATCTACTGAACCAGTGGGAGTACGAAGATCCTCAAGAACTAAAAGGCCAGCAATTTCTAGCGATTATGTTGTATATCTTCAAGAGTCCGATTATGACATTGGACTAAATCATGACCCTATCTCGTTTTCACAAGCCATGAATTGTGACAAATCGTCACTATGGTATGATGCCATGAAAGAGGAGATGGAATCAATGGCTAAAAACAATGTCTGGGAACTTGTTCCGCTACCAAACAGAGCCTCTGTGGTGGGATGCAAATGGGTCTTTAAGACCAAAAGAGACTCGTTTGGTAACATTGAACGATATAAAGCCAGACTTGTAGCCAAAGGTTTCACTCAGAAAGAAGGCATTGATTACCATGAAACCTTATCTCCAGTCTCAAAGAAGGATTCATTTCGTATAATCATGGCATTAGTAGCTCATTTTGATCTCGAGCTACATCAAATGGATGAGAAAACTGCGTTTTTTTAAGTGGGGTTCTTGATGAAGAGGTATACATGCGTCAACCTGAAGGCTTTGTCAATTCTGATAATGATCAACTGGTTTGCAAATTGAATAAATCCATATATGGGCTTAAACAGGCTTCACGTCAATGGAACATCAGGTTTCATGAGGTAATCTCTTCATTCGGTTTCGTAGAGAACATTGTTGATCAATGTATATACCTCAAGACGAGTGGGAGCAAATACATTTTCTTAGTCCTATATGTGGATGATATTCTACTAGCAAGCAGTGATCTTGGGTTATTGCATGAGACTAAGCGATTTCTCGCTTTGAACTTTGATATGAAGGATATGGGTGAAGCCTCTTATGTCCTTGGCATAGAGATTCACAGAGATAGAACAAGTAAAGTACTTGGTCTTTCTCAGGAGGCCTACATCATCAAAGTACTTGAGAAATTTGCTATGCAGAATTGTGTGTCACCTATTGTCAATGGAGGCTGAGACCATTGCATGCTATGAAGCTACGTCACAGGCCTTATGGATGAGAAAGTTCCTCAGTGGTCTAAAAGGTTGTCGATATTGTTAATAGACCCATAAAGATTTTCTGCGACAATTCAGCTGCTGTGTTCTTTACGAAAAATAATAAAGGTGGGAGTCGCAGTAAACATATCGACATAAAGTATTTGAAGGTCAGAGATCATGTTAGACAAGGAGAAATAAAGATTGAACACATTAGTACGGAGTCAATGGTTGCTGATCCTATGACTAAAGGATTACCGGTTAAAGTTTTCAGGGATCATGCTACTGATATGGGACTTCTTAGTTCTCCTTGATTTGTTGTACCTTGATCTTATTTTGTCTAGACATTTGTTGACTTTGAATATGCGCAATTAAAGTTGTAGGATCTATTTGATCCATGGACGAGGACCCATTTTGAGATGATTTATAGTAAATCATTCATTTTGTTTGATTGTTTGTATAATGCATGGTAATACTTGGAAGGGAGTGCTCGTTGTTTAATCTAAGAGCGCAACCGCCTTGATTCGTATGTGTTATATTTTCGATCGAGGTAGTCAAGTTGTTCGAGTGACATTTTTTGTTTTGGCCAAGTTACTTAGTCACTTGTGTAGCGTTGTCTAGTGTTGACATTTGATCCAAGTGGGAGAATGTTGGATAAATATTAGACGTAATGTTTATCTTTAAGATTTATCCCGTGATTTATTAATTTAAATCACATATAGTGTGGATCACCATGTCATCTTATCTCCTAGACTTGTATTTGACTACAACTCCTTGGTGGTAAGGGATTATCACCATACAGTAGAGTTTGTGATGGTACGGACTCTAATCAAGACAGGATTAGGGGGTCCCTAGCCTAGCCTATAAATAAGAGCCTATGGTTGTCCATCAAACCATCTCATTCAAGCCAAGAGGAACAAGGCTAGAAGACTACCCTCAGGACTACATCAACGCGAAGAAGTCTTCTACAAACGACAATGGCCGGAGGTAACCTTTCTGCTTCCGCTATTTATTTTGGCCTAACATGTTTCACAGAAATGGGACCATAACATTTGCAAGGCAGAGGTCACATGAAAGTGCAGAGGAAGAAGATGAATTTGTCCTCATTATACGACTCCATTCTCATGCCGCAGTGAGATCGAGCAAGTGCGCCGACCTAGGCCTTGTCCGCCTATTACTTACGATCGTCGACATACTTTTACAATATCATTTAAATTCGAAAACAATTTGTATAAGTAATTCGAATACTCAGAGAAAACAAAAACGACGTTTACTACTTTTTCCCCGTTTCATTTTATAAGTCTAATATAATAAGATTTCTAAATATAAGTATGTATGTCTCAAAAGAGAAATTAAAAATTCTTTTATGAACTCATCCTTATTTGATGTGGTATTTAAAACAAGAGAAAATCACCTTTTGCCCCCTTATGCTTTGATTATTCGGTCGATTGCCCTTTAGTGTTTAAAATTACATACTTAACCCTCCTCTGCTTTTGGATTGATGAGAAAATGGGAATATTCAGGCGAAAACATGAATATTCGGGTCAAAACCACCGGAAATCAGTTAAAAATAAGGGTATTTCGGTCCTTTCATATTTTTCACCTCTTAAATCCAAACTAGGTTGTTTATCGAACTAAAAACTGGTTAGTGTATTTTTAAGACCTCACTACCATATTTCACAAGACCAAGCTCCTCTTTATGCAGGGTGCAAATGGCTGCTTCAACAACCAGCCTCTCAATCCGATAAAATACATATCTTGCTTCCAAAGCTGGCCCTGTTTCTCAGTTGAAGGATTTTGGGGTGAGATTCAACTCCCCAACTAACATTCTTCTTAGAAACGAAGCTACCAAAATGACGGGAAGAAAATAGCTGTCTGAGACAAATGGTTGTTTTCCAAGTATTTTTTTTTTTTGTTTGTTTAGTTTTTATTCGAAAAGAAGTCGGGTGTTAGGGGAAAAGGAAGTGAACGTGGATTGTTGAATTTTTTTAATTGTTCTTTCATTTTTGACAAAATCACATCAATTCTCCAATGCTAATTTGGTTTTTGATCAAACACAACAATGTTCAAGATTACAACATCAATTACACCGAACAAAATTAAAGACAACACAAAGGAATATTAGAATATAAAGAACTCTTCTTCATTGAGAGAAAATTCGAAGGGTACAAGGCTAAAATCGAAACAAATTTAACCGCAGCAACAAGCTGCTGTGATTAAATATCTTCAGCTGCAAAGAATTTGATAACTATCCTATTGTAATTACAAGAATGTCATTTTGCACTTTAGTGGTCTTCTATTTAATAAAGAGCAAAATAGTCTTTTTACCCATATTTTAAACTTCCCACCAGTAACTTCTTCTTCCTCCTTACTCAGAAAAACAAAAGGATGTAAAAATCCATAAAGAGCACAACCCAGTAGCTGTCTACGCAATATCTGGGGTCCTGCAGCTCCGTGAATGTTATCAAACATTCTATTGGGCCAACTTGATCTCCCACATTTAAGACAACTAAGAAAACCCATGTGATAATTTCTGAGTTTGACGTTGAAACTAAGGAAACTAAGAAAATCCATGTGATAATTTTCAGCAGAATCTGTTTTTGAAAGTTTATTAAGAATTGTCCTTCAAAGAACAAGCCTTCTCAATTCTTATTTCTTAACAATAACATTAGATATTTTAAAAAAAACAATAACATTAGATTGATTAAAAATGACAAGGATGCAAGACAAAAGAATGAAATTTTATGAATAACTTAGGGACAAATCTCTTATGATTGTCATAATAAACAACCTAAACGAGGAAATGAGGCACCGGGAAATGAGGCAAAGGAGTCAAAGCCTGGGTGTTCCCAAAAAAACATTCAAAGCCCCATAGATCATTTTTGACACATTTAGCAGGGAAGAATAATAATAATAATAATTTAATGAGAGGGGCATTTTTGTCTTTACATCACGTCCGGCGCAAAAAATTTACAAAAATGCCATTTTTTTATCAGTCCAAAAACACAGAGGGTTAAATATGTAATTTCAAACACCAGGGGTCAATCGATCGAATAGCCAAAACAAAGTGGGACAAAAGGTGATTTTTCCTTAAAACAAACATCAAACTTATAATGAAAAAAGTTAAACACCAAAAAATAATTTAAATTGTATCTGATTTTTTTTTAAAAAAAATTATGCCACTTTGACAAGATTTTATATTTCCACACTGAAAGAGTACATAAAAATATTGCAATTAGCCAAATGGCGTTAAAAGACAAGGCATAGTATGCTAGTGGAGGTTAATTTTCGGATGAGATCTTATGAGACTAAAAATGAGGTTAAAAATAAGGTCTCCAATCACGCGTCGCTACGTGTACAAAATCGGTTTTTCTTTTGTATACGTGATGACGCATGATTGGAGACCTCATTTTTAGCCTCCTAGGATCTCGTCGGGTTAATTTTATCAATGATTATAGGCTACTCAGAGTGGCTCCGTCAGCATAGCCGGAAAACATCACGCCTGTGGGCAGGTGGTCCCATTAGATCACTTGCCCATCTGGACCGTCGACGTACTATACTACTATTATGGTCTCTGCTAAATTGATTTTGGTTGTTTTCCCCGTGACAGTTTGTTACGTGGCAATCGTCACATATCTGGACTTGTATGATTCCTCATGTTTGTACTTTGTATAAAAAGTTGTTTGTGTTTCATTAGATTTTTGTATTTGTGTAGGTTTTAAAAATAGACCGAATAACTTCACGATTTGATATATCCAGTTTTATTTTGCATTTTATCTAAATATTTGTTGCACTCAAAGAGCTCAACAGAGGACACACCCAAAATCCCTTGCAAAATTATGCGCTGACAAAATTTAATCCATGTCTACATCTTATCGCAACGTCTGTATATAGCCCTTTGAATTTTTAAAGGAGGAAGACATATCATTTATACCAAAAATAATAATTTTAAAATATTTTCAGAACAAATATGGTATATGTGCCTTTCATATAACTACTAATCAATCCTTTTTCATTGTCATATAGATATTATTTTATTATGTTATTAGTTATTGTGAAAATAATATAAAGCCTCTCGATAAAGTGGGAAATAAGCCTTGTGAAGAGTGGGAAAAAAAGAAAGGTGAAAAAGGAAAAGAGTAAAAGCTTAGTAAAACAGAAATTTCTAGTCAAAAAAGGGGAAATCAAAGCACATGCGTAACACTTTCTATTATTACACAAAATTTAAAATAATGATTTTTTATTATATTAGTCTATAAATATTTATTATTCTAAACACATTTGCTTTTGATCTCGTGAGAGTTTAGATTGCGATACTGTCTATAATATCCCCAACCTAATAGGTCGTTGAACTCGTCATTTACAACATCTACGATGTTCTTTAAAACTAAGACGTGGAGACTTTTAAAGTGAGAGTATGACCTTTTGGTCCAACACACACGTAGTATAACTGCAAAGCTGTTATTTTTGCCCCACCTCCCTCCAAATTCGCCAATTCCCTTTTCCCTTTTCACCATACTTCCCCACTCTCATTTCCCCCACCATCAACAACCCCCCAAGCGCCTTCTCTCTCTCTTGTTTTCGCACTTCCGCCTAGAAAATGACCTCCGGCACGAGGATGCCGACATGGAAGGAGAGGGAGAATAACAAGCGAAGAGAGAGGCGTCGGAGAGCCATCGCTGCCAACATTTTCGCCGGACTGCGAATGTACGGTAATTACAAGCTCCCTAAACACTGCGACAACAATGAAGTCCTCAAAGCTCTCTGCAACGAGGCTGGATGGACCGTCGAGCCTGACGGCACCACCTACCGGGATGTACGCCCTGCTTTTCTCCCTTTACGCCTTTCCAAATTCAGTTTCAAATTTATTTTCTTCTTCTTTGCATCACGAGATTTTGTCCTTTTTTTTTCTTTATAGATTTTGCTATGCATGTTTTCTGTTTTTGTTAGTCAATAACATTCGGTTTTTTTACGTGAAGTTTCGAGTCTTAAACGTTAGACATGTTTTTTTGGTGTCAAACAACATCTTTTAAAACGTTTTCTAAATCATGTTCCAGAATAATCTCCATCTGTGTCACCATATTTACAAGGCATTACACAATACATTATTTATTAGTTAACATTTTTGTTATTTTTCAGTATGATCTATGATAATTGCTTTATTACCGATTGATGTATTTTTTATTGTTTACGAATAAAGATTATTTTGAAACTAAACATAATTTAATAGCTTTGCTATAAAGAAGAGTTAACAATAATTGAAACTGACTAAACTACGATGGAATTGGAGTATATCACAATTTTATGTTTGTATGTTTTCGTTCACGTTCATCAATCGTGTATTTTATGAACTTCTTGTCTAACTCTTTTCTTTTACGTATATTAGATAAATGTTGACTAACAAAACAGGAGGTATTTACTTGCAAAAAAAAAGAGGTATTTAAACTCTAAATTGGTTGATCTGGCTGTAGTGTACAGAAATGGCGGAAGGCTGGTTGTAACCGTTTTCGAATTTCCAGGGGAGTACGTCATTTTTTTTTTTTTGAAAGTGGGAGTACGTCATTTAGTTTGTGTATGTAAGCTTGGAGATAGGATTCCTGACCGCTCATGTGCTGCGGTCACGTGTAACTGCACGACACGTGACAGTCAGAGGATGGTGAGGCTAGATACAGATACGCGTGACACGTGACAGTCAGGGGTGGTGAGACTAGATGCAGGTGACCCGCATCTAGTCTCACCTCCCCCTAACTGCCACGTGTCGTACGATCACAAAAGGGGTGATTAAAATGAGTTTGGAGGATCCCAACCTATAAGCTGTGCGTTTTAGCTGTCGGAAGCCTGTTGTGTCCTGCGTTAATGTGTGCCGAGACTAGTTCACGTTAGCCTCGTGTAATAGAAATTCCAGTCCCAGTTCTGACTTTAGCGGTCAGCATTTGGTGTTTGTTGAGATTTAGATATTTTTTTTGCTTTCTATTTTGTTGTTTTAATTTCTATAGAGTTAAAATACATATTTTTTTTCTGATTTTAAAATATGATGTAATAAATTAAAATGACTTACTAAATTGGATGCGCTTTTTATATTATGAAGTAACAGTTGATCGACACAGTTTGATGTAATTTTTATTATGGATCATCGGAAAACAACATATGTATATTTCTAACGTGTGAGTATGGTTGCATAGATCCGACCCCTCATACCCTATCATACAGAAGCCTCTAAGGCGACAGTAATGTTGTTGTTGCTTTCTATTTTGGATTGGATCAAGCACGTGTCAAATTGATGTATCAAACTGATAAACTATAAATTTTTATTAAATAGCATATGGTGGACCTTATATATATGTGTTTTTTAGAATAAAACTATATAGTTTATCACTTTTTGAAATCTTACTTTCTCATACAACTTTTTAGGCAATCTTAACCATTCCCTTTTGATAGGCACACCCGAAAAAAAGAAAAGCAAAAAGAGAGAGGTGTATATTTTCGTTCTCAATTACAATCTTTTTTTTATCTTCCTAATTGATTAACTTAAGTACACTGCAAGCTTTAAAATTAACATGTAACTTAAGTTACTGACTTGATAGAGTAAATAACATGTAATTGTTAAAATTCTGTTTTAAACATAATCATCCGTCGTATATGAATTTGGGGTTAAATAGTCTGCAAGTGCAGGCGTTTTTTTATATTACTTTTTCCACATTTTTTTTTTTGAGTCGCGTATTTGAAGACTTCAAAAACCTGCTGATTTCGTTAAATTCCTGTTGATATTCTCGTCTTGGGCGGGTGGAATCCTGCAAGGCCAAGTATGAGGCCAAAAATAAGGCCGTGAATCCGGTGGTGCCACGTGTCTCAACTTTTTTAATAGATGGTCATCTATAAAAATTTCTTTTTTTTAAAATAATTAAGTTGGGACACGTGGCGCCACCGGATTCGTGGCCTCATTTTTGGCCTCATATTTGACCTTGCAGGATCCCATCCGCGTCTGGGGTCGCTGCATCTTTTATGCAGGACAGGTGGCATTAGTAGTTACTTATGTTAAATTTCTTTAAAAGGGGAGTACTATTATGTACTTATGTACATGTGTTTCGACATCTTTAGTCTTGAGTCATAGGAAGCTTTCGAGTTAATTTGTGGTCCTCAGTGTTATATCTTTCAAATTAGTTTGAAATTGTTTCTCAATCCCATAACTGGGAAAAGGCAAGGTAAATTTTTTGGTGCTGGTCGCAAATAGAACCTTTCCTGTACATTGTGGATTGTGCTTGCACAATTCCTATATTGATAATAAGCATTTTTTTTACTAGCTCTACTTACATAGGGAGAATTGACAAGATGATTGGAAAACACACGTTAAGATAAGGCACATAACCATAGATAGAATCTGCTGCACCAACCGTGAACATAACATAAACAAAGCAAAACAACTAGCCGTTTATGTTAGGATAACGATTGGTGCAACAAGCATTGAAAGAGATTCTATCTAACATAACCATGGATGTGTGTTTTACTAATTCCCTCATCTTCTTTTAAAATTATAAACCGCATAACTTCGGATTGGGTGGATGTCTAGCTACTCTCGGAGCTATATCAGTGGCATTATTACCTCCTCAAATGGTGTCGTTAAATTGGATGCTTTAGAATTTGCCAGATAGAGTCTCCTAGAAAAGTATAGGAAACACAGAGTAACGCTTCCTTTGATTGCTTCTTCCATGTTTTAGCACTTCTCTTACAAGTGATTGTGTTGAAACAGCTAGACTTAGATGACATGAAACATAAAGAAATGCTGGTTTTTTAAGGGCCAACTAGGCAATGCAGAAGTTCTTCTGAGCAAAATTGATATCAACTTTATTTTAAGTTAGTATCTATACTTAGCATAATCACCTTAACGAACAAGACCATTATGTCATTCAAAATGTGAAAATAAATCCCACACCCGACGGTCTCCTACTACAATCAGTATCAATCCTACCATTTTGATATATCAGAGTTTCTCTGCTTGAAGGTTACAGATCAAGTCAGTAACAAGTACATGTTAATTTCTCTTGTGCTATTTAGCAAGTTTATTACTTGTTTCTTTAGTAGCAAAAAATAGTAGTTGAAGTTTGTTTCTTGAAAGGTTCATTTTGTTTATCATGTTAGTCTTCGTTGTGATGCAAACAAGCATTTGAAAGCCTTCTGTTCAGATTCTTAAAAAACTGATTGGCCTTTGTCTAAAAAAGGGGTGCAAACCGGCAGACCGAATGGATGCTATAGGTGGATCAGCATCAGTTAGCCCTTGCTCTTCCTATCAACCAAGCCCTCGCACTTCCTATAATCCTAGTCCAAACTCCTCTTCCTTCCCAAGCCCAGGTGGATCTTCCTCATATGCTCCACATATCAACGGAGATGGCAATTCTCTCATCCCATGGCTGAAAAATCTGTCATCATCTGCATCACATTTAGGCAGCTCCTCCAAATTTCATCATCTGTACCATGGTGGTTCCATCAGTGCCCCTATCACTCCACCCTTAAGCTCTCCAACTGCTCGAACCCCTCGTGTAAAGACTGGATGGGACGGTTCTTTTGGTCATCCTGGTTGGACAGGATCAAACTACCCTCAGCTTCCTTTATCTACACCTCCTAGTCCAGGACATCAGACTCAACCTGGTTTAGAATGGTTTTCTGGGATGCAAACGCCTCCAAGTGGACCAACTTCTCCAACATTCAGCCTAGTGTCATCAAATCCCTTTGGATTCAACTTGCCAGCTTCAGGACGTGGGAGGTCTCATATGTGTACTCCAGGGCAGAGCGGAACCTGCTCCCCTGCTGTACCTGCTGGACTTGATCATACTGCTGATGTTCCCATGGCTGAAGTGATTTCGGATGAATTTGCATTTGGGAGCACTAAAGGTGGGCTAGTGAAGCCTTGGGAAGGAGAGAGAATTCATGAAGACTCAGGTTCTGATGAACTTGAGCTTACCCTTGGGAGCTCAAGGACCAGGTTTGCACTCATTAACTTGAGCACATGTGATCTGGTAACACAGGTGTTCACTTACTGACTTGTGAATTCATGAATATAGCAAGTATACATTTTCCCTCATTTCATGTTACAAACATTGCAGATGAAGAAAAACTGTCACAAGGCAAAGGATGGTCCAGTTGTGCAAGAAGAACCGAATACCTTTCAGTTAACCAAAAGGAAGGAGTGAAGATGGGAAGTTAGTCTTCTTAGTGATTTTGTTGTTTGTAATTGTATTACCTCCAGTTTGCTAGGTATTTATGTTTCTGAGAGAAGTTTGCTGCCTTGATGCTGACCTGTTTCTCTTGAGCATTTCTATTATCCTGAAAGATTGAGGAAGAAATTTTAAGGGCTTCTTTGACCTGATCTGCCATACTGCCTTTGAAACCATTGTCACTTGGACATTTAATCAGTGGGAAGTTTCATGTTACCCTTGACGTACTTCTTTTTTGCGTGGGTTTCATGTATGTCAAATCATCTTTAATGTTAATGCTAAACAAAGGCCACTTCCTTTGAACTTATTGTCCCCGCTTGCTACCATATGTGAGATTAAAACGTCACATTCAACGTGACTCTAGAGCATAGATTAGTTGATATTCGGATTGAAAAAATTACAACTAGAAGGTTGTAAGTTCAAATCGTAACAGACACAGCGTGGGTGCAATACTGTTATCAGGGCCAATAATAGCTCGATCATTATATCCAACCCAATTGGGTTAAAAGGTTGATGTCGCAGTTTGTAATATGCATCTTGTATATGTTCCTCGCCACGTCTTACTAATCTAGAAAGCCGATGAATTTCTAATTTACATCATCTATACAGTTTCATGGAGCTGAAAGATTAGATACCCCTAATTTCCAGTCTCATTCAACCAGATTTCTATTCTAGATATCGGATGATGGAAAAGTCGGCATCTTTCTTTGAGCATTGATATGGAATGCTCGAAGTTTTGAGCATTGATATGGAATGCTCGAAGTGTGTATTATAGGAGACGGGATCCTCTCACCGCATTTCTCTCACCTCACTTTCTTACCGTACGACACGTGGCAGCAGAGGATGGTGAGGCTAGATGCAGGTCACCCTCATTTAAAAGGAACTGTGAACCTGCAGAACCGTGGAACCGTTTAATACGGTTTGGCCAGTTCAGAACCGCGGAACCGCCAAAGCATAAAATAAATTATGATTTAAACTATTGATTATTATTTATATAAAAATCTATTAATTATTATTTATATAAAAAAATTTAATTATTATTTGGGGGTTTAAACTATTAATTATTATTTGTATAAAAAATATTAATAATTATTTATTTAAAAAAGCTATTAATTATTATTTATATAAAAAACTATTAATTATTATTTAGGTTTTAATTTTAATTAGTTTTTTTTAAAAAAACTATTAATTATTATTTATATAAAAAATAAAATATTATTATTTATACGGTCCGGTTCCGGTTCTAGCGGTTTATGGAAATCAAGAACCGAACTGGAACCGTGAACCAAAAATCCGGTTCAGAAACCGAACCGTTAAAGTTATATAGTTCCAGTTTGGTTTAAAACCCATATTTTCGGTTCTGTTATGGTTCGGTTTTACAGTTCTCGGTTTTTTCTCACCCCTAAACACGAGGTCCTTGGACTTTCCAAAACATTATCAGACGCATACAGTAATGTCCTTTAGATTTTCCGCAACGTGGTTAGGTGAATGGCAAATACTCGCAAGTTCTAACAGCTTTAGTTGAAATAATGGCTACAATTTCTTATAAAGGAGAACAGTTGGTTGATACATGCTAGTTAAACACCAGAAAGGGACAAAAACAAGAATAAAACTTCTTGATTATTCAAGCTTCCAGTTTTCATAATCCCAATCTCAATTGCTTTTGTTCCATGAGATCTTGTTTGTGGATAACTTCCTTTTCGCAGCTGCAGCCTTGAGAGTTCTCCCCGGCAGAATAATTGGCCGACAGAATATCACAATAAAGGCTACCTCTGTCAAGAAAACAGAGAAGCTTAACCAACAAAAAATAGTTCTCCTCCAGTTCCATATTAATCTCTTCAACTTAGGAAGCTGAGATTCTATATGCATCGATGCGGCATACACTTCAGGTATGCCAAAACCTGGTTCATATTTTGCTCTTCCTTCAATGGTCACTTTAAAACAAGCAGTTGGCTCAATCCCTTCTGTGAAATCCAGAGTGCCGACTTTCAAATTTTGCACTTCTGATTGAAAACCAGTAAGGAGAGGGATACTTCTGAAAAGGGTCTCAATGTACTGTATAGGCCGGCTTTTATATTGTAGCATGGTCGGATGGATTGAAGATGTAGTCACATTACCATCTGTGGACAAGGACTCGATCCTCACCTGCAGCCAAATGAGCAAGAAACATAAGCTTATGCTTAGGGTCAATACATTGGAAATGTATAAAACTCTCCATTATTACTAAAATGGGGGTTGCTCTGACATTAAGTTGCTATAGAAGTTCCCCTTGCATCAAACATGAAGCTCAGGACAGAAGTCACAATAACAACCAGAGGCTTCCGCTTATAGCGGGGTATGGGAGTCGGATGTACGCAACCATCCTATGTCATATGTATATATATTAGCCAAAGAATATGTGAAGATAGGCTAGTTACTGGCCATTGCTTACCTGGAAAATCCCAAGATTTCGGTTGTAATCTGACTCGGGCATTGTGAGTGAGATAGAAAGCTGCAACTTATTCTGATAAGCAATTGCAGATGCCTTTCTGTTTTTAGAAGTCAAATCCCCTGGGATTCCGATAACTGGAGAAGATATAATGGGCACAAAGGCAACAGGGCTAGTTTTGGTGTAATCAAAGTTGAGAATTTCAGTTTTCTCGATTGGTTTGTGAACCAAATTCCTCATGGCAATGCCACCAATAACAAATCCAAGAATAAGCAATCCAACCAGAACAAAGCAAACATTGATTGACCAAAAGAAGGCCCAACACATTCTCGCAGCCAATTTCAACATAGACTTTTGCATCTCGAATGGATCCAAGGCAAAAGACATCAACCTCATGCAAGACTTCTTGCACATCTTCACAAGCTTTTGCTTCATATGCTCTTTAGCCCATGTTAGAGTTTGAAATGGGAATATAAACACGGTTAACCATAGGTTAAGTAGCTTAAAAGGAAATCTAAGAAATCCCATTGCTAAATCAATCTGAAAACCAATTAATTTCAGCACCAAAACAGTTAAGAAAGCTACCACATCATTGCTTTCCATCCCATAAGTCAGTGGACTTGAATTTGTTTCAAGAAAAGACCACATGGGCTTCCCACTGACTTTGTTGTCTGAATATTGCACACCATATCTATCATTAATTCTTGTCTCTTTGGAGCTTTTCTCCTCATATATGTTTTCAAGATGAGAACAGTGTAGTGATCTTTGAGCAAAAAGCAGCTTATCAGCTCCGACAAGCAAAGAGTACTTAATCAATTTGACCAAATTGTTGTATGTCTTATATGAATCATTTGAGTAGTCCAATGTTTCATGATCGCCAACAGTTTCACCAATATTTTGTTCACCATTGGAGTCATCCATTGACTGCTTTTCAAATATTTAGTTCAAGAAACCAAGGCAGTATGAAGAAGTAATGTCAAGAGGGAATGAGATAAAAGTAAAGAGTTTTCTGAGATGAGAAATGGATATAAGGGTATGAGGCCCACTATATAGTTAAATCATTATCTCTGCGGATAGCAAATGTTTCCTTGGGATGCTTACTTTTGGCATTTTATGTTCCTTCTGTCCTTAATATCCTATTAAATAGAGAGTAAAAGGTTCTTTCATGCACAATGATATAATCATAATGCATAGGATAAGTTTTAGATGACTACATTAAGATTTGTATAATGGATTTATATATGATCAAGGTTGTTGCTTAGTTATATCATATCAATGCTATATTGTGTAGCATTTGTGTAGAAGATTTCTTGTCAATATTGTCACATGCATTCACTCAATGCAAGCCAAAGTAGAGAAGGAATTAAAGAGAGCCTTTAGCGAGTAGCTCAGTTGATATTCAGATGACAGATTGTGACATAAATGTTGTAGGTTCAAGCTTTGACAGCCGGAGTGTGGGTTCTATGATCACGGTTGGTATGAGGTGTTGACAGTTGTAAAATATTAACTTACCTTGTATACGTGATTCTATAGGAGACAATTAGGGATTGTGATTTGGAGAGAAATCAGGAAATGTAATTAGGACAAATTATGTATACCATAATTAGGCTAGCCTGTAATACTTTAAATATAGGATTGTACTACACAGAAAAATCAATCAATGAAAATGGAATCGTTTCCGCTGCAATCTTGCTCTAACTTGGTATCAGAGCAGCAACGTTCCCAACGATTGTGAGAGTTTTCGGCATAGGCTCAGAAAACTTTCATCATTGCCTTTTTTTTACCTTTCCCGGCCAATATTTCGGCCACCTTACGAATACCTTTCCCGGCCATTGTTCTGGCCACCGGATCAAGTACCTTACCTTACCAGATTCTGCTCTGTTTTCTTCTGCTCAGACACATACAGTGTCATCCCTGCATAACCCTCTCTCTTAGCCTGCACGCAACAAAACCACAATGTCAGAAATTCCTCAACCACATAAGCCCGACAATACTGCAAGTCCAGGGGACTTAGCAATTCAAGTAGCTCAAATTCTCAAAGATAGCCTGCATACCACCAATGCACAACCTGTGCTACCTGAGAATTTGAACATTGCTGTTAAACTGACAGGTAGCAATTATGCACTCTGGTCCAGAATTATTTACAGAGCAATACTCGGACGAGGACGAAGTTCACATCTCACAGGGGTTCCCCCACCACCAGGACCAACAGACCCGAAGTATCCTAGGTGGGAACAAGATGATAATTCTGTTTTCACCTGGATCCTACAGAATGTAGATCCGAGTATGATTAACAATGTATCTCGATACCCAACCGCGAAAGCCCTATGGGATGGGCTAGCGCTAACATACGGTTCAGGGGGGGACTCATTACAGGTGTTTGATCTGCACCGAAGGGCTAATCACATCCGACAAGGAGAAGGCTCGCTTGAGGCATGTTGGAATAGCCTCCAAGATCTATGGGTGTCCATTGATACACTGGACACTAATCCAATGAAGTGCCCAGAAGACATAGGCATCTATAACCAAAAAATGCAAGAATTTCGCCTATATCAATTCTTATCAGCCATCAATGACAAATATGAAACAGAGAAGAAGGAGTTGCTGAAAAGAACACCCTTACCAAACGTGGAGGCCGCGTTTTTTGAGATAAAGAGAGCAGAGTCCAGGTCTGGACTCATTAAACATACCCCCTCAGATTTAGTCTCTTCACAGGGGGTTGGACAGGGGCTGACGGCCAGGACTTCAAGCAGCCGTGGCCGTGGTCGTGGACCACAGTCAGACCGTGGCAACACCGAACGGGGACAGCCATCAGGGCCATCTTCTCTTCGCTCAAGCACCACGAAAATGGACAAGAGTCATCTCGTATGTGAGCATTGCGGGAAAAAAGGCCACAGCAAGGATTCGTGCTTCCAAATCCTCGGTTACCCCGATTGGTGGGAAGGTAAGAAAATTTCCCCTGCAGGAGGAAAGGTTGCAGCCACCAGGAGCTGTGAGGACACAGGCGGCGGCAGCAACCCTACAGGAGAAAAGAAGGCAACTGGCGAAAATGAAGGAACAGACGGCGCAGGAGGTAAATGGGGGTTGGGTGAAAACCCTAACCCCCAAACCCTTTTTAATCCCCAAATTGCACAGAAGGCCCCTGAACTATTTGCACCCGTCCCCCCTTCCCTGTTTCATAATGTTAATATAGTCCCTCATTATTCTGAATTACTGTCTCAACACCCCCAGTTCCCGAAAATTACTCATAATACCCATCATAATTGCAATATTACCCCATTCCCTCCTATAGTCTCTCACCCAGCTCCCGATGACCCCCCTATAACCCACCATCCCTCACTCAAGTCCAGTGCATATACTGCCCATACCCCCACTCACCACAATTCATGGATATTTGATTGTGGTGCTACCGATACAATGTCTTTTGACCCACATGATTTTATTACTCGTTCCTCTCCCACTAAGTCACATGTTGAGACAGCTAGTGGGGAGAAGATCCCTGTTTCAGGGGGTGGATCCATTGCTATCACTCCACATGTCACCTTAAAAAATTGCCTTTTTGTACCCTCGCTATCTACTAAATTACTTTCTATCAGTCAACTCACCAAGGAATTGGATTGCGTTGTTCTTATGTATCCCTCGTTTTGCGTGTTGCAGGACATTCATACTCGGGAGATCATTGGACGTGGTACTGAACGTGATGGTCTCTACTACGTAGATGCGGTGGTGCAACAGGGTAAGTCTAATCTTGCCACCGGATCGGTTACTCGTCAGTTGTGGTTATGGCACCGTCGCTTAGGACATCCATCATTTAGTTATTTGCAAAAACTTTTTCCTGCTTTATGTTCCCCTACTTTAAAAACATTGACCTGTGATATTTGCCTCCGGGCCAAACAACCGCGAGCGACTTACCGCTCTAATAATACTCGTGTGAGTCATATATTTTCTCTTATTCATTCTGATGTATGGGGCCCATCGCCATATCCTACTTCCCTGGGTTTTCGGTATTTTGTTACTTTTGTTGACGACTATTCTCGCATGACGTGGCTATACCTTTTAAAAAATAAATCTGATGTTGCCACAAAGTTTGTTGAGTTTTATAATATGATTAAAACCCAATACCACTCTACAGTTCAAATACTTCGCTCTGATAACGGTGGGGAATATTTTGATGGGGCACTTAAAGAATTCTTTATTACTCATGGCATTATTCACCAGACATCCTGCCCTGACACACCCGAACAAAATGGTGTGGCAGAACGAAAAAATCGCACCTTACTTGAAATGACTCGCGCCATGATGCTCGATGCGGCTGTTCCTCGGGGTTTTTGGCCGGAGGCGGTATCTACAGCCACTTATCTCACAAATCGTCTTCCTACTACTATCCTTAATCATAAAACACCCCTCGAAACCCTTTCTCGACACACTACCATCCCGTCCATTTTAACACTACCACCAAAAGTGTTTGGTTGCACTGTTTTTATACACATTCCCAAAGGCCATCGCACTAAACTTGACCCGTGTGCCGAAAAGTGTGTCTTTGTTGGTTACGCTTCTACCCAAAAGGGATATCGCTGTTATAACCCTCGCACTCGGCGTATCCATATTACCATGAATTGCATATTCCTCGAAACCGAGTTTTTCTTTGCCACCCCATCTCGGTCTCAGGGGGAGATAACTAATGATGATGATCCTCTCGATTGGTTGTCTAATAACAATTGGTTGGCGACTGGACCAACACGGCAAGTAGATGGCTCCGACTGCGCTATAGCTCCCTGCGACAGTACGGTCATCACGCAGGTACCCGGCCATGACTCTCCTCAGATGAATGCACCACAACAGGTAGACAAAGGTATACATAATAACTCTGATGATTCCATTTCTAGTGAGATTCCTGATGATGTTTTACCTGATATACCTATTGCTGCACCTGACACCCCTATTACACAATCTGAAAATCCAGTGACTAATTCAGAATACCTTGAGTTGGATCATATTAATGTTATGACAGGAGAACAGGGGCATGTGCTACCACCCAGGAAGAACAGGGGAGTGCCACCAGAAAGATACTCCCCTACTAAAGTAGCCCGAGCATCTAGATATCCCACAGTTATAGAAGGACCAGCAAAAGCTTTTCTGACCATGATCTGTTCAGAATCACTTCCTCGGAATGTAGATGAGGCGTGCACTCAACCAAAGTGGAAAGAGGCAATGCAAGAAGAAATGGATGCCCTCAGAAAAAATGATACGTGGGAACAATGTCAGCTACCACCAGGGAAACGAGCAGTGGGGTGTAGATGGGTATTTGCCATCAAACACAAAGCAGATGGTAGTATTGAAAGACATAAGGCAAGACTTGTGGCAAAAGGGTTTACACAAACATATGGAGTTGACTATTCTGAGACTTTTTCACCAGTCGCAAGGATAGATACAATTCGAGTATTGTTCTCTATTGCAGCTACTAAGAATTGGCCTCTGCAGCAGTTTGATGTTAAAAATGCGTTTCTACATGGTTCTCTAAAAGAAGAAGTGTACATGGAACCTCCTCCAGGTTTCTCTGACGAATTCAAAGCTGGACAGGTGTGCAGATTGAAAAAGGCTCTATATGGACTAAAGCAATCTCCGAGAGCATGGTTTGGAAGATTTACCTCTGTCATGAAAAAGGATGGTTATAAACAAAGTAATGCTGATCATACACTGTTCATCAAAAGAAAGGGAAGTTTGGTTACTTGTCTTATTATATACGTTGATGATATGATTATTACTGGAAATGATACTAATGAAATTTCTCGTCTCAGGAAACATTTGTTCACACTAGTCGGAGGCAATGTAGTCACATGGAGAAGTAAAAAGCAGAAGGTGGTAGCATTGTCAAGTGCCGAAGCAGAGTTTCGAGGTATAGTTAAAGGTATTACTGAAATTCTTTGGATCAGGAAGTTACTTAGCGATCTCGGATTTATGACGACCGATCCAGCAACTTTGAAGTGCGATAACAAGGCGTCAATTAGTATTTCGGAGAACCCCGTACAACATGACCGCACTAAACACGTTGAGATAGACAGGCACTTTATAAGAGAAAAGCTTGATGATGGAACAGTTACACTTCCATATGTATGCTCCGAAGATCAGCTTGCAGATATCTTGACCAAGGCAGTAAACGGGCGAATCTTCAAATATGTGTTGCGCAAGTTAAACATCGGCGATCCCACTGTTCAACTTGAGGGGGAGTGTTGACAGTTGTAAAATATTAACTTACCTTGTATACGTGATTCTATAGGAGACAATTAGGGATTGTGATTTGGAGAGAAATCAGGAAATGTAATTAGGACAAATTATGTATACCATAATTAGGCTAGCCTGTAATACTTTAAATATAGGATTGTACTACACAGAAAAATCAATCAATGAAAATGGAATCGTTTCCGCTGCAATCTTGCTCTAACATGAGGTTGATTTCAATATAGACTTAGGCCTATAAATCCAGTTTGAGATCTGTTCCTTGTAGTTACCAGTGTAATACATTTCCAACTAAAAAGTCGTTGGATGATTCTGATTTGTATATTCCACAAAATCTCATGGGACTGAGATAGTGGAAGTTTGTGGGATCATTAACCTTTTTGTGACATGAAGGAATTAAAGACCTCAACCAACAAATGGAATCATTGGTTATATTAGGTTACAAATCATAGACAATTCCAAACTTTAGAGAAATAAAATAAAATGAAATATTTTGTGCGACACGGGTACTGCGTAGATACTATTGTGACGTTGTCGCCAAATAGTAATCGCGTTCCTTCTTTCAACTAATTTTCATGCAATTCATACTGAAGCTATATTTTTATATTAAGTCATTGGTGTCTATCAAGAAAGCACATATCAAAGATATGTCAATTTGTCGTGTCACTTAATTACAATACATAAGGCACGGATAAAATATTTTGTCAATGTATGAAGGTTTTCACTTACATCAAATGGAATAATTTTATCGAGTGTAGAGCAAATCAACGTGACCCTTTGTAATAAAACTTATTCGATCTTGTAAGAAACTCAACTTATCTTTTTCTACCGTCGGAGTCTTCATATGCGGCTTATGTAAGGTGGTGTTTCACATTGAAAACATAGCATAGTTTCGATAGTACTCGGGATGAGATATTGTAATAGAATGACAACAATTAGAAACCTCAGTAACACGCAGTGTGGGCGTT
This sequence comes from Eustoma russellianum, assembly GCA_036186865.1. Taxonomy (NCBI): domain Eukaryota; kingdom Viridiplantae; phylum Streptophyta; class Magnoliopsida; order Gentianales; family Gentianaceae; genus Eustoma; species Eustoma russellianum. The sequence continues at coordinate 4,726,063 of AP025048.1, read as the reverse complement.
TTACTGTTGTTTGGGTTAGTACAGGTCAAAGGCTGTAATATCCACTTGGTTAGGCAACGGGTTGGTGACTCCGTTTGCAGTGAGTGCCTTATGTGGGATTCATTAGATTAGTTTTATCATTCTAGGAGGTCGTTAGGCTCCTGATTTGTTTTTCCACTAATCTTTTGAAGCTAGGACCATCATAGGTGGACGCTGGATTTTTGATTTGCTTCTCCACTAGTTTCTTGGGGCTATAACCATCATAGGAGACCGTTACACTTCTAAAACTGGGACCACTATAGGATACTAATGAACTTCCGATTTGCTCATTCACTAGTCTCTTGAACCTTTTTGGAGTAAACAACAAAATGATGAATAACATTGATGTACACACATCTCAATGTGGATGGTTTCAGGTAATCCCATACCTTCTTATTGGCGGAGCTCGTGGGTCTGAAATCTTTGTGGATTTGGTTGGTAATTTTCTTTACCTTTTTGCTTATTCTTCCCTATTACAACATGTTACAATCGGGCTGAGATCTAAAGAGGCCATTTGTTAGGCCAAAAAAGAGGCACCCAATAAACACATGACACGTGTCATGCCTTTTTTGAAAAAAAAACCATCTTCCCCAATCACATTCCCCCCGCCCCCCTACAGAATTCCTGTTTTCTGAAATTGCCTGCGGCCTCTCTCTGACGAGGCTGTCTTCTTCTGCCATTCTTTCCTTCTACCCCTTTTCAAGTTCCTCAAATTTGCTTTCAATTCCCTCATCTTTTACACCAATAGTTCTCGTCCCAAGAACTTCAAGAGCTCCCTAATCAACAGCTAAAGGACCTCTTCAAGAATAACTTGCAGGGCCGCTGAATATAAGTTTCCTGACCCCTTTGTTGCTGCTGCAGCTGCGAAGAAAACTAAAGGTAGTGAAGCCAGAAGAAAGATTACCCGAAGAAGACGTGGGTAAATCGGAGTCCAGCGATGTACCAGCGGCCAAGGAGGAGGCGGGGAAGATGAAGTTGAAAGAGGTGGGTGGACGAAGCAGGATTCTGTGGGAGGGGAGGGGAGAGAATTAGGCAAAATTTTGATTTTTTTTAAATTTATCTCCTGCCACGTGGCAGACTCTTATTGGAGGTCATATTTGGTCTCATAGGGAGCCTGCCCTGATCCAACCCGGTTACAATCAACTTGTGATTGTAAACGGCACGCACATCCACACGTATGGGGATGCCCCATCGTTACTTAGCCATTATTAACATCAAAATTTGATAATATACATAAATAATACACACACATATAAATATACATACATACATACATACATATATATGTGCGTGTATATATGTATGTATGTATAACCACACACACATACATATTAGACAGATACATTTATACATTTATTCTCACATGTGGAGAGAGCTATAAATTTTTTTGATTGAATAGATATACCTATAGTTGTAACTAACCAGTTTAATATATAATGAAAATGTAGAAAATAAATGTTAAATCTCCGAAAACAAATAAACTGATGAAAACTAGGACTGGCCACCACTCAAGATATGTACATATGTTATGGCCTCTCTTGAAGGGAGAAAGTAAGTGTGTACCAATTTATTATTTTTTTTTTGGTTCATCGATTTTACATGTTACGGGGAAGAATTTCCCCTTTTTCTTTTGGAGGATCTTAATCAGACCTTGATCGACCTCTTGAATCTAGTCGGGGCATGTCGGCCCACTAATTTCAATTTTGGGCAAATTTCGTCTATATACATATTAGTGGAACGAAATTGTTTTTGACCTATATTATAAAATTAATTTGCTTATATGCACAAAGATTTGTAACTTTTTCTGAAAACACTTTGAACCGTTAAAAGAGAGATATAAAACAAGATAGACGTATGAGATATATAATGTATTTCGGTGACGTGTTGGCTAACGAAATACCAAATACAACAATGTCATCAACACTGTGATGAAAATGATCGTGATACATTGTTAATTTTTCTGAAAACACTCCGAAACACTAATCATCATCATCATCATCCGTACCCAGTATAGTTGTATGAGATATACACTATAATTCGGTGAATGAAACAACAAATACAACAATGTCATCAACACCGTGATGAAAATGATTGTAATACGTTGAACACTATAATGACGGTGTGTAGTTGCGGTTGGGATCTGAGAAGGCAAAAAGTGAGGCAAAATATGAGGCCTCCAATCACGCGCTGCCACGTGTACAAGTAACTATTTTTTAAAAACAAAAAAAAATTAAACTTCTTACACTTTTGTACACGTGGCAGCGCGTGATTGGATGCCTCATATTTTACCTTACTTTTCACCTCCTCAGATCCCAACCGGTGTAGTTGTGACATTTTATATTTGTTGTACTGGACACCGTACTTCGGTGATTGAACCTTGGTTATAAACACGGGATGAGATCTCCTCACCGCGCGGTGAGTCACCGCGCGGCCCAGGACGCGACACGTGGCAGCAGTAGGGGGTGGTGAGGCTGGATGAGGGTTACCCTCACCCAGCCTCACCACCCCCACTTTTTGCCACGTGTCGCACGGTCACGCATGCGGTGAGGGAGGAGCGGTGAGAAGATCCTATCCCTATAAACACACCATACTTCGGTGATAGGACACCAAAAGGATGGTGTGAAAGAAAAATGTAAATCGGATAAATACAAACATTATGAAGAAATTTTATATGATTTAAGTTTGAAAACATTTTCTTTGGATATATTAAAATGCAAACAAGAAATATATCATACTTGAAACCAGTAGAAAGATTTATTGTACACATTTTGCGAAGCCTAGAGAGGCGGAAACAGTAGCTTTTAGGATGAAGCCGAACCAATATGATAGACAGGCGAAGAGCTAAGCCACCAATGTCGTGGCAAAGGAGGCCTACTGTACCTATACTTACATTTTTAATGAAACTTCATCATTGGAATGTCTATCCACACTACATATCCAAATGGATTATTGATGAAAAATGTCACTGAGTTTGACTTCTTGCAAAAAAATATTTCGAAACCGCTGGATAACCGAAGAAACTTCATCAACATCAAGAATAGTAGGTTTAAAAAAATGAAAAGGGCTTAGGAAAAGAAACTTGATCTTATTCAATCACGAGCTAGATGAAAAAGGAGACTGAATCAACCGTCAAGAGTCTTATACTAGTAACTCTTTGATGAATGGAAAGGACTTTTGTGTGACGTTGCATTATTGACATCAGAAAGAAAGTCAAATCTTGAAAGCCAATACACAAAAAATGATTCGTGCTAAAGAAAAATGTGCATGGTGGAGTAGATCCTTCTTAAAAAGTTGATGTTTTCTTAATTGATGAAGATGTATTTCTATGGATGAAAGGTGTTATTGTCCATTTCTTTTCGAGTAGTATGTTGAGCAACTTTCGTCCAAAAAATAGATCAGCACCTTCAAATTTAGTTTCGATAGGCTCTTCACAATGTATGATGTTATGACTTCTCTTAGCATGGTTCTAATTTAACTTGAATTATATAGTTATGCTAAGATAGAAATAACATAGTATTTTTGAAACATAAAGAGTATATATTTGAAAGGTCACAAGAAGCATTTCAGATTCTTTTACCGATTTTTTATCCAGCCTTACACTTCTTTGCTGGCCACTAAGATCCGGACCGCACGAGAAGATCCGAAGGGCAACAGGCCTCGGAGGATACCTCGGAATTTAATCACATGATCAACAAATTCAAGGAGTCAGTAATATAGATCGGGTTCGTATTTCGTATCCCATTTCTATACAATTTTAATAAATCTGATTGTGACTGCTACATCCACTTTCACACATATAATGTTTATTATTACAGTGACGTTTATATTGACTTATATAAGAATTATTTAAGGATCTAACGCATGATTTATGTATGTAATTTCCAGGTAAAAGCTTTCTCTTTAGTGATTGCAGGTCAACCTAGCGGGTTCAAATCTCCTCATCCCTACTCCCTCACCGCACGCGTCACCGCGTGACACGTGGCAACAGGGGAGGGTGGTGAGGCTAGATGAGGGTTACCCCCATCCAGCCTCACCGCCCCCACCTGGTGCCACGTGTCGCGCTGTGAACCGCGCGGTGACTCACCGCGCGGTGAGGAGATCCCAACCCCAACCTAGCATACTTTCTGCTGGCCACATCAAGCTCAATGGCAGATTCCGGTAGTTCATTCTCTATCTCTAAGGTCAATATGAGTTCATTTCTTTTGTTTTTTTTTTTTAAAAAAAAAGTTGGAGTCTTTAGGTTTGATGAGCATATGAATGTAAATGTAGTTACTTATTGTATACGTTTTGTAAAATGCCATTGATAAAGACACCTCCAATATTTATGAGCCATATCTATTTTTCTTTTTTATTACAAATAGTTATGTTGTGATTTTAATGTCTATGTATTTCAATTAGTTATGTTACTATTTCATCAATGTTTTTACCACTCTTCATCTTCTAGATTTAAATTTTCAACACAAATTTTCAACGTAAATGACCATGGTCTTGTTAGAGGTTTTGAGGTTGTATACACCACGCCGCATCTCACCAAGGTGAATGTTAAAGAAACCGAGCTCGAAAAGTACAAGATTCCGGCAGGGTAAAGATCATGATGCCATCATCACTACTACATATTGCCCCCAAGTACTGTGGAGCTGATGCATCAGAATTCAACCCACAAATCCCCAAGTTTACCCCTTGTTGGAGAAAATAGAAAGAAATTAAAATTGGGCCAAGTTGCAAATTTGGTTAGCAACGTACTTTGAGCTAATATTATGATTAGTTTAACTACTGATAAGTAAAAACTAATGAGTCTTTAATTATCTACGCGACGAGTAGATAATTGTAGGTTTTTGAATCACTCGAATTCGATACCGGGTGAATGAGAAATTAATGCTCAAAGTAAAGGAAAAGTCAGCTCAGCTCGGACCGTACCTGGGCATGGGCTCAGGCAGCAGACGGAGTTGCGTACCTGATGGGCTCAGGTTGCGGACTGGGCTACAGGCCGGGCTGCAGGCTGCAGGCCAGGTCCTGTAGCACTGGGTCGGATCTTATCAGCCAGTGAGGAGTTTGTTCCGTTCAAATTCTCCAGGTTGTTAAGATTAGGCTAAGGTTAAATTTTGAAAAGTTGTTGAATTTTAACCGGCCGAGCTGATCTAAATTTGTTATGATCTGACGGCTCAGGTTGAACAGTTAGTTGATCTGACGGCTGAGAGCAGACCTGGTGCGATTATCTGATCCAGTGGTTCAGACCGAACTGGTAACTGATCCTACGGTTGAGATCGGACTGACTGTAACAGAGTGACCTCAGAATTTCCCTATAAATAGTGGGTTATCTGATCTTTGTGGTCACTCACTGAGAAATCCGATTTTCTTCTTCTCTTTCTCTGCAATCTCTCTCGCTGCATATTCATTCTCCCTCATATACACTTCTGCATCAGTATATCGAGACGTTCAGGACGTCTTAACAGGTTCGTAGAGTTCAACGCTACAGTTCCGTTCGTCTGAACTGATCTCCGTTGTATCTTAGGAGACAGTTACTCTATCCGGTCGGGCCCAATATACTTGAGCAATACGTCTTAAGGACAGAGTCATGTACTCACCTCGGATCTCTGCTCAGTTGAGCTGTGAAGGTTATTGCCAAACTGAGCTCTGCTTTGTGCTGAGCCTAGCTGACTGGGAATCGTAGCACTGTTGTTGTACAGTGTTGTTGTGTTGAGTCTGCTGTGTGCTGAGCTCTTCTGTTGGCTGAGAACATTCGTTGTTCTACAGCATTGTCGTATTGAGCTCTACTCGGCTGAAGCGGCTGTAAGCACAACGGTTGGTTGTTGTGCTGAGGTGTCGAGGTCGGCAGGTCGGTGGTAAGCCCATAACGCAAATACAAATGTGCCGACTAGACTGATCTGATATGTCTGATCAGACTGACTCTAGTTCAGCTCGACTGGATAGTTGACAGCACATAACTCATGTTCTGAAGTGTTGTTCAGTTAAGGTCTGCAGGTCGGCTGACTGTTTAGAACGCAAACTCAATTGCGCTATCTGAACTGTCTTGACTTAGCATATCTATCCGGTCTACCCTGAACTCGGTAGGCCGGCCACTGCTGTACGGAAGTCAATTTTGTCTGACTTGAATTATTTCCAACACACCATGCGTCGCTTTACTGAATTGTATTTCATTCATTTGTTTTAAAAAATTATTGTCACAACTGTTGTTAGGAAGAAGTGACCCAAGAATTCCATCATTTCTTAGTGGACATGCAAGACAGAAATTTAGAAATCGCAGGTCTGCACGTGTACTTCTTTCGATCATTACCAATTTCGCGTCAGTAAAATATTATTCTTTTGATTGTATTGCACTGAAGGAGCACAAATTAGGACCATGTTATCTAGTTTTTAGCTTTACTTATAAAAGAATAGTTGAAATTCACGTGATCTTAAATTTAGATTCGAACTTGATCCAACCTTTTACTCGTTCATGTTTGTGCTTTAGTTTCCATGTAAAAACTCGTGCCATTTTTTTTTTAATAATCTCGGGCCCCATAATCTTTAGCGTATTATCTCACCCGGTCACTCCGCCAAATATACTCTAAAGCCCGTCAAAAGGAGAAAAATACACACATTTCCTTTTTTTTATGTGATAATAAAAAGACTCAAACTCAAACATCGATGCATGAACATGTTACCGCAAACACGGACTATATATATATGTGTGCGTGCGCGCGTGCGCGCGCGCATTTTATGTGTTATAATAGAGAGAGTCAAAACCGAATACTTGGGGTATGGATTATACAAAACAGTGGCTACACCTAAGGCTATTTTCGTCGGGTGAAGAATATTGAGAAAGCACAAAGGAAAAATGATTCTTTTTAATGATAATTAAGGCTACTTATTAGTGATCTATAAAAATAAAAATCTACGTAGAAGTCCTTGATCCCGATTTTAATCAATGTTGAAATGATTCGGTACCAACCGCAAGGTTTGTGCTTGTTAGTTTGTCTTGGTATGAATTCAAGCTTGTATCTTCATTAATGGTTTGTAATTTTCATAAACAAGGATATTTACATTAGTAACTACTTAAACAAATTAATCAGTATGTTAACTAAAGTTTCGTAGATGACAAATTAATCATGTAACTTATTTAGCAATAATCACATCAATTTTTAATTTATAAATCATCAATTAATATCTTTTAAATTTTAAACATAACTGCTTATTTTTCTTCCACCGTCCAGGAAAAAATTAACTAAGCCCTACCATTTTGGTATGCTGAAGTTTTAATTGGAAAAAATAAAGGTAATTAAGATACTCTATCAAGGCACAACTTTGTTACTACGATCAAAACCCGATCAATGTGGTCACAGTACATGATAGAATCAGGAGTAGTTCAACGAATGGTAAAAATGCATGTTTGAACATCTTAAGGTAATATATCTAATTGGGCATCCGTTTAAGTCAACCTAAAACAATATTATTAAGCTAGATAAAATATAATTTTTTTTACTGAAATGATACAAAAACAGTCTCTTACACAAAGTGTGGAACTGGATACATCAGATTGTAAAGCGATCCGATCTCTTCTCTGACCATACCCAAACGCAAAAGCCTAGTACACAAGGAACAAACAACGTCAGCTAAACTATATAAACAAGCACAAGCAAGCAAACTTCTCCAACAACGGCAAACCATCAACTAAAAATCGTGTATTTTGTTATTTCCATGTACGTTTTTCCAACCATGCTTTTTGTTGCTTTCCTTCTCCTCCTTCTTGGCCATCATCGTCTTGGCCAAACCAATGCACAAAACTGCAACTTCTTCAATGAAGGAAGTTGGGTTTCTGATTCATCCTATCCTCTTTACGACTCCTCCGGCTGCCCTTTTATAGAGCATGAATTTAACTGTCAAAGAAATGGTCGCCCAGACAAAAATTACCTCAAATATCGTTGGCAACCCCAAGGCTGCTCCTTGAAAAGGTAATTATCTGATAACAGAGCAACCCATTTTATCTTATAAAATTTTTGGTATTTTGTTGTAACAACAGTCTGTATGTCCGTTAATTTTGTAATAAAAAACGCGTTGCATAATCTTATTCCACAAATTTGACGTTGTTCTTACCTATTTGTCACTTTGAGTTTGCTCTATGTTTGCACGTAGCACCATTTGGAAAGTGTTTGTCTTTTTTAACACTTGAATTTGAATTTGAATTTGAAGAAAGATTACGACTAAAATCAATAATTAGAATGGGGCCGGGAATTTTGAGAAGAGAGGACAGATGAAGAATTCTTTTGTGCTTCAAAAGTTCAAGTGCCAGTTCGAGTGGTTTGATTGGGAAGCATGAACGTGTGAGCCACCTTGCATGACCACGATAGATATGCCTATGTAACTACCTTATCCAACTTACAACTTTTCCTCGTTTGTTCTACCACTTTTTTGGACGAATATTAAATATTTGTACTTCATTTTTATTTTCAACTAGAGATAAATTAGGTTCTCGGTGCATTAGTTTCCTGCGTTTTCATGCGGTTTGGAGAGAGGCAGGATCGCTTCGTGATCTAATGTAGTAGCTTTATCTACACTTTTGTACAAGATGTTTCTTTGGCTCAAACTTATGATCTCAAAGTCACAAAGAAACAACTTTACCAGTTGTTCCAATGTCTGCTCTCTCATTTTCGATGGGAGAATACAAGAAAAGATAGAATAATTATGGTATTAATTTTCCTTTTCGTTTTCTATCCACTTGTGTGTAGGAATGCCATAATTTGCATCTAAATTACGTCAGGGCATGTCTTTTAGTTTTGCACCAAAGAAAAAGGAATAATAAATTAGCTAAAAGAAAATTTGAACACCACACCAAATCCCATCCTGCGGACCAAAACTACCTTTCTCTCATGTTAGTAGTCCTTTAAAAAGTCTAGCTGTTATTATCAAAAGTCAAAAGAAAACCTGAAATGAAAATTAAAAAAAATGAAATATTAACAAACAAAAATTAATAATAATGTTGTCCTTTTTGTTGAATTAAATAATTGTTTTTCTGCAGATTCGATGGCAAAGATATCTTGGAAAGATTTAGAGGAAAAAGCTTCATATTTGTTGGAGATTCGTTATCACGAGACCAATATATGTCTATGTTGTGCCTCTTATATACGTCAGTGCCGGGCATCAAGTACAACGAAACAAGGGTTGGAGATGTTTCCACCGTCACCTTTGAGGTAATTCCAAAAACCATACTAACATAATGCATGTATATATATACTTCCACAAAACTCGTTTTAGAATATAGATAACGATACTGTTTATTTTTGTAGTAAAATCTTATAATAATAATAATAATAATAATAATAATAATAATAATAATAATAATAATAAGAATAATAATAATAATAAAAGTTGTCGTACAATGTCTCCTTTCAACCAATCGATACGCCTCAGTAGAGTTGCTTTTGCTAAAACCCGAGCAGTTTCTTAAAAACTCGCTTCAGATATGAAACTTTGAGTATTGAAAGATGCTCTTGTTGTTTCGAGTAAGGTGGCTCGGTAACAAATCGTTTGTTCCAAAGAGCGTCCTATGGCAGCAATTCAATTAGTTCGAGTAGAATTTGTTTTTGTAAGAATTCTTAATTCATGAGTGGTAACGGAGGGATTTATGTTATTACAAACAGAGACTAAAACAAGTGTTGGATATAAAATCAAGTCTTTTTTTTTCTAATTTTCATCTAGCTTACTCTAATTTAATTGAAGTTGATAAATTAGATTCGGTTAAACACTCCAAATATGGAGTTTGCTTATTTGCTCCCTTAAACCTACGTCGGGTAGGAAAAGGAAATAAATCAATATAATGTTCCATAAGACTTTTTTCTTTTTGCCAATGCATTCACCACGCTAAAGAACTTTATATATCGTCTTAATGCATTTCCTAAAATTTAGAAAACAAGTCATAGATTCATGCATATGCATTTTTTTAGTCGATTCATGCATTTTCTAACAAGAAATAATCGTATGGTCTCAAATATCGTTTTTCATCCATGGTCTTTCTCACTGACCCATCTCATATGTGGATATCACATTCCTAACCCACCAAATTGTCATAATCATGAATGGACCATCAATTTTGTTGGGACAAAAAGATTTGATTTCTTTCTAGCATGGTATGTAATGAGAAATTTTCAATAAATTAGGTCCCTACATTTTTTTGTTGTGCATGTTCTTTTATTTTGCTTTTATGTTTCCCTTTCTTTTCCTTTGGGGAAGGTGGAGGGGGGAGGGGGGACTATGTGGGATGAAATATCTTTTTTTCTTTTTTCTTTTTTGGTAACTCGTGTGGGATGAACGTTTAAGTTCGGTCGAGTGCCCCACTATTCTCCAATAATTTTATTGTAAACCCTATAATATCTTGAGTGTATCTTAATTGTATCACTTCTAAAAGTTATAGAGAGTGTCACCATTATTCTCTTATAATTTTATTTTGACTCCTTTAGTCTATAATATATTAAGTAAATTCTAATTGTGTACTAAAAAATATAGTTCTGTACACATACTTTACGAAAATATAGTCATTCAGACATTTTACCATACACTTTCTAAAACGCACTCTTAAAGCATTTTGTCCCTCCGCTTATAATTTTTCCTGCATCCGTCCATGTACACACACACATATATATGAATTATATGTGTATGTATTGTGTGATGGTGGTGGTTGGGGGGGGGGGGGAGAGGTGGTATGAATATATATATATATATATATATCTGTTTGAACGTTATCTTTCTATGTCATATACAAACTGATGTATAAGGGTTGCAGGGCTATGGAGTTAAAGTGAGTCTTGATAGAAATGTATTTCTGGTGGATGTGGTAAAGGAACAGATGGGCAATGTACTAAAGCTTAATTCAGTAGCAGTGAAAGCTCCGATCTGGTTACAAAATGATTTCCTCATCTTCAACACATACGAGTGGTGGTATTACAGAGGAGCTAAGCAACCGTTAGTCCAATTATTACTCTCGAGCAAAGATTCACTTTAATATATAGTGGATATATTAAAAAGATATTATAACTTTCCTGAAATATAATTAAGGAAATTTTATGTATATTGCAGATGGAATTATGTTGAAGTAGAAGGCAAGATTATGAAGGACGTGGACAGGACTTTTGCTCTAACCTCAGGACTTAATACATGGGCTGATTGGGTGGATTCTGCCATTGATCCTTCAAAGAAATCTGTTTTCTTTCAGACGGTTTCACCTTCTCATTACAAGTAAGTTCTCACACATGCATACGCACAATGTACATAATCAGCTGAATGTTTGAAATTTGTTCATGATTATATACGTTTTGGAACTTGGATTACATGAGATCATACATATATCCACTCAAAAACTTAAGACAATGGGTGGTTGTACTTCATACTCTTATAACCCGTATTTTTTTTTTCAAAATGGTCAATGTGAGACAATATTCTCAACACTCCCACTCATATGGCAATACGACTTGACATACACACGCGATTTAGAATGCACCCTCAATCAAAAATATGGCAACGTGGCTTGACATACACACGCATCTTAGAAACTGTTTTCAATCATAAACCACAAGTCATGCATGAACGTCTGAACTTGGGTGAGGAGACAATAAATGATCAAACCATGTGCCAGACAAAGTATGAGTTCGCATTTTAAATTGGCTCTGATAACATGTTGAAACTTAGGCTCATGAAATTGGGCTTACATAAGGTGATGTCCATATCCACTCAAAACCTTAAAGCAATGGATGTTGTTACTTCATCCTCTTATGATCTATATATTTTTTCTCAAATTGATTAATGCGAGACATTATTCTCAACCATGCAAAATCTTTATAAATTAGAAACAAACGTGTTACGTTGGTTGTTCTTGAAATTCTTCCATGTAATATCTAAAAACCTTAAAGAATTTGAAATATTTCATCACTCAATTGATTATACCACGATTCTTTAGATGCGACATTCACCTTCTACTGTTCTTCATAATTATTATGAACTTCGTAATTTTTTTAAAATTTATTTTACAAAACACCTTCAATAATTTCTACTTTCTGCTTCTTTTGTATCTAACAGTTCAAGCGAGTGGAATGACCCGAAGGGTAATAAGTGTGTGGGGCAAACCGACCCGGTGACGGGATCGGTGTATCCTGGAACTCCACCAGCAGGATTAGAATTGCAGAAAAGCGTGTTAGGAACAATAAAGAAAGGAGTGAAAGTGCTGGAAATAACGCACCTATCACAGTTCAGGAAAGATGGGCATCCTTCTCTTTATGGGGCTAATGGAAAGTCCGGCATGGATTGCTTGCATTGGTGCATTGCTGGAGTCCCTGATATTTGGAATGAATTATTATACAATCTTATTATTTAGACTTTTTTTTATATCATAAGTTCAATAATCAACATATAGATTACATTGTCTCAAAAAAAAGAACATATAGATTACATTTGAACTATTTGAATGGTTGTCTGTCTTTTCTCTGTCCTTTTTTTTCTTTTTTTTTTCCGTTGGTGTTAAAAACTAAAAAGGTTGACTATAGTAGACATATGGGTGAGGTTGACTCCACCGACAATATGAACATGGAAAAGTTTGAGGAGTATTTTGTTATCCCCGGACATATCATAATAGTTTCAGTTAGGGGGCTTCGAAAATAACGTTAAGAGTTCGAACTTTGCTAAAAGCAAGAATGTTTGAACCCTTCCAGGCTAACTGCATAGTGTGGGAGCACTATTGGCCCGTGGAATGACCTGATAGGCTGACAATCCATCTCGTCGGTTGTTCCTTCGGTGACAATGGACTCCTTGTGCTATCCATGTGCTATGACAAATTTCTATTAGTAAGTCTTGGAACCTGATTTACATTTCTATACACCCGTGAGACCGTATATGGCAACCTTGGAAAAGTTTGAGGAAAACGGGATAAACAGGAAGAGAGAGATAAGATTGGCTGTTCATGTTGGGGTCTAGTAATATGTTGTGTGTGTGTGTGTATATATATATACAGACGCACGTAAGATGAAAAGAATACATATATACATATACACACATATAATATATATGTATATATATACACACATATAATATATATGTATACACACACATATAATATATATATATATATATATATATATATATATATATGATGTAATCTATTCCTAAGACCCTAATTATATATATATATATATATATATATATATATAATTAGGGTCTTAGGAATAGATTACATCCGCTGATGTTAGGGTCTTCAACCAGTCTCATCTTCTACTTTATCATTACACCGTTCAGTCTCTCTCTTTCCACTACATCACCGCCCCCTACGGCAAGCACCACCGTCAAGGGGTGGGGACCATTAATTCTGGCTCCTTTAGCTTGGTTCCTCATGGAGAGCCCAACCCTCTGGCTCACTCTCCTCCTCTTCCCTTTGGGCCAACAACACTCAAATCCCAAAGCCCATTTCCTCATCTCCATCTTCCTGACCCACTATTTTCACCGCGCAATCATCTATCCTCTCAGGCTCTTTATCCAATCCCCTCGCCGGAAAATGTCCAACCAATTACCGTTTATTACTGCTGCAATTCCGTTCTTTTTCAATAGTTTCAACGCTTGAATATTGATATTGATTAAGTAGATTTTCTATTTGGTACTTTCTTTCATTCTACAAAGATTGAAGTCATGAATAGGTTTTCTTGAAAGAGCTCCACCAACAGCTGAAGCCGACTCACACCTCAGGTCCCAACTCCGCTACCGCCAAATCAGCAGCCAACCATCTCTCCACCACCGTCAAATCAGCAACCAAAATTCCCTCCACACATCACCTCCAAATCAGCAACCCAACGCCCCCAGCTGAATCCACTAAAATCCACCACCGTCTCTCATTTATTCTGCTAAAGTCATCAGCAACTCCACCGCCGAACATCTCCTTCTCCTCCGGCCCCACTATTGCACCACCATTTCAAAACACCCCTCTCTCACCTTCACCCTTGAGGCCCAATAACTTATCCTCCGACTTTATATTACATCTGTTGATGATGGACTGAATTTTTTTTTTGGTTAATATATTATTGGGCATATCCAGAGGAGACTGGTTTGAGTTGATGAGATCATACCAATTGTATTGAAGTTTAACTAAACTAATATGACATAATTTCATTAGAGAACCTGAGACAGAGGACCTTACCAACCGGATGACACGAAGTAATATGAGAAAAAGCGAAAGATTAGAAGGTGTGATCCAGACGACAACAACAAAAACATTACTCCATTGCCTTAGAGTCTCTCGCCTATAACGGGTATGGAGGGTCAGATGTATGCAATCATACTCATATGATAAAAACATACATAATTTGTTTTCCGATGACTCATAATGAAAATTGCGTCAAACTATATCGATCAACTGCTACTTAGGCGTGATACATAATACTTTGCAATTGACAATGCCAAAGCAACATTAAATTATGGGTACTCAATATCCATCTCCACAGCATTTTCAAATGAAACCAAACCAAAAGGACAAAATACAACTCGGCCCAAATCAAACAAAAATCCAAATAACTCAAAATAAAAGGAAAATATTAGTTTAGCATGATTTGATTGGGGATTAGATCTTGGACTTCCCATATGAAGAACTTGAAGTCAATATTTATGATTCAATTCTGCCTCTCTATCCGCTTGTCCTTTATGGGTAAATCAACGGGTTGTTGTGCCTCATGAGGATGCTCTGGACCTTTATATACCTTGAGATGGTTGAATAAAGCCCTGCCAAGCTGCATCGAAGATTCCAAAACTTATTGGCAAAAGTGGCATCCCATTAAACAGGAAATCTTGATACAAGAAATTAATACATATAAAGGATTAGAAATCAATCAAACATGACCATAACTAAAAAACAAAGGATGTTGATGTCATGGAATATGCATGTTAGAAAGCATTGAACAAAGAAAGGTAAATAGCTCCAAACAAAGATTAGGAAGTCAGTGCATGGCCAAACATAGAGCCACAGGATCTGTGAATTGACGCAAATATCATAATCTGAGTTTCGTGGAAGCACCAAGAACATTTTGCTTTCAAGCATATTGCCAATAACCAAAGCTACTGGATTAAAAGAGCAGGTTAGAGCATTTGAATTTGGTTTGGAATATGCATTATGAAAGTGTATTTAAAGAAGATAACAATTAACAAGTTACAACAAGAGAAATTACTACAGCAGGTAGGTGAAACTAACCCGCCCTTTTGGAAGCATCCCACGGACAGCATGCTCAATAATCCTTTCAGGGATTCTTTTCTGGAGCTGATCAAATGTTTCAACTTTCATCCCACCAGGTCTACCCGAGTGTCTTCTGTACAACTTTTGGGTTCTCTTGTTTCCAGATACTGCTACTTTCTCAGCATTGACCTATTTTGTCCATTCAAAACCCACTCAAAAGGTTAAGCAGCTGAGAGGAGAGGTTCATTATCTTCTACATTACAGCTTATGCACAAAGAGAAAAAGAATAAACCAGCAAACAAATAACATGACCATATCAACCAGCACGATAGGCATGGAATACATATTAGGTCTAAAATTTAAAGACACGACGTTGACAACTTTGGGCTGCCCATTACATCAATTAAGATGAGACAACCAATATAGCAAATGGATCAGCACCATGACAGACTTGATAAGCATTAGCTCTGATGCACTCCCTTGTGGCAGTATTCTTATCCCTATGATTATTTCTTCGAAGGACAAGTTTTATCATTAAGGTCGGTATAAGGATCTTTCTTCTATTTCGGACAAACTTGTATAGAGAAGTTCGAGAAGGAGATAATCATAGGGAGACGAACAAGCAATAGTTAAGTGCAAAACAGATAAAAACTAAAATAACTAAGAACTTTGTACAGGGAAGCAGTAAAACGTATCAGAGAGCATGCAGAGCAAAATGCTTTCCTGCTTACAGAATGGCTTACCACAATCACGAAGGCCCCCATGTCCACGCTAGGAGTGTAAGTAGCCAGATTCTTTCCTCTAATATGAATAGCTATTGTTGAAGCTAGTCTTCCGAGCACTTTATCGGTGGCATCAACAATGTACCAAGTCTTCTCAGTATTGACATGATCTGCAGCTTTAGGATACCAGGTTGTATTCCATATGTCCTGGGGAAATAGCACCACTAAAACCTTAACTTGGGATAAATACAATAACTTCATTCCATAAGCAGTAGCAATTTCCCATATTAATTCAACAGTAGAATTTCAGATCAGAGATGATAAGGCTTGAACAATTTCAATTTTGGCCATAGCATTCGGTTTGGATAATAACAAAAAAAAGGACGAAGTTCACAAGCTTATCGAGAGAGAGAGAGAGAGAGAGAGAGAGAGAGAGAGAGAGAGAGAGAGAGAGAGAGAGTTTCCTGAATCCAAATTTACCGAACGTGAAATGTAACGAGTTTTTCTTTTCTTTTTCTTTTTTACGAAGTAGACATTTTCAAGTTGTGGCATTATGACATAGACTACTAACCAAAACTAACCTGCTAGTGCATTAATTCCTTTTCTCTGTTTAAGTTCCCTCTCCTTATTGTCTTGTTCATGCGTTCTTGTTCTCAAGGATCAACAGTTCTGCATCAAACTAAATGCCCCTACTTTTCCACTCTGGACATCTTAATATGCTTTATGAAACTATCAGATCGTGGCGGCCCAATGTAGGTTGTAAATGAGTACAAAAGAAACTTTTCTCGCTTTAGATGGATCCACAACCCATATGCTCTTGACCTTATGGGAACAAAACAGTAGAACAGCTATGACTGCTTCTCACAACAAACCTACTCTCTGATTTTGCTAATGTTACACTAAATGAGAACTCCAAAAATTTCATGGTGCTCATTTGAAGTAAACCTGAACTGAAGATGGAAGGGCATTTGTATCCACAGAAATAAAGGAGCCAATTAAAAACTCAACAGAAACAATAAAGATTTCATGAATGTGGGTGCAAAAGATTACTTGCTAAGGGTCAAAATGCATCAAAATGTGAAGACAAAGAGGATATGTTGGCCAACACATAGTCTGCTGATTGTTCCCGGCACTCGGAGAAACCTGCTGCTATTCAGCAGTCAAGCAATACTTAAAGGGACGTAATGTTCCATGAGGAAAGGTAATGACCTGTCACTACTCATGCCACAACTGGTGACACTGGCATTCCGTAGGTCCTCTGAACCATTAATTTTCCACCTCAGCTCCTATGTAACAACAGTGCAATGCCAGACATACTTAAGACAAAACCTATAGAGGGTCTTGAAGAAGAAAATATGTGAAACAAAAAGATTCAGGCTGAAATAGTAGATCCAATGAGGTTGGAAGTGCATAGTGACGATTATTATATATTGGTCTTGAGTGGCTGGAGAAAAAGGAAAAATTTACTATAACAACTGAAGTAACCATAAGCAAGAATGGTGACAATTATGGAGCTCTTTAAACAGTATTGAGGTACTAAACTGCTCCATATGTAGCTCGGCTTAGTGGACTTGTCAATTGGCTAAGAAAATAGGAATTAAACAGAAGGTGATTATGCGCCCGTATAAATATCGTTAGTTGGACTATACTCAGCTTCTACTTAACCAGTATATCACAAAAGCAACTAGGGCAGTATAGAAATCTTACATTCAATAGATAGTTTGTACTTAAAATATCAATCTGTAACGTTTCCCATCTCTTTGGCCATCAATTTTTCCCCTTCAAACTTCCAATACAGTAACTTAATAATTATCTCATGAAAAAATTAGAACCCCTGGCTCGCCATCCAATTTTTGGCTTGATAACCACACAAGAGAAAGCCAGCCACCCCAAAGGCCAGAAATTTAACTAAATACCACCTTAAAAATCGACACCTTCCCCTTCCCCCCTCCCCCCCAAAAAAATTAAAACTAAAAAGGAAATGCGGATTGTAAAAGCTCATATACAAAGAGAGCTGCTAAATGAGCAAAGAGATGGTCTTTACCGGGCCACCGACTTCAGATTCTTCAAACATCCATCTCTGATCAACAGGAATGTGTACGGAAGCTTTGCTTTGACACCGAATGGAGAGAAGACGATTGTTCCTGACCGGGGCAGGAGATGAGGTAGAGAGTGAGAATCCCAGAAGAAAGTTCTTGGTGGAGGAGGAAAAAGGAGGAGTCTTGGGTGAATAGGAAGTGAGAGAAAGTGAAGAGGTTGAACAGTGGAGCGCCATTTCTATCTCCCAATTGCTCCGCTACAGAGCATAAGATGGCTCAGCCCAGTGAATAGAGAAGGCGGATGACAATAAGCAGATAAGGCGACTGGTTTCAGCAGTTGCCTAATCGACACCCATGCCTCTCTTTTCTCTTTTCTCTTTTCTTTTTTTCGTTTTTCAATTTTCTCTCTCTTTTTTTCGGTTTTCCTTTTTACATTCTAGTAAAAAACAAGAGTTTATTTTCCTTGTTTTTAGAAAAAGGAGAAGAGAAGAGAAGAACTGCATAAATCTCTTTTCCGTATCTCTTGACTATTTCTTCTTATCCTATACATGCCAGCTGCATAATAGGATCCGTTCAACTGTAGAGAAGTATTATTTGACTTTATTTAGTCTTACGCTTTTTTATTGGTCTATTATTTATCTAGTTTTACCATCTTTTGTACTGTTACGTATCAAGCAGTGGATCTGTCACCGTTTTCTCCGGAGTGAACGGATCCAACTCGGCCAAAAACTAGTTTTTAAGCTTTATAAATGATGAAATGGATAAACCATTAGCAAGTCAAATTATCATCATAAGTGGAAGAGTGAAATAACGTGGGAATGTAACTAATCCTGAGGTGTAAAAGATATTAGCATTTTAACATGTTACAGAATAACTATGTAAAATCTAAACTTTCAGTTATAAACAACTTATTATGTTAACAAAATAACAGTCTAGTAGTCACACATACTATCTGAATGACATCATTTTTTATTTCACCGTCCAATATTCAATTACGGCTAGCTTTAAATTTTAAAATAAATAGATTATAAATAAGGTTCTAACACGCTGTGTATTCTATCGTATGCTTTAGATTATTAGATTAGATCTCTCAATTTGCATATGACATTTTAAATAGCCAATGTGTATCTCTAGATATAAGTACCAACTTTTCAAAAACGACAGAAATTTACGTGGTAAAACTATAACGGCTTAGTCTATCTCTAGATATGACTACCAAATTTTTAAAAAAGACAGGAATTTACATGGCAAAACCATAGCAACTTAGTCCAAACTCTAACAAAATATTTTGGTCTTGTCAAATTTTAAGCACAAACTTGAATCTCCTCTGGATGTAATGAAAACTACCTTAGTGGCATACTCTCTAAGTTTGAAGTGAAACAAAGCTCTTTCTATGAGGGGGAAAAAACGTTTTTCAATTCATTATTTAATCATTTCTTTCATTGTCTAACATGCACATTATGCAATTTCAGTTCTGGACATAAATGTGTCAAATAGTGTTTAAAAGACTTCTATAAAAAAAAAGTAGTGTTTAAAAGACTCAAAGTTAATTACTGTAATACCCAAGTACTTTCAATTATAATAGTTCTACAGTATTAATTCTTTGTCTGGTACATTACAAAATAGCATCTCACAGGTATTTTCTCTTGGAAAGATTTTTTTATTGTCTCCTTCTTAAATTATAAATTCACGTTTACTTTTCAGTATAATGTAAATTAAATCATATTAGAAATTCAAATTAAACTTATATTTTAAGACTTTGGGAGTAGTTTTTATTTAAGTTAATTTTTTTTATCTAAATATTTTTGAGTTGTTGCACAAAACATCCAAAACTTCTTAAATTGCATTTTCTATCCGCATATTTTTTATTCATTACACTAAATGTCTTATATTGGTCATTAAAACATCGTTAATTTGAGTTCAGAAACATCTCTTTCTATTTTAAAAAAAGGATATTTTGTTTAACAAATTAAAAAAAATTTCGATAACACTATAATTCTTGAAATCAAAAACATTTGGACAAGAAAACTAATTAATTCGTTTTTTTATTTTATTGGAAACATGTCAAACGTCTCCGGGTGCGTAAAGCTCTCGTTTGTTCTGTTTGTCAAAGTCCCAAAGTTAAAAAAAATGGCGGTTGGGATCACAGGAGGTAGTAAATAAGGTAAAAAATGAGGTCTCCAATCACAGGTTGCCACGTGTACAAAAGTGGAAGAAGTTTAAATTTTTTTTGTTTTTAAAACATAGTTACTTATACACGTGGCAGCGCGTGATTGGAGGCCTCATTTTTTACCTTATTTACTACCTCCTGTGATCCCAACCGAAAAAATGGCGAACCCTTTGTCCACTTTGTCAAGTTTCTCCACTTCCCCATTCCATATTCTTCTTCATACTTCCAAATTACCACTCTTTCGGAATTCTCTGCCAAAACCCTTGAAACCCCCTTTTCCTCCCTCTAATTTAACCCAAAAATCTCCCAAGGAAATGGCATCTACTTCAACAGCAGCTGCTGCTGCTGATCTTGATCTAGTAGGCAAGGCAATTCAATTGGTCAATTCATCACCGCCCACGTGGCAGTCTGCTATTTTCACCAATATCATCATTTTCCTTCTGGGTTCTCCACTTCTATTCGCGGGTTTGTCTCAATCTGGCATTCTAGCTGCTTTCTTGCTGGGCTCTCTCACTTGGCGCGCTTTTGGAAGATCCGGGTTTCTTCTTGTGGCTACCTATTTCGTCATTGTGAGTTCAAAATCCGATCTTTTTTGAGTATGCATTACGTATTTAACTGTGGTTTATTTGCCTGATTTTTTGGGAAATTAAAATTGATTATTTACTGGTAAATATAAGTATTTTCTGATTTCCTTATTACTGTGATCCAACGCTGACTTGTTTTATACCCATGGATGGACAAAGTTGAGCAACCAATTTATCTCAATCACAAGATAAAGAAATTTTCATTCCTAGTATGTCTATCCCCATCTGATGAATAGGCAAGTGATGGGCCATAATATCAACAAAGGTTCTTGCGAACAGTCTAATGTAGTGCCCGTGGGGCTCGAAAGTTAGCATGTATTTGCCAAGATACTGTTTTGTTTTATCAATTTTGCTTGTTTGTTATGGATGTGGATGCTCAATTGTTTAAAGATAGATCACGGAAATATAGTAGAATATTTTGTTTTAAATGGTAGTTGTACCGGTGGGCTAATAGCTTGCCCACCAAGAGGGAAAAAGGGATATAATAAGTAGGCAATAATTTGTCAGGGAACAGCGGTAACTAAGGTGAAAATGGCTCAGAAAGAGGCTCAAGGGGTTGCAGAGAAGAGGAAGGGAAGGCGAGGACCTGGAAGTGTTATTGGTTCGAGTGCTGCTGGTTGTGTTTGTGCGTTACTGTCAATTTATGGGATTGGTGGACAATCATTTTCTCGGCTATGGGAACTTGGTTTTGTTGCCAGTTTTTGTACAAAGTTGAGTGACACGGTATCAAGTGAGATAGGGAAGGCGTTTGGCAGAACAACGTGAGTTACTCTTCAAACTCACTCTTACTATTCATTTCAGTTTCCTTGCTTTATCATGCTTCAATCTCTGCATCATAAAGAAGTTACTGTTAGAGGACCTCAGAGGACATGTTCATCAATGATGTCTGGGATAGGATTGGCACTCAAAAGACATCCTTCAATTCTATTACATGCATACTCTTTGCTCAAAACTTTTCATATCTCAAATTATTACTCTGGCAGGACATGAACTGTGATTTTTGACGTCTGAATCTCTTTAAACAGTTTGAAGCAGGACATATGTAGTGCTTGATGAAGTAGCATGATTTGCATCAGCTTTTTTCTTTTTCTTTTTCCCCTCCCGCTAAGGTTATTTGAGGTTATTTATTTCTTTCTTTTTTGGTGCAGACATACTAAACAATCAAATGAAATATGATCTCATGAAAAAGATCAGTTGTTTGTTGTCTAACTTTTGCTGTGTCGAGTATTGAGTTTCATCACTTGCAGATACTTAGTTACTACTTTTAAGGTGGTTCCTAGAGGAACAGAAGGTGCTATGAGCGTTGAAGGCACAATTGCTGGACTTCTAGCTTCAATACTTCTTGCCTCTGTTAGCTGTCTAATGGGAGTGGTACGTTATCTAATGTTGCCTCCTTTTCTCTAGTATTAAGATGGTTTACTCCATCTGTTGTTATATGCTGTTCTATGTTAAATGTTGACCCTGAGCTAGCTGGAGGAGTAGGGAATGGATTGTATGAGAAGAGTTTCACTCATCATGGTCGTTTGAACTTTGTCTCATCTCGGTTGTTTGACTTTGAATAATGAGCTTAGATAAAAGATGATCTAGGTAGGCATGATTGAAGAACTATTGTTGCATGTTTGAAGCACTCAGAAATAAGTAATTGTCTTGTTGCTTCCTTGTTCTGTTCGCTGAATTTGTTTATTACTCGAGAAATTTCTGAATTTACTCATCAAGAGCCATAAAGTTTGACAGATAAATGTGCATGAGACCATCATCTGCGTAGCAGCTTCCCAGATCGCCAACCTCGGAGAGAGCATAATAGGTGCATCCCTCCAGGAAAAAGAAGGATTCAGATGGGTAAGTATTATATGTCAACCATTATGGACTATAATATGGGTTTAGATAGTTCTTCCTCGCCCCCTGCGGCCCCTCGCTCTCCTTAATTCCGTTTTGTGCATGTGTTTGAATCTACTGAATCAAATTCAAGATATATAGAAAAGAGAGAGCTAACAAGAAAGCTCTAACCGAATCTACTGAATCAACATTGCAGTGCTAAATCATCTCACCTCCCTTTTCTTCTCTATGTTGCAGCTCAACAACGACATCGTTAACATCATCAATATATCCATTGGAAGCGTTTTGGCCATCATAATGCAGCAAGTCTTGCTCCAAATTTGATTACATCACTGGCTCATTCCCTGTCCTGTACAAGCTATCCTAATTCTGTCATTGCCTGCTCAGTATTCAAATTATGGTCTTACGCCATCCATGAGCTGCAGGGTGGTCTTCTCTGTTCGAAACGAAGGAAAACAGTTCCTGCGCAAACGCATACCTATCCACGAGCTGCACTTTTGGTGCAGCATTAGCTGTACTGATTTTGTTTAGGAAGGACATGTACGTCATAGAATATCAGAGTTTCTCTTCGTTCCTAAGTAATAGAAGATTTGAGTGCCTCGCTGTCTTAGTATGATCTATAGGTTAATTATTCTTTGGTAATTTACCTAAAATTTTCTCTTCTTCATGAGGTGTATATTTCCATGTAAAGTTTCTTGAAAGCAATGGTGTGGTAGCTCTCAGTATTGAATCAATAAACATATCCTACCAAGTGAACTCGTAATTGCCTAATAAAAAGAAAATCAATTAATGACGTGTAGAATCCCTTGTCCTTTTTTTTTTTTTCATGGACTCGGTCTCATTCCCTTGGAAGAGGCTCTCTCTCTCCTCTCTTCCTATTCCAGTAGCTGAAAAACGCCACTCATTCCACTTCATCTAGTACCATCTTGAAACCCACACTCATCGATGTCCACAGCTATTACCTCGGATACGCTACAGGGAGCCCACAAGCGGACTCATTCTTTATTTCAGCGAGCAAACGTACTGGAATCTTTTAAGCTTCATAATCATATGATCACAAACCAAAATACAAGTCGCACTCATAACATTGGCACGAAAAGCACAACATCGTTGAACATAATTTGCCATGTGACATCTCAAGAGTACATTGATATTATCGGGGGAAACAGATAAAGGCAAGCAACCTCTTAGACTACCACTTCGCTGAACGACTTATACTAGCTTTTCATTCCAACAGCTAGCAAGCTATCTAGTGATTAAGAGCCATCACACTGGTGACCTAAACTGAAGGGGATCCCAGACGGGTAAATCAGCATTGTCTTCGCCTTTTAAGGCGAGGACCTTGTGTCTGATACTCATACGAGTTCCTCAAACCTGAGCTAGAGATATCCGGAACAAAGACCAAGGAATCAGTTGGATCCTGGCAACCCTTTGGCCAATAAAGCCCCGAAGCAGTAGGCGGAGATGGAATCTCTGGCACTGCCCAGGAAGCATCCGGCACCTGACCCAAGTAGTCATCATCATCTACTTCTTCTTCACCAGTTCTCAACAATGTGGAGCTATCTGAGTCTCCAAGCTTCCCAACATCAGCCTGGAGATTCAACCAAGACAAGGTAAATAATCAGGCCCAGCATTGGCTACTGCGTATAGAGCTATGTGTGCGCAGTTGGACAAGAAACACTACTTAATAGCCAAATTAAAACCTGAAGCAATACACCTGTAGGAAACAGAAAATAGAAGACTAACTCTAAAGGAGGTCCGAGATTTAATTTACTCCTAATAGCCAAATCTTCACCTCAACAGTACCACAAGGAAGGAAAAAAACAAAAACAAAAAACATTCAACCTCGGCACAAACGGCTAAAGACCTTCCAAGTATACAACGATCTTGAAAAAGTCCCTAAACTAGGAGTGCATCAAATACTCTAGACGTAATATTTCCTTTGTGATGGTTTGACATTGATTTGTTTGGCCAATGAGGACCTGGCAGACAGGACAACATATCCCCCGCCTTTTCCCTTCCCCCTTCTTACATTCTTTCTCCCTTTTTCTATTTATGCAACATTCCAAAAGATAAAAACCAAAAATCAGAAACACAAACACCACCATAATTCGAATGACACTTTCACTGCAATATCTTTGTAAGGTGACAAGCAGCAATCTAATTCTTGGTCAACCTCACCATTTTTCCCTTGGTGTGTGGGTGTTTGGGGGGAGGGGGGGATGAATGGTGGATGACTAGCATTACTACAGTAACAAGTTTTAAAGCGAATGCAAAACTTCCCACGTAACATTTTCTAATGGACCAGTCGTTCACAAGTTACATGCAGTATTTTCCTGGCTAATGTGTGAAAGAAGATTAATAAGTGAGGAAGATGGAAGAAAGTGAAAAATTAAAACTTGGGGGAAAAAACTAAAACTAAGTCGATGAAAACGTAGTGTTGGTATCGTGGTGCAAAAACAAAGCAGAAGCTTCCTGATGGGTATAGTAGTGGTAAACTAAGACTGCCCATGCAGACCTGAATAACTTTAGGAACTTCTATAAACACTTGCTTTTCGCTGAATTAATTATCTGAAACAGGAATGATAAGAGTCTAAACTAGATAGATGGGGAGAATTTTGACAAACTTTTAGACAAGGACAGGTTATGATCATATATAAACTATAGAGGAACTATTTTTGCCATTCTCCGATCTCCAACTTACGAGGAGGAGATGGTCTGAAAAAAGGGGAAGAAGATGTTTGACGCTACCTTTCTCCATCTATTGTTTCACAAAGCTCTCCACATTGAAAAATTCATGGTATCTTACGTATTTTAAAAGTCAACCGAACCTTGCCCTGAAGTTTGTAATGGATTCAAATTACCATATGTCTCAACAAGTACAACGTTCTTGACAACAAACAATAAATCATTTTGAAAATAGAAATATCAGTTCAGCCAAAGATCAAATTGCACCATTTCAGTGACAGACTGACAGGTATATGCTGCAATTTTCTTATCAGTTGGTAGTAGTGGTAGTAAGATGTTGCCTAAAAGGGGGAACAAGGCAAATCACTCCCTTAAGCATGCTTTCAGCTATACAACATTTCAGGATCAGACTAGCTATCAGAAACAAAACTGAGCGGTACAGCTAAGTTTATATGTTGTAGTCCACCTCTGTACCATAAATAAATGCTATTTCCAAAAATTCAATATTCTTGTGACCAGTAAAGTTCACGGTACTATAGTTCTTGTGACCATTCCTGTCCACTTAACCAATAAGGTTGTTTACAACAGAAGAGAGGCGGAACCCCAGAAACACATAATGACCAAACAAATCCAAGCAATGAAGTGCCTTTCCACCCCAACACCTCTCTTTTTCTTGCTTTTTACATTGGGAAAAATGACAGAAAAGAAGTGGAAAGAGAAGCATGCAATGATGACTAATTGTGAATAACCCCAGATACTTCTATGCTGCAGGTGGCAGAAAAGCATCTACGCCGCAGCAAATCCAAAAGAAGAATCATCCATCCAATCCAAAAGATATTAGTGATGCCACCTAGATAGAAGTTACCAGAAACTATAGTTCCAGGTACCTAATGCACACAGGTAGTTCCCAGCATGAAGAGCATATGTTCCTAAAACGTAAAACTTCTTTTACCCTAAAAGGAGTTTCCAGGAGTCTACATCTGCTAGATCTTAGAAATTAGCCAGATAATATGAAAGCAATCAACCTATCCAGGACCACCTAGCTCGGGACATATATCAAAACCCAAGGTGCAAAGAAGCAGGTATATGCACATACACTAGCTTTCTAACCAATAAAACTAAGCAATATGACCATGTCATGTTAGCTATATGGCGCAGTAGTCATGAATTTCTTGTGTAAGACATAGAGATCATCATCTTTGCAGCATGACGCTATTGGTTAAAGGACATGATTTACAAGCTGCAAGGGAACACTGGAAAAACAAGTCCCCTAACTTCCTTTACACTTAATTTCAAATTTCAGCTGAAAGAATTACATAAAACTCTTTAAACATTTACTAAACTTACAAAAGCAACAAAAGAAGAACGAAATCAATGTCCAGCAGCCTAAGAAACAGCCAGCATCAGCAGTAGATTGTATGGAAAACCAGCCAATGGAATAGAACATATACCTTGGACGAACCATTCTCCATGTAACTAAGATACTGGTTACCATCATTCAACCCAAGGAATTCATCAAATTGCCATTGTGGGATACTTCCTGCTCCAGAACCCCCAGTGAGCGGTGTCCTGGATGGCAAAAGATCCCCAAATCCAGTAACTTGCACCGGCAACTGCTTGTTGTACTGAGAATCAGTTGACAAGGAAGTACTCCTCTTCAAAACAGGAGAAATATCAGGTTCTAAGATCTTCTCTCCAGACTGGGAATTCCCAGATAACGTTGATGAACCAGGTTCCGCAGCCTCAAGGCTGAGTTTAACACCAGTAAGCAGGAAACGTTGATGGGAAGACACAAAACTATTGGCTGAGTGGATGGCAATGTCACATTTTCGGCAAAGTAAAGCTCGGTCCTCAAGACAAAAGAAGTAGCCAACGGTTTCCTGACCAACAAACATTTATTTCAAAACCTCAGTGAAAGCAGGAAGTTGAACCCTCACAAGCAATCAACAATTCTTTCACCAATCAACTCCAAGAGAAAGAATGTGCATGAGCTAGTACCTACCTTTTTCAATAGAAAATTAGGGGAGAAAAGAAGGATCTTAAAACTTTGTAACAGCAACATCATACACTTTTATTTACCCAAAAAAAACATCTTACACTTTCACGAGAAAAAAGAGAAAAAACTAGCATAATCTCAATAAGCGGGTTGCAATTGCATACTCAATCACAGATATTACTCAAGCACCAAGTTCCTCAGAAAAGCAAAGGCTAAATTCAATCGAGATGACCCTACAGCTAGAAGGAGCATATTTTTAGCTCATCCAATGACCTGAAAACAACCAGAAACTTGTAGTCCTCGAATGAATGAGACCTCAAGCACCTGAAATCATGCTTCCTGCTTCACCCAATTACATAGAAGATCCAGACCCTAACAAGAAGCAGTTCCAAAATATTTTCATTTTCAGGACAAAAATACTACTCAAACCAATTTCTCTTGCTCTAAGTACCAATAAAGCGAAAACTTCAAATATTCAATTTTCCGAAATCACTAAAGCTCATAAGACTTAAAGTAGAGTACATTAGCCAACTCCCCCACCCCCAGGGAAAAGAAATAATAAAAAATATATATGTAATAAGGAACTGTATTCAAAAGATAATTCAATAATATCTTCATAATTATAAGAATACTGAACAATCAACCATGAGCTCCATCTAATCGATCCAAATTTTTTATTTAAAAAAAAAGGCGAACCTGACAGATGTCGCACTTGGGCATCTGAGAAGAGGAGCTGGAGAGAGAAACTCTTTGATGTTTACTAGCAAGTTTGTTAGCAGCATGAACTCTCTCATCGCAAGCCAAGCAAAGCGCCGCCTCATCGGCGCAGCAGAGCACTTTGGCCTCCGCCACCTCACACACGTTGCACTGAATCTTCATCTTATCCACTTTGAAAACCTAACTTCTGTCGGAATTTAGAATTTTCTTTTCTTTATTTATTTGATTTTTTGAAAGCAGTAAGAAGTGAGGATCAGCAGGGGGGAGGTGTGAAGGGAAAAGAAAGAAGGAGACAATGGGGATTTTATTTTGGTGAGATTCTGTGAAGGCGGGGCTACTTGTATACGTGGCGAGTAATTGAGACGCTGACTGTTTGAGCTGCCAAGGACTTGATATTTTTTTAAGACTGTGGAAGGCGCGTAAGCTAAGCAATGTTGGGCGCCTTGTGGCCGGCAGGGATTTTGGTAGGGACTTCCGGCGGAGGGGGGGGGGGGGGGGGGTTGGGACTATGAGATAGATGGGTCAAGTGGGAGTCAAGGGCTTGAAAGAATCGTAACGGCCGTCAGTTTGCCGGTGAAGATGCAAAGAACCAGATGCTTGTGAATAGGTGTGTTAACGAACCGAGCTGAATCGAATATTAGGTTTTCGAATTCATTTAGCTAAATGAACCGATCTGAACAGTTTGTTTAGCGAAACGAACTTTAAAATTGGTTCGAGTTTGGCTCGATAACCTTATAACTGTTTAAACGAGCCGACCAGTTCGTGAATAGTTCAGCTCGTTTAACTAAACGAACTCAAATACATGTTCGAATTTGGCTCGTTAACAAATAATTACCAAACAAATACAAACCAAATATGAACCAAACTAGAACAATTCGCGAACTGTTCGATTCGTTCAACAACACTAACTGTGAACAAATGCAAGGGAGGTGTGAGTTAATGTTTCAACTAAACCGGATGGGATATCTCTCTCCATTGTGTCATTCATGTAACAACAGCATTAGCCTACTTAAATGTTTTCGTATATGGCGGAGTATTGAGGTCGGATGTACGCAACCATACTTATGTGTTAGAAACACACAGAGGTTGTATCTCGATGACCCATAATGATGCGTGAAACTGTGTCGATCAACTGCTACTTCACAATATAAGAAGCGCAACCAATTTTGTGAGTCATTTTGTTTTATTCTATCATATTTCAAAGTAAAAAAAAAAGAGTGTGTCCTTGACTCCTTTAAAAATGTAAAGTGTGTCATTCATGTAACATAGACACAATAAGATTCTACGGCAAAAAAAAAAAAAAAAAATTTAGGTCTTACCATTTTATTATGTCTATAACATACTGAAAGTTAGCATAAGTGATCGATTGTCCAACAAAACAGCCACATTAATATCTTATGTCTTCAAATTACGTCACATGCATTAAATTAATAAAGTAGGTGTCAGTGATATCACACTAATATAGTAACATGATTTTACATAATGTTATAAAAATGTGCTAAAAATTGCGATACAAAATCTCTACTCGAATCAAGGTCAAAGTTCTTAGATTTAAGTTTTTGCAAGTGAAAGTTTTTTTTTACTTTGTAGTAGTTTATTCTATATTATACAGTGACATTATTCCAATGTAGTGTAGTGTCGCTACGTCATGATTTTTTTTCCACCACATGATTACATTGACAAATCATTCAAGTAAACGTAAATTTCGTATATAAATTTCGCATTTAATATAACTAGATACACCAAATAAAAGAGATTGTGTCACGATGATATACGGACTATATGAAACATTAAAAGGTTATATTCTGGTTACTTAGGAAAATGCAAATGTGTCTCCCAAGTACTTATACATTGAACATGCCTCCATGAATATCCGGGTCTTTAAATATTACATCGTAAGTTCTTGAGATCACGAAGGTTATTGCAAACCGTCTGAAAGGAGTCATGGACAAACTTATTTCGGCATCACAATGCGCCTTCATACCTGGCCGGCAAGCATCGGATAATATTATAATAGCGCAAGAATTAATGCATTCTATGCGGATGAAACAAGGAAGGAAAGGTTATATGGCCTTAAAGATCGATTTGGAAAAGGCATATGACAAGGTCCATTGGCCATTTCTTAAACGGCTACTACACATAGTTGGCTTTAGCCCGACCATGGTTGATCTCATTATGTACAGCATCTCATCAGCTACGTTATCTATTATCTGGAATGGCCAGCAGCTGGAACCGTATCTATTCTTACTCTGCATGGAGGTACTTAGCCAAATGATCTCGCAATCCGTCACAGAAGGTAAATGGGTACCCATGCGGTCATCACGAACCGGACCAAAAGTATCACATCTGTTTTTTGCTGACGATCTGCTATTATTTGGGTCCGCTAATACTCGCACCGCTGAGACCATAAAGAAAATCTTATGGGATTTTTGCGCTATATCGGGGCAAAGCATAAGCCTATCCAAATCGCAAGTCCTTGTTTCGAAAAATATTCTTGGACGCTTTCATCCAAATGTATTCGATATGCATGGTATTCGCTGCACTACTGATTTTGGAAATTACCTGGGCTTACCCCTACTACACGGACGAGCAGGAAAACGAACCTATGGGTTCATTGTTGATAAGGTACGAGCTAAATTGAGTGCATGGCGTGCGAAAACACTATCTTTTGCGGCGAGATGCATCTTAGTACAGAGTGTAATA
This sequence comes from Eustoma russellianum, assembly GCA_036186865.1. Lineage (NCBI taxonomy): Eukaryota > Viridiplantae > Streptophyta > Magnoliopsida > Gentianales > Gentianaceae > Eustoma > Eustoma russellianum. The sequence continues at coordinate 4,695,397 of AP025048.1, read as the reverse complement.
TCGTTAATGCCTTCATATGCTATGCAAACGGTCAAAATACCACTTGGGTTGATTGACGAGATTGAGAAGCTCTCACGAAAATTTATTTGGGGGGAGATGGACGGTAAAAGGCGATTACACTGGTGCCCATGGAATGTTATTTGTCAGCCAAAACAAAATGGTGGGTTGGGTATCAAGAGATTAAGAGATATGAACACTGCAATGCTCGCAAAGTTGGGTTGGCAGATTGTAACGAACCCAGACAAATTATGGGTGAAGGTGTTACGTTATAAATATGGTGATGTCCTACAAGCGCATACAACTCATGCGTCGTCAACAGTATGGAGGCACATTCGAAGCACCGTCCCGCTACTACGTGCAGGGATTGAATCAGCAAATACACATGATGATGACAATAACCCGGCCTACAGGTGGAAAGCGGCAGCATCCGGCAAATTTACCGTATCAAATGCTTACAGTTGTTTATCATCCGATATAAGCCCACCCCATGATGGCTGGCGAACAATTTGGAGTCTGCGAGGACCTATGCGACTGAATCTATTCTTGTGGCAGGTATGCCAGGAGGGACTTCCCACGTTAGGACATCTTCGGCTGTTACAACCTGAAGCCGATGCCATGTGCCCAATCTGCGACTCGGCGGTGGAGACCATAATGCATGCACTCAGGGATTGTTCGTGGACAAGGAAGGTTTGGAGACGGTTGATACATAAAGACGACTTGGCCAAGTTCATCCTACTAGTTGACCCGCGCGAATGGGTCTTCACGAATGTTGATAATCCACGCTCATCCATGGGATTTCAATGGAGATATGTATTCCGACAGGGTATACAAAGTATATGGTATTGGAGAAACCAGTTAGTACACAGAAGCATATACCAGCTGCCGAGCACTTATTTCATTCACCAAGATATACTTGAACGTGTTAGATTGTTAGCTTATGTACATAGGTCTATTTTAAGTACTGCAGAAGATATCGCAGAATAGGGCGGTTGTAAATATTCTGTTTTTGGTATATCAATAAAGATCCACATTTCCCCAAAAAAAAAAAAAAAAAAAGTTCTTGAGATCACACTGAAACGGTAAAAAAAACGTTACTGTTTTTGATTTGGTAGGAATGAGTAAGAAAGGAAAAAACGGTTAGTTTTTTTTTATTTTATTTTGTGGAAAGGTTGAAAATTTCGTTTGCTCGTTATATCTTAAAAAGACGTGTGAGTCATTTGACATTTAATTGTAACAAACCGGTTCTTTTTTTTGGAGGCACAACTGCAATCCTCTCTATTACTTTATGTTATATACAGCCTGTAGGAATAATAAATCTCATAAGAGCACAAGCATTTGACACGTATTGTTCAAAGTCATGATGCAATAATAAAATTTTCTTATGTTTCAGTCTAAAGAAATCGTAGCAGTTTATTTTTCCAATTCTTGCATTTTAGATTCTATCGTATCTGGCATGTTAACTAATTTACAATGATATTGACTTCTTCCTCTTTTTTGGTCTGAACTTGCTTCATCACTTCGTTAAGGCTGAATGGTATTATAATTGCACTTGATTGTCGCAAGGGCTATCAACTGGCAGCAAGTGATACTAGACACTTATATCAACTCCTAAAATTATTGTTTTGTAATTTTAAAGTTATAGATTCAAATCATAGAAATTGTAGTTTAATTTGCCAATAACGCTTCAGTCTTCAAAACTTATAAAAGTTAATATCACGGCATTGGGAATGGCGAAGACTGAATACTCAGCAAAATTTTGCTCATGCTTATCCAAATACATTTAGTTAGACGTCGTCAAATATGTGAAAATAGACATATGTCATGTCAGTGCAGTATTATCATATTACGCCAATATAAAAAAGAAGGTTGAAACCCATAAGGGTCCCTGTCACACTCAGTCCTAAAGGTAGTGTAGGGAGGTAAATCAGGTACCTAACGGCCCGCTAGCAGGAGCTTGGTCATTTATACAGTAGTCTATATAAGGAACCCCAACACTGCAGACAAGCCTACAGGCTAAGAAGTTCCCTATGCGGCAAGCCTACAGGTTAAGAAGCTCCATATGCACTTGCTAGGAAGGGGCTTTCTTGCTTTTGGCAAGAATTGAACTCCTGACCTCCCTTTCGAGAACCCCTGCAAGGAACCAGTTAGGCTATGTCCTAGGGATATATTACGCCAATATAACTCGAACATATGGCATGCATGCGAATGTTCTTATTTTAAAGATAGCACCGATTAAGCTGATTCATTACTCTGATGAGATATTGACCATCTTTATACTTGTATAAGGCCATCACAGATGTATGTCCCCTGATCATTTGATGAGCCAAATATGTTTTGTTAATTCTGAAGAACATATCTTCTATGCAAATGTGAAATTATTGCACACTAAATTCAAATATTCAAGGTTTTCACTATGCAACACTTAAAATATTGTATTCTTTAGGGAAGGAAGTTAGTGTCTGCATTAGGTAGAGGTCAGTTACAAATTGATCAACGGTGGTTTTGCTAACACATATTGTGTAGATCGCTACATAGCAAAGACAGTAGATGAGTGAAAGAAAGAAAAATGTCGAGTACCATATATTACCATTTGATTTGACTAACTGTTCTATTATTGGTAAAACCTACCCATCGTTGTCAGAAGAAAACGAATCTAGGAGAGTACTGGGCATCTGATTTGTATTTTTCAAAAAATTCCATGGCTTGAAGCTGTGGAGACTTCAAAGACGAAAGGTTTCGCCTTTGCTAACTAGGTTGATTTTCTACTACCCTGAAAAGATTTAACCAAAAAAAAAAGTTCTATTTTCAATAAGGAAGTTCAAGAGTAAATAAGTGGAACAAATGCTGAAGGCTTAACACGATGTTTGTTTTATTGTGTGAAAAAAAGAACTGATCTCCTCAATATAACAAATCATTTAAAAAGAAAAAAGTACAATCACTTGTACGAAGTTTTCTTCCGGTTCCAACACATCTGCATATAGCATTAAAGATTTTGGACAATTCGTTTCATCAATCATATGAATTAGCTCACAGCCTCACAAGGTTGGTTCGTCTTTTCTCAAAACCGGACACTATGAACCTTGTGGATATTTTCTTTCAGGCTACGTGGATGCACCATTGCCACAGGATAAGGTCCTCTCCCTCTATTTTATTTTTTCCTGGAGAAAATGAGAACAAGTTTAAATGGACTGATTTGGTAACACTTCACACAGCATTTAGGATCGTGTTTTGATAAATTGGAACAATTAACGGGTGGGCCTTATTGTATTTATGCACGCCGCTTGAGTGGTACTTCATCTGTTGAAATGTTACAAAACAACGACCACCACCACCAAGAACACCAACATTACTTTACTATTTTAGAGTCTTTCGACTATGCCAAGGTATAGAAGATCGATTGTACGCAACCATACACATGTGTTAGAAATAAACGGAGGTTGTTTTTCGATGAATCATAATGAAAATTTCGTCAGGCTGTGCCGATCAACTGTTACTTCACAATATAAAAAATGCAACCAATTTAGTGAGTCATTTATCTTTATTCCATTATATTCCAAAGTCAATGAAGATAGTGTCATTGACCCTATTATAAATGGAAACAAAACAACAACTATACCCAATGTTTGTCGTACTCGGAGCGGTATTGTTTGTGTGTCTTTCACACACTCTAGATTATTTATGAAGTAACTTTTTCTACTTGACAAATGAAAAACCAATTCGGCTCCTAACTGTCTTTGTTTGAATATAAAAACATCTGAGAAAATTAATTCTACACTTCCAGTTTGCTCTATTGTATATATACGTGGAGTTATGTACAACATTTCTAAATTCTATGCATGTGGAAGGAACTCAGATGGGATGTACGGTTAAACTACGGTGTTCAAGTAGATTGCATAAATGTAAAATTGTATCGTTTAATTAATAATACCTATTAGGTGACATACAATACGTATTTTGAATGTGTATTTTTTTTTATAATATATAGTTTTATATTTACACCCTATCTACATATCTAAGTTAATCGGGTGATCTCAAGTTTAAGAGCTGATCCAATCGGGGTTGGATCCCCTCATTGCAAAGGGGCTGTGAGAAATGAACTAACGACACGTGTTTAGTAAGAGGATTTTTGAGGTTGGATGAGAAGGTGGCTCATAGAGAGATGTGCGGCTACTCGGAAGGACAGTGAGGGGATCTCCCCTAGAGCCAATCACATAATAAGGTGATGTATTTCCCTCTGTAGTTGTTGGAAGTAAAATGTCACATCTTGAGCCTTAGGTCTCCATCGCTTCAACACTAATAAGTTTCGTGAATGATGTAAATCAGATGTCTTAATGGTCTTTTAGGCGAGAGGTCCATGACTTGGTACCACAAGGTGTTTGAGTCCAAATATGTTCCGGTATGAAAAGCTGACGACATGGTAATTGTTGAATCACGTGTTCAACAGTCCTTGGTTATGTATTGTGGAAAAAGAAAAGGATTATGCCAATGCATATAACACATGCACCAAACATCTACACTACATTTGTCAATATTCGAAATGACAATCTTAAAAGCAATATATTCCCCAGAGTATCAGCCGGCTATGCTATAGGACATTTGCCTATGTAAGTTCACCTTTATTGGTATATACCTGGGGGGGGGGGGGGGAGAAATGATTATACCAATGCATATATATATATATATATATATATATATATATATATATATATATATATATATATTAGCGGATATTATGAATTATTAGGGATGTTGGTGGAGTTAGTAGATGTACAAACATTAACACCACTAAATATATTGGAGTAGTGGACATTAATTTTAAGAAGATGTTACAATTGTAATACTCGATAAATAGGACAACCTATTATAATATTTTGTATAGCTTTTGAAGAATAATATTTTGTTGTTGTTGTTTACCTTTTGAAGAATATATAGCATACAATCTTTTTTTTCGATTTTTTTATATCATCGTTTGAGTTTATAATAGCGGTCAAAGTTATCTGTTTTTTTATCTTCCCAGTCATTTCCTTATCGGGTGACATCACGATCACCTTCAACAACGTCGCTTTCTTAAAATGTCTATGTTTTGCTGACATATGAGCTTAGGTATGGTTCTGCAAGACGGCGCGAATGCTTATGCTTCAAGAAACAAAGTTTCCTAGGGAACTCTCAAAGTTTCCTTCTATTCAGGGCAAATGTTATTGTAGCTTTTCTTACATAGAGGTTACGTGCGAGTCTTGAAACAACTATTAAGTTATTACTTTATCATGTTTAGATTACAGGTTCGAGTTTTGGAAACAGTCTTTTGCATAAAATGTAAGATAAAAATGCATAGACTTCGCGCAAACAGAAGAACCTAGTGTACCAAGAACATCCTTACAGAGAGAGGGTATAAAGACGTGACATCTAATCACTACCAAAAATGTATTGACTTTTACTAGTTCAATTGGAATAGCAAAAGTCCAAATCCTTAGTCGTTGGTCACTATATAAAGATGTGACATCTAATCACTACTAAAAATGTATTAACTTTTACTAGTTTAATTGGAACCGCAAAAGTTCAAATTTTTGGTCTCTGGTTATTCAGTGTCCCAGTCATATTAAGTTTCATAGATGATGCAAATAAGAAAACTCAGCGTACTCATAGATAAGGTGGTCACATACAGATATGCGCACAAGGTGTCACTCTAAACTATGTCAGTATCCATCACAATTTGGTAGGAAACTTTCTAGTTCAGACATCAGTGAAACAACCACATTGCGACTGCCTTTGAATTCGAACATGCCCTTTGAAATAAAAATATGCTATCTAAGTATCAACTAAACTATGCCTTAGAAACCATTTTGACTAATTTACTAAATAATGTTAAAGATGCACATTACAATGTTACATAAGATCATACACAGAGATAACAATGAAGGGAGTATATCTAGGTTGTAGTAGATTTTTTCTAGCACACTCTCATTTGTCTTGTCTAGTAACAATATAATCAGAACTTGCCATCAGTCCATTCAATATCTTGTCCGGATGAATGGGTTATCGGATTTAATTCCATCATCATCATTAAATATGCATTGACAAATAAAAAAGGATATTTCATCAAAATGCATTGACTTTCTTACATATTTGTGTTTAACTTTTTTTCTGTATGACTAAGATATATACTAAGACCTATCAACTCTGACTTATAAGATTTTAGTTTTAAATTTGGTTGTCCACAACCCCTCTTGGTAGTCAATATATAAACTTTAAGTTCGAATCACACTGTCTCCAATACATCTTGGTAGACAATCTGTAAATTTTACGGCAAGTTTTCAATGAAATTGGTGATATGACTAACCTCCTCACCCTAAACATTTTATAACAAAAAAAAATAATATTGATAAAGCTGTGATATATCGTGGCTCTAGAATGAGGAAGCTTTTTTCACCCTAAACTTTTTGTGAAAAAAAAAAAAGAATAATTTCCCCCTGTTATACGTACTCAGCCTAGTATACGAAATATGTGTATGGACATATTTATCTTCAAGTTAAAAGAAAAGTAGCATACGTAGCTATAATATTGAATATAGCTTTAACTATTTAAAATACTGAACCTTCTAATTTTTGTAAGCACAAAACCCAAAGTATCATAGATTTGTTTTCGCAACGTGATATTCAAATGATCATTTTAAAAACGATGACATAACTTGTTCACAAGGAATTTTGGTAAAATTGCGTCAAAACAGTTGAAAACTTAATAATATAAAGTTTTATGAATCGATTTGGGCACAATACCTTCGGTTTTTCAAAACAGGTATATATTTTGAAAGCTAATATTTTTTTTCATAAGTTAAGTAAGTTTGTCGCAAGCGGATAAATAACTTCGAAAATATTTAAACGGTTAAACTACTTGCGATATCGATAATCGTCAAATTAAATTAATTTTTGACTAAAACAGAATGTAGCAAAAACGGAAATTTGAAATATTCGGTAAGAAATATATATAACACATCGTTTTTGCACGAACGTCAATATTTGAAAAGTTTTCCCCATTTTCAAAGTCGTCAAAAGAATTGATTTTTTTATATTATACTGATTTACAAGTACGGAAACAAAATTAGCCTCGTAAAGTTTAGTAGACTATATAAAGAAATGTGACTTAATAAGGTATTTTCGAAAATAAAATGTCTTTTGAAGTCCCTGTAAAATATAGATATAACTCTGTGTACGTGCTTATATAAAATATTTATCTGCTAGAGAAATAACAGTCCAATATTTCGTATAATTTCTATAATCCATCCTTATTTTCAAAAGAACAATACATCTATGTATCGTTTCTTATCAGTCTAACATTCGCCTACTATGATAAAATTACTAACTTAAATTGTTCAATCCTAAAGTGGCACACTAAACATTTATCAACTTAAAGTCTTCTAATTCATCATGCTTCCGCACGCCATACTGATCCATTGTATTTCTTTACTTGGTTATTTGAACCGCTAATTATCCTAGTTAAATCGCAAACGAACAAGCAACCACTACTAGTTCATGCTTACTCTATTTTACTTCAAGCCTACAAGATTCAAACCAAATGTTCTGATGTCAACACTTAGCCCACATTTTGTAATGATATAGTATTCCACGGCACATACTGTAGTCGATTCTCACAAGTCGTTATTGTTCAATTCCTCTAATAAGACTAATATCGTCGACCTATTTTGATTATTATACGTTCAACATCTTAACTCTAAACTATAAATTCCTTTGTACAATATCCTTAACTAAACTCCTCGAATTACAACGCCAATCGTTATTTAATTTCTAACATTCTACTATAAATCATCTCTAAGCATTTATCATACTATTATAATTCATTTCTTAGTAGCTATGGTCACAACTTATACCTAAGCTTGCTCTGATGTTACCGCCCAAGTAGGAATATGGACTCGCTTTACTTTACCCTAAAGGTACCGAGTACCATGTTGCGGTTATGGTAAGGCAGGCCTAGTTACTGCCTCACCCATTAATATGTCAACTAACGTTTGTAGCATGGTATTCTGACTAACATCATATATTCATTCAAATCAATTATAATTCAACTAGGGTTACTAAGATCATGGCTTAGAGAGTTATGATCAACCTTAGATAAGGGAGAACTACATGGGATATCCTAGGCATACGTGTTTCAAAACTGGTCGACTTCTTAAGTTTAAGATCATAACTTATTTCTAGGATCGTCCTTAGTATCATCATTTCTTAAGTCTCAGATCACATCTTATTTCCAAATCATAATTAGTACATAATCAACCTTTATTACTAAATCAGTACTTATGTCTAAAGTCTTATGTCTAAGATCGTGACTAATGTTCAGGATCCTCGCTTATAACTGAGATCAGTACCAATGTTCATGATCATCACTTATGTTCAAATCATCGCTTATGTCTAAGATTGTAACTTAGAGGCAAAATTGTAACTTATTTTCTAATATCATGGCCTGATTCTACATTCCCGCCATGAATCTAGAGTCATACTCTGAAGATTGTACTGTCGTTACGTAATACCTCTTGAACTCATTCTGAAATTGGATCCAAGTGATCGGCGATGTTTGATGTGCTGCGCCACCACTCCTCTGCACCCACTTGTAGAAGAATCTCAAGTCCGAGTGCGGTGGTGGTAGAGCCTGTGGCTGCTGATGTTGTTGCGCCACAGCTTGGGCCATGACCCGTAGTGCGTCGGTCAGGGCCTGGGGAAGCACAACCTGCGGTGGAGCCCCATTCTTAGATTGGTTTCCATTGCCGTTACCATTCTCTTCTCGGCGGCATATTTGCTACGACGAGGAAAATTTAAGTTTTTTTTTTTTTTGGTCAAGGGCATTTCAGGAATATGCAAAACTTAGGAAATAGAAAACAGTCAAATAAAGATAAATAAACGAAAATAGAAACCAACCGTGCCCCTACCCAATCATCACTTAGTCTAAATCAAACTTATTCTAAGGTCAAACTTAGTCTCAGATCACAACCTACGTCTAGGATCAAACTTAGCCTAAGATCAAACTTACATCTATGATCAAAACTTAAATCTACAGCCATCTCTTACGTCTAAGATCATTTCTTAATTCTACGTTTTCCGCAGTAGATCTAGAGCCTGTCTCTGATACCACCTGTAGCGCCCCGTCCCGAACCCTAGGGTCAGAACCGGTACGCCCGCCGTATTCCACTAAGGGATATATAAGGCGTCTGTACGAATCCCTGCACTTATCAAAACGACAGAGTATTCGATTGCGGAAGCGAATTAAATCAATTCGAAATCTTAAATCGAAAGTAAAATCCCCAAAATCATATATAGTCAAAATCAAGTCACATTCTCTTAAACGCCATCGTAAAGTACCCAGATAAGAAATCCCTAAGCTATGTCCTCAAATGAAATAATAATAAAATAAACTTCTCCCTTTCTCGATCCTCCGTCATCCATCATTCTCTAAGAATCCCAAAGTGCCCACTCAGAGTCTTCTCCAATCCATATGTAATAATACCCTGAATTCGTCTGCAATAAAACAAATGAACGGTGTGAGTGACAAAAACGCCACTCAGTAGGTACCCTGCCTGCATCGGCCCTGTGAGATCATACATGCTAGGACAGTAGTGAAATACATATAAGTGTGTTAATACGAAAATAGACTGTCCACGTTTTCGCAAATACATATAACGGTCACAACTTCTTAAAACAGTCAAAACACATAATCGTGCGAAATGAGCGTGAAATGCAATGTCACATATATGATGCATGATAAGCCTACATTCTTGAAAACATACATACTATCGTGCAATGCATGACCCCGGGACCTAACAGAACGGAACGGAACATATATGCGACTTAGGTCTCGCATGTCTTAACATAACATAACAGAACAGATATGCGACTTAGGTCTCGCATACCCTAACAGAATAGATATGCGACTTAGGTCTCGCATACCCTAACGGAACAGAACAGATATGCGACTTAGGTCTCGCATACCCTAACAGAACAGATATGCGACTTAGGTCTCGCATACCCTAACGGAACAGAACAGATATGCGACTTAGGTCTCGCATATCCTAATGCAATGTCGTGATGCATGAATGCACAGAAATTACATATTGAATCCTTCATTTACTTTCATTTTCATTTTCTTTTTCTTTTTCTTTTTCTTTTTCTTCCTTCCTGCCTCAGCAATTTCGTTCCCCTGCTTTACCACCTTTCGTCCCCCACCTTTTTAATTTCTTTTTCTTTTACTTTTTCTTTTCTTTTTCTTTTTCTTTATTCTTTTTCTTTATTCTTTTTCCACTCCCAGGTCGATTCTTCCGTCACCCTCAATTTGCTCCTGCGATTTCAACGCCCCAACCGACCTTCTCCCTCAGCCCCCCTGCCCCAGCTGCCCCTCTCCCCTCAGCCCCAACCCCCCAGACGCACCCGCCTCCTCAGCCACACCTCTCCAGCCGCCCCCCCTCAGCCCCTCATCCCACTCCCCTCAGCCCCCTCCTCACCCCACTCCTTCAATCCGGCAGCACGTGGCCATAGCCCACCACCACCGGCCACGCACCGCCGCCACCAATACATCTTCTTCCGATTCCATTATTCATATACACATAAAAATACAATGTTTTCCGAGTCGACCATACGAAAATAGCATCATACATATATACACATATACGATCACATATACGGATATACAATTCATCACATACACGTATAATCAATAATCAAACATCTATACAATCACAAATACTAATGCACGATCTCATTTTCATAAAGAAATTAAAGATTCTCGTTTTTACATTCAACGGATGTTAAGGGGGCACCTACCTGGTAATTACTGCGCGTTGAAGAGCGTGATCGAGTGGCGGTATTTCTCCCTAAAACTGCCGGCTTGAAGCCCTTGGAGAAGAAGATTGTTTTTTTTTTCTTCTTCTGTGAAGGAGGCGGCTGATTTAACGTGGAGAGGGATAGGAGTCTACGTGATTAAATAGAAATTTGATTAGGGTTTAGGGAAAATTTTCCTAATCAAATTAGGTTTAGTAATTAATTAGTCTAAATACCACTTTTGCCCCTTTTAAAAAAAACAGGATATAACACTACTAGTGCCATTGAACCTGGAAGTCTTGGCATTTTGCAGTAGATTTATACAATACCTAAAGAGTGAAATGAGATGCAATGCATGCTGGCGAGAATTGGAAAGGCAGGCAGTTTCCACCTCTTGCGGCCATCTTCTTTGTATCCAAAGATACTTAGTGTATCCGATGTTGTATTCACACAAGTTCTCCCCTTACATTTATGAAGTATTTTAGCATATGTGGCTACCTTGACAAATCAAAATGTCCAGAAGATGCTCGTAAGATTCTCAGTAATGATGCTGCTTGCCCCTTTTGTGATCAAGTGCTATCTAAAAGGTAAGCATTATTTTCTTACGACCTACAGGTTTTTTCTAGCAATCTTGATAGTTCTGGAAAATCCAATGGCTGTAAACTACTGATGCCTTGCCACCAAGGCATGAGTTTTAGGCAAACCAACAGCTTTTCAAATGGCAAATTCTGATTATCAAATAATTGGTATTCTTAATTCCGGGAATAGAGCACTTTGAAATGGTTGACTATGAATTGCTAGATTTTAGCAACATTAGTTTATGTGGAAATGGCTATTAAATAACATTCTAATGCAGACAACACAATACATCGCAACTAAAGTTGATTTTAATTTTTCAGTCTTATGAAGTCTGTGGATATCAACCCCAACGATGAATGGATTAATGTAAGAACTTCATAACTGCAAAATTTCAGCTTTTTTTAGGATCTTGTCTGGTTCCTGACTTCTCTACTTTTCACTCTTCTTGCTAATTTTGAATGCTCCATTTCGCAGATGGTCATGGCTGGGATATCCCCTCAGATACGTATCCTGAATTTTCTTTCTGTATCTGAAGCAAATATATTATTCAGAATCTGGGTAAGCTATGGGTCGAAAAGGAGAACTTGCCACGATAAGAATCATTTTTTTCTTCTCCCAGGTTTTAACCGATGTCAGCTCAAACCATAAGTTCTTAATGGCAGCGTTATCCTAAAGAAAGAGCAACTGAAGGACAAGAACGCATGACGAATTTTCAATATATATATATATATATATATATATATATATATTATTATTATTATTTTGGCCATTGTTTTCTTCGGTATAAGGATGCATTATTAGGTCTACTTTGTCAGAGCCAGCAAAAGAATTCCTCTCCGTCTGCCGTGTCACAGACCATCTATGCATTATGTTACGGACCAGAAGAAAATCAATTCGGATATGCTGCAATACGAGTCGCACGGACGAGGATTTGAAAAGGCTAATTTGAGGTTTAAAAGAAGTACTATCAATATGAATCCTTCAAAACTGTTTGCGAAACCTCACACCAACGCTTTGTACCAGCAATATGAAAACAATTACATTGTCAAGGGAAAATTGAGAATTCAGTCTCGTCTTTTCCAGTTTTTCTTAGGGTTGCAATTAACGTTTTTATTTTGTAAGATTGCTTGTAACGTTTTAAAATGGTCACTTTTACTCCGTAACAGGGACGGATGGAGTTGTTCCTTCATTTTCTGTTACAAATTATCAACTCAAATTGTAAATTAACATCAAAACACCAAACATAATGCTGAAGCAGTTACAAAATTCATCTTGAAGTTCATAACGTGAAATACGATAGAGCAAACAAAATACTGGCTGGAACAAGAAACGAGAAAGAACCTGTTTCAAAGGCCAGCCTATTCACTGTTTAGATTCTAAAACAATAAGGCAACAAAGAATCAATACGTAGCAGGAATGAGGAACAGCAACTGACTAAGTAGAATACCATATAGCCACTAACTCCAAAAATCCTGACTCAAATGCTCATGCAGCAGATGTTTTCTTGTTGGGTTCAAAGACGTACTTGATCAATGATTCCTTAATTGATAGCAACTCAGGGAACTCATTCTTCAGTTTAGTAGCGTCCAGCTCGTTATTGCTCCGAGGTGCAACAATAACCTTTGCTTGTTCTTGGAGAGTAAAGTTGACCCATTTGAATTCTGGATTTATATATTTCTTGTACATTTCCAGAATCTCGTTATGGCTAACCACCCCAGGATTTGTGAAGTTCCAAATACCCCTGAGATTTCGCTTTGCCATCTCAATTGAGATAGGGAGAAGTTCGTCCAAGATAGTCATGCTGTTGGGGATGTTAACCACCTTATTGTATTTAGAAATCTTGGTGATGAAATTTCTTGGGTTGTTCAGGTCGGAAGAGATCGGCATTCGGACCCTAAGGGTGCAAACATTGTCATATTCTTTCAACAGCTCCTCAACCTGATTGACAAACAAACATACGTAAATGAATACAGTTCTAACACAACAAAGGGCGTTCCCGGTCTCCCGCGTTTGAGCAGGGTCTGGAGAGGGATCGAATCGTTTCGCGTCTGATGTACGCAAACTTACTCTGCACATTATGCAAGAGGCTGTTTTTGCAGCTCGAACTCGTGACCTCAAGGTCACAAAACAACAATCTTTTCAGTTGCTCCAAGCCTCGTCCTCACATTTCTAACACAATGATAGTCCAAATATATAAATAGTTACAGTGAAAAGAGAGAGTTACCATGGCCTTTGTCTTTGAGTAGAAAGATCCGATGAAGTTAGGTGTATCTTCCTCCTTGAACCCAATACCAGACCCTTCTGGATGTGCAGCATCATATTCAAAGATACATCCTGTAGCAAAATTCATCATCAACAGGCCATGCTCTCTGCAAACGTCTGCTAGGGTCAAAGTCCCAGCAACATTTGTTCGAATTGTTTCAGTCTTATGCGACTCACACCAGTCGACATTGGGTCTACCAGTTACACCAGCAGCATTGAAAACATGAGTGGGTTTTACGGCTTGGATATCTGCTACAAGTTGTGAGCGATCCTGCAGACGTCCCCTTCCATATTCATACGGAATCTCTTGTTTCTCACACAATTTTCCCAGCAATCCACCAATCCAGCCAGTCCTACCATATATTAGAAACTTGAAAGGTGACTTTTTCGGTGAGCTGTTACTCTTAGGAGCTGGAGTCACCACTTGGCTTTGGTTAGATTTTTCAGAGAATTCTGCAGCTCCAGAATCATACTTCTCTGATCCATCAAGAAGCTTTTCTATCCCACCAGGCATCATCAACATTCTAGGATGAGGAAGCAAAGCCCCGGATACATCACCCCACCACTCAGGGTTGTTAGTATACCATTCCATAGTCTTCCTCAGCCCTTCTTCCCATAAAGTTCTCTCTGACCAACCCAAGTTTTTCAGCTTCTGATCATCCAGGAAATATCTCTGGTCATTAAAAGGCCTATTCTCCACAAACTGAATGCTGGCTTCAGGATCCTTGTTAAAAAGTTTGCATATATCTTTAGCAACATCAATCACCCTTCTCTCCTTCTTGGTCCCAATGTTGTAAACATGACCAACTTCACCTTTGTGAAGAATTACTTCAAACGCCTCGGCTACATCCTCACAATAGAGATAACTCCTAACGTTGGAACCATCTCCATGGATTGGAAGAGGCTTCCCTCGCATGGCCAACAGTATGAACTTTGGGATCAACTTTTCAGGAAACTGATTTGGACCATATACGTTGTTCCCTCGAGTAGTTATGACTGGTAATCCATATGACCTACCGTATGCCATAACAAGCATTTCAGCTCCAGCTTTGGTGGCAGAGTAGGGGTTTGTAGGGAGAAGTTGTGAGGCCTCATGATTTCCTACAACAGCATCCTCGTCTGTCTCCCCATAAACTTCATCGGTGCTCACATGGATAAACCGTCTGATCTGACCTGTAACTTTGCAGGCCTCCAACAACACATGAGTGCCATAAATGTTGTTCTTGGTGAACTCAAAACTATTACCAAAAGAATTATCAACATGAGTCTGAGCAGCAAAGTGCATAATGGTATCTATTGACTCAGTGATGAGTAGATAGTTGACAAGATCAGCACTTGCAATATCTCCCTTGACAAACTTGAAGTTGGGGGATGACTTAGAAGGGAACAGGTTTTTCAGATTTGAGCAATAATCAAGCTTGTCAAGAACAACAATCTTGTAACCAGGATAGCTCCGAATAAGCCGATTTGCCACATGGGATGCAATGAATCCAGCAGCTCCTGTGATCAAAATATTCTTTGGCTCGTATGTAGCCATATCTTATGGTCTCTGCATAAGTCAAACAGCACTATATTACAAAATATGTAGAATAAGATGCAACTTAATCTCTAACGTTTGAATAACAGATACAGGGGCAGCTGATCAATGAGTAATAATCATAAGAAAGTAAAAAAAAAAATGACTTTGAGCAACAGACAAATTCCCAATTCTTAAAAATCTCGACGTCGTTGATCAACAGGTTAGGAGAATAGAATAAAGCTCTGAAGAATGAGAAACCAAAGGATAAAGGAAATTACAACACAAGAAGAGATCCATCAATCGGCGCAGGATAGTTAACAAATTAGCGCTCAAAGAACACAAATAACTGATATATTAAATCCATTTGATTAGGAACAAGAAATGGTAAAGAAATTCATCACTTAAAGCCCATCACCTCTAACTTAATACCCTGCAATGAAAAGCCTAAGAAAACTCTCTCTGATAGGAAGCAAAAGCCCACAATTGGATCCTAACTGATCCAGATCAAGCAATCAATCTGGAAAAGAAAAGGGGGGAAAAAAGAGAAAACTTTAGACCAGGTACGGGAGCTCCAGATTTCTTCCGCTAGAAATGTAACTCATCCTACTATCTGCATAGATCCATCAAATTCAAACCTTGACGAAAAACCATCCCACCCAGTATCTTAAAGCAGCAGATGATGAACTAAAAATGAAGAAAAGTAAAAAAGAATTACAGATCAGAGCTACATGCACACCAAAAAAAAAAAACCAAGTTTATCGTCAGATCGCAAACTAATCAAAGAAACCAAATTCAGCAATTCGTGCAAAATCTCCACAATTATGCCCAAGAAACTATTAAAATACACAGCGGAGGAAAGGGGGTGGTTGAAGAAACTCACAAGGAATAAATAGATCAGATAAAGATCAACAGGTCTGGGAAGAAACAGAGAAAAAGAAAAGTCCAAAGATTCAGCGATGCAGGAGACCCTTAAGCGAGCAGCGCGGATGATCAATCGCTTCAGTCGTTATATTTTCCACGGCCTATATATAACTGCGTGTATCTATACATATTTATATAAAAATTTATATATACAACGCGGAGAAGAGAGAAGGTCGGTAAGTTACCATCGGGAGCGAACGGTAGATTTAGGAAAGTTTATCAAAGTAGTAAGTAGGATTTTCAATTTTCCTTTTAATTTACAAAATATCTTTGTTTCTTATGTGATTTTATATATGTACTACTCTAGTTTTTTAAATATATATTCCAAAACGTTGTCTACATTTTGTCCTTTTTTTTTTGTAAATACGCGTATTAAATTATGTGTAATTTTTAAAAATTAAAAATTCAATAATATTAAATTATGTTTTTTTAATAGATCCAAACAGATGTCAGATCTGGAATCGTCAATTGTTCGTTAAAATTTGTTTACTAGTAGAGTGACCAATATAAAGTTTTCACTGAGTTGTTAGAAAAAGGTTGAGATTGATTGGTGGCAAGTAGGATGGTAAACGAACCAAGCCGTTCGGTTGTTCGGCTCGTTTGGCTCGAGTTTGAACCCGAGCTCGGCTCGGATAAAAGGTTAATAAACAGAGCTTGAACACCTTTTTCTGTTCGAACTCGGTAAGTGACACAGTTCGTTTAAGGTGTTCGACTCGTTAATGTTGTTCGTGAGTTAAACGAACCAAGCTTGAACAATTAAATATGTTCGTGTAAATAAACAAACAAGCTCGACTCGTTCGCTAAGTTAAATGTACCGAGCTTGAACAACGCAATGCTCGGTTCGTTCTGCTCGTTTACGGGCGAAGTGGCAAGTAAAACTAGAATGTACGGACGTATAATATTCTTTCCATTTTTTAGGGGGGGAAACAATCCTCCTGATTCTTCCATACGTTTTATGCATTTTCCAAAAAAAAAAAAAAAAAAATTATCTAGACTTACTATTTTACCTTATGCCTTATCCAGTCCTAAAGCTTATTACCAAGTCTTTATATCATATGTCATAGTAGTATCGAAAGTTCGTTTGCGGCCGTCCCTAAAATTTTATTTTAAATCAATAAATCATATCAAATATATCCCAACGACATCAAAAGCTATCGCTAGGGTCTGACAAAGGTGAACGGCAAGCAAACAATACCTTTTTATCACAAAGGCTAGAAGTTTGCTTTTAGTAACACCCGGCTCTATATATACCGCATAAATGACATAATAATAAGAATATGACATGATAGTGTTTTAGTGAAGGAATTCAGTAAACACAAATATGTAGTTTCCATTATTAAAAATGCTATGTTTAAAAGATACATGTTTATTGTTACAATAAAATAACTCTCATCAATTATGGGGATTTGCCTAGAAACCAACCTTGATCCTTGTGGCTGTGAGTTGGACAAGTAGCGCGTAAACTAGTTTGTGTAGCTTTTATTTTTGTCACATTTTGACAGCTGAATAACAATTGAAATACAACTAAAAGGTGTATGGATCTTTGCATAAAGTCATCATCAACTCAGGAGGTTGATGATTTACTAATTTGTATCTTCTACAATGTTTTTTGGATTGAGACGGTGGAATCTCTCAGAACCAAAGTATAACCTTTTGATAGCAAGCTTTTATCATATGTGTGTGTAGAAGCAGTTTTTATGTTGCGTGCCCCCAGAGGCATAGTCTACTGGTAAGTGACAAGGTGATTGGGGCTAAAGAACTCCGACGTCCCGAGTTCGAACCCGTGTAGATGCAATACTTTGTTGAAATATTACAAGGGTTGCTTCTGGGCTTCTGAATCTCGTGTGTCCTCTTCTTTGTTGGGCTGCTAGTAGAGAACATCCCTCGATTTACATCCTACCTGGTTAAGGGACCTCTGTTACAGGTGGGGGAACCAACTCCCTTAACAAAGTTTTTATGTTGCGTGTTAAACAGGTGTCGGCTTGGTAAGGTGTCGGTGAAACGGGACTAAACCAGGTGGTAGGTGCTTTCGAGTGGAGGAAAGCTTGTGTTATGCCCCGTGCACTGAGGGTGCAAAAAAAAAAAAAACAAAGTTAAAAAAACCCAAAAAAAAAAAAATCTAACGTGACTCAGAAAGTGAATAAGATAGATCTTATTGAATTAAATATAAATCCTAATATTTCTAGGAAGTAAAAGATAAAGCTTAAATCAAATTACAAATTCAAACTAGAATAAGATAACCTAATTACATTAGAATACTACCTATACCTAATAGAAAATCTAATCACTATTTATCTATAAATATATATACATATAACTAGCTTAGACAATGCAACAAAACAAAAAAAAAAAAAAAAAAAAAAAACCCTAGAAACTACCCAGTCGTTCCCCCAGCAGAAGAAAACAATCCACCCTTAATTCACAAACACGGCAGCCCCCAAACCCATTGGCAGCGTGGCTACCTTTCTCCTCCCACAAACAATCACGGCAGCAACCATCCAGGGAGGAAAAGAAAAAGATCCAAACTTCATATAATATACATATGTAGCCGGCCTATTATTCGCCCAAGAAAACAAATTCAGCCCCAGCCAAGGAGTAAAAAGAGACAATTTTTGGGCCGTTCTTCATTCTGGTTCTTCGCGTATTACGTGTAATCGAAGCGAGAGGCAAGTATCCTTGCTATATTTACTATGATTTTACAACGTTATTATGCTATTTTCGTATCAAATTGGATCATGCATACGTAGTTGTGACTTGCATAGATATTTGATTATACATATGTAATTGTTGTATTTATATATCGATTATGTGTATATGTATACGGATGGAAATGATCTTGATGATGATTATGCATATAGGCCGTTGGTAGAAAAATGAATATATATAAAATTTGTGCGGCCGAATCTATGGTGTTAAAAGAAAATTCTGCTGAGGGCATCATATTAATTTATATATCGGTGAATATGATTTGTTTGTTGTGATGCTAGGTGTCGATGGATATTTTACCTGTTTGCTAGTCTTTCGGATAATGTAGTGCGACTTAATGCTTGTGCTACACTTGATTGATCTGATACTATTGGATCCTGTAAATATGCTCCCCATAAATGTTCTTATATATGTGTATAGTCATCCACTCCCGTAGTCGTTTTGTGTGTGAGGCTTTACCTGCACTACAACAGTGTTCTCTGTAAAATCTGCAAGTAATAGTATTGGTCATGTTTAAAGGGGAAAAAAAAAAAAGAGTGAGTGCTTCAGCAATGAATTTTGATAATAGGAAGTAGGCGTTTACTGTTTGCATGCTCTATTTATACATTGGTGGAAAATGTGACCGTGGCTATATATATGCATGAATGATATGAAAATTGCATTGTGCGAAAGTCTATGACGTGGGATATGCATGAAAGAAAGAAATTGAAAGTGATGATGTCGATTTTTATGAGGGGGCCAGGAAGAAGAGATTCTGCGTAGGAAGTTAATTCGTCAAAAAGGTAGGTGCCTCTTCCCCCTCAAACGGATATGATTCATGCATGCTTTGATGGTATACTAATGTGTTTCGTTGTTTAATTGTTTAAGTTGTAAATTTTGTTTCGTTGTTTTTATTTGTTTAATTTGTTAATTTGGTATATGTTGGAAAGCATGAGATATATTGTTTGTGGCTGCTATGTGCGTGTATGTGTGTGAATTTGGTGGTATGATTGAATCGAAAACAAAATACCCTTACAGAATTGAAAAAAAAAAAGGGCAACTTTTACATTAGAAGCATTTAAAAAAGTTGTGTGTTGGCCTTAGAATAGGTTCCTATAGACTGGAAATAGGAGAAAATGGGGGTTGGGATCGAAAAACAAATCACAGCGCGGGTTGCCACTGGTGGAACATCCAATTAAATGAATAAATAAACAATTAAATTTAAGCAGAGAACAGGCCGGCCAACGGACCGGGTCGACTGGCCAGCGGGTCGGACCGAAGGCGGCCCATTACTCTCTCAAACAAAAAATGTATATGGTCTGGCAGATCAGGCCAGGAAAACATAATTACATATCAATAA
Organism: Eustoma russellianum; assembly: GCA_036186865.1. Lineage (NCBI taxonomy): Eukaryota > Viridiplantae > Streptophyta > Magnoliopsida > Gentianales > Gentianaceae > Eustoma > Eustoma russellianum. The sequence goes on along the minus strand of AP025048.1, from coordinate 4,675,254 downwards.
GAATTCAAATAAATTCAAGAAATATAAAAGGTTAAAATTAAATTATTTTCACTTAATTTCTGAAGTTTGGTAAATTTAAGTAATTAAAAATTAATAGTAATAAATAGAATTAAATAAGGGAAAATTAGTAGAAAATTCTAGAAAATTAGAACAAGCTAAGGAAAAATAAAAGGAATGCTAAATAACCACTTTCCAATATTCGTAAATTTTATGAAGCCAAATATTGAGTGCCGGAGATGGTGAGGATGGGCGTACGGGCCCCAGACGACTAGTGTTGAGTGCCGGAGTTGGTGAGGATGGGCGTACGGGCCCCAGGCGATTTTGTTGTTGCATTCATGGCACGTGCATTGCATTGGGAGTGGGCTGAGATGTACGGGTCTCAGACGCTCGAGTGAAGAGGACCATGGTGTACGGGCCATGAGTATGTGATTATGATGGACCATGGTGTACGGGCCATGAGTATGTGATTATGGTGGATCGTGGTGCACGGGCCACGGGCATCGGTTGGGATGGATCGTGGTGCACGGGCCACGGGCATCCGCAAGGGTGGATTGTAGTGCACGGGCTACAGGCATCCAGTCAATCCCGGGATCATGCATTGCATATAGGTCTAGGGCATATTGCATGACATGATTCTTGTTGCGTGTGACACGTTATTTGAGCATGCATCACGTACTTGCGCATTTTTATGTGGAGTGCTTTACTTACCGCATTTACTTTATCTGATGCATGTTATCTTATATTTATGTGCTATGTGTTATATCATGTTATGTGCTATGTGTTATATCATGTTTATGTGCTATGTGGCTATATCATTTCGGTATGTACGTTTTGTATTTGTTTGAGGCGGGCATCTACTGGGTGATTTCTGTCACTCACCCCTACTTCCCAGGTGAACCGGATGAGGACTACGAGTGTATCTTCGTTGAGGACGGGACGGACATAGCGGAATGGGCTAGTTGATAGCTGCAGCTAGGTTACCAAGGGGCTCTGCAACTGTTTGTGTTTACTTATACTTTGGGGATTTTTCACATACTTCTTAGTACTTTTATTATCAGAGTTTTATTCGGTAATGTAAAGACGATTGTTGGAGTTTAATGTAAGTTGTGATTTACGTTTCCGCGAGAAAAATTTCTACGTTATTTCTGACGTGTAAGAGATTGATTCGACGCCTTGTATTCTCCTCAGCGAGATACGGCGGGTGCACTGTTCCCGATGCTAGGGTTCGGGAGCGGGGCGCTACAGGTGGTATCAGAGCCGAGGCTTCAGATCCGCCTCGGAAACGCAGGATTAATTAGATCACTTAGACATAAGTTACGATCTTTTATAAAATTTCGATTTTACCCCTAATAAACAAAGTAGACTTAAGATATGATCTTAGACCTAGGTTATGATCGGGTTATGGGAGGTGTGTGTGCCGATGGTGAGCTTTCCTTGTCTAACTATCGATTTATCGGCGTTCAACCTTTCAATTTATTATTGACTAATGCGATTTCTTCTCATGAACTCTGATAACAGGAAATGCCTGCACGACGTGAGCCAGCTGGGAACGATGGTGAGAACCACCAGAATCAGGGGATCATCCCCAAGCACTTGAAGATGTCATAGTCATCATGACCAGTACCTTAACACAGCGGCACCAGCTACAGAACTAGCATGCATCGACTCCAGCACCATCGCACTCGGACCTGAGATTCTTCGACAAGGAGATGTGGAGGAGTGATGGCGCAGCACAACTGACACCGGCAATCGCTTGGATCTAATTTCGAAATGAGTTTAAGAAGTACTACGTGTTCGACAGTGCGATCTTTCAGAACATGGCTCTAGATCCACAGCGTAAGCATAGATTTAGGCTATGATATTAGGAATTAAGTTACGATTTTGACCCTGAGTCACATCTTAGACATAAGTACCGCTTTTTAGTCGTAAGCAATGATTATATATTGGGCATGTTATTAGAAATAAGACGTGGCCTTAAGAGGTTAAATGATGACCTTGCCCGTAAGTTACGATTTTAGACTTAAGGAATGACGATACGAAATATCGACTATAGAAATTATGCGGTGATCTGAACACAGGTGATGATTTGAACATAAGCACTGATCTTAGTCATAAGCGGTGATTATATTCTAAGTATTGCACTTAGCAATAAGTAATGATTTTACACGTAATGAATGATGATATCAAGTATTACTTCTAGAATTAAGGGAAGACATTAGATCTAAGTGATGATCGGATAAAGGATACGTCCACCTATGCCTAGGGTGCCCCATACGATTTGGAGTAGTTGCCTTACCTAAGTGCTGATTATAATCATTTGTATAATCCCATAGATCCGACCCCTGCAAACCTGGTACCATTATGATAAATGAAGCAAGTTTACTCCTCTACCTCGACAATAGTGTCAGAACATGACTAGGTCTAAGTTAGGATCGTAGTTCTTAAGAGACAATCTGTAGTGAAATGAATTACTAAGAAAGGGATTTATTAGCATTATTAACAGTAGAGTTTAGCAAAGAATATTTTACAAATGGGTTTACAGTTATGATTAAGATGTTGAGATATTAGTCCTACTAGGAATATCGATTGATGGTCATAAGTGAGCACTACTAAAAGAAGTACAGTGGAATAACAAATTATTACAAATCCGAGTTAAGTGTTGATTCATAGGAACATGTAAGTATTGATACATCGAGTAGGCTTGAATTGAAATAGAGTAAGTATGAACAGTAGTGTGTTTTGCAGGTGAGATCTAGCTAAACTAGAATTGGCGGTTGAAATAACCAAGTGAAGAAGTACAGTAGATCGGTATGGAGCACGGAAATATGGTAAATTAGAATGCCCTAAGTCCATCAACATTTAGTGTGCCATATTAGAATTGAACAACTTAAGTCAAAGATTTATAAGAAATGGCACATAGGTGGATTTTTCATTAACATCAAGGGGTAACTTAGAAAAATTATACGAAGTATTGGACTATTATTTTTTTAAGTAGTTAAACGTTTTCGTATAAGCACGTACACCAAGACATATTTTATACTCTAAAGATATTTCAAAGATTTTTGCTACTAAACATTTCAACTAGTTCCAATTTTTAGTATATTACTTTACAAGGCTATATTCCTCTCTGAACTTGTATATCAACATAATGAAATTTCAACTACTACGACAACTTTGAAAAAATAGATATTTTTTTAAACATTGAGGTTTTTGAAGAACGATATATTTATATATCTCTTATATTTATCAAACTTTGGTTTAGCTATATTTATTTTGCTAAAATAATTCTAGTTGTTAACTATCCATATTGCAAGCATTTTATCCTTAAATGCTTTTGAACATATTTATCTGCTAGCGATGAACTTATTGAATTTTATGAAGCAGAAATAGTTTTAAAATAAATATACTTCTTTCAAATTGTTTTTTTGAAACTTCACATTTGTCGAGTTTCCAAATTGTTTTATGAAACTTTATAATCGCTGACTCTTCAGTTGTTGGATTTTGCGAAACAAAACATAGCTTTCAAAGTATATACTTCGTTGGAAAGAAGAATACATTGTGTTCAAATCGTTTTATAAAAGAAATTTTATGATTGTCGTGTCTCAATTATTTTGAAGTGGTTTAACCGTAATATTTTTGGGAATAAGTTATATCATTGTTTTATAAGTGGTCACTTGAGGCACCGCGTTGCAAAAACAAATATATGATACATTGCGCTTTTTGTTACAAAATTAAAAGGTATACTATTTTAAACAGTTAAAGCTATACTCCAAATTATGGCTACATAACTTACTTTTCTTTGAATTAAAGGAAATGCACATACTTCATATATTAGGTTGTTGATGATATCTCAGAAAAAAAAAAGTAAAAAGATGACCATAGAACTAGTTCGTAGGTATAAGAATTGATTATTTGATTCTATGATAAAGGAGAGTGATGGTTAGCATATTAGAAGACTCGATGGATACTTTGGATGATCATGTAACTAGGAGATGAAGCATACATGATGAGTTTAAGAATACGAAATTCTAGATTGTAATAAGTTAATGATACACATCAGGTGGCGTAAGTGGAAGTTATAAGTTGTGATTATAGATAATTAAGTTAAAGATTTTAGTATACCTAAGAATTGATCTTAGAAGGCTACTGACAACCACAGATATTAGTACGTTATAAACCGATGACTGTGATATGAAACCCCCAGTATGATGACAACACTCCGAAGTTTGATCTTAGAATTACAAGAAGAGTAGGTTATGATCTTAAATAAGCGGAGAATAATGGAATTAGAAACTACCTTGTACAAAGAATGATTTTCGAGGCCTTATCCTATGATATGAAAGTCAAATGATTAACGTATCATAATAAGAAATGGATATTTAGCTTAGTCATTACCTAGTTGAATGTATCAAATAGAACCATACTAAGTCATTGATTACGTCATACACAAGTTTCGAGGACGAAACTTAGTATAAGAGGGGAGGTATGTTATGCCCCGTGCACTGAGGGTGCAAAAAAAAAAAAAACAAAGTTAAAAAAACCCAAAAAAAAAAAA
>AP025048.1:4623398-4670689 GCA_036186865.1 Eustoma russellianum | reverse complement strand
AAACAAAGTTAAAAAAACCCAAAAAAAAAAAAATCTAACGTGACTCAGAAAGTGAATAAGATAGATCTTATTGAATTAAATATAAATCCTAATATTTCTAGGAAGTAAAAGATAAAGCTTAAATCAAATTACAAATTCAAACTAGAATAAGATAACCTAATTACATTAGAATACTACCTATACCTAATAGAAAATCTAATCACTATTTATCTATAAATATATATACATATAACTAGCTTAGACAATGCAACAAAACAAAAAAAAAAAAAAAAAAAAAAACCCTAGAAACTACCCAGTCGTTCCCCCAGCAGAAGAAAACAATCCACCCTTAATTCACAAACACGGCAGCCCCCAAACCCATTGGCAGCGTGGCTACCTTTCTCCTCCCACAAACAATCACGGCAGCAACCATCCAGGGAGGAAAAGAAAAAGATCCAAACTTCATATAATATACATATGTAGCCGGCCTATTATTCGCCCAAGAAAACAAATTCAGCCCCAGCCAAGGAGTAAAAAGAGACAATTTTTGGGCCGTTCTTCATTCTGGTTCTTCGCGTATTACGTGTAATCGAAGCGAGAGGCAAGTATCCTTGCTATATTTACTATGATTTTACAACGTTATTATGCTATTTTCGTATCAAATTGGATCATGCATACGTAGTTGTGACTTGCATAGATATTTGATTATACATATGTAATTGTTGTATTTATATATCGATTATGTGTATATGTATACGGATGGAAATGATCTTGATGATGATTATGCATATAGGCCGTTGGTAGAAAAATGAATATATATAAAATTTGTGCGGCCGAATCTATGGTGTTAAAAGAAAATTCTGCTGAGGGCATCATATTAATTTATATATCGGTGAATATGATTTGTTTGTTGTGATGCTAGGTGTCGATGGATATTTTACCTGTTTGCTAGTCTTTCGGATAATGTAGTGCGACTTAATGCTTGTGCTACACTTGATTGATCTGATACTATTGGATCCTGTAAATATGCTCCCCATAAATGTTCTTATATATGTGTATAGTCATCCACTCCCGTAGTCGTTTTGTGTGTGAGGCTTTACCTGCACTACAACAGTGTTCTCTGTAAAATCTGCAAGTAATAGTATTGGTCATGTTTAAAGGGGGAAAAAAAAAAAGAGTGAGTGCTTCAGCAATGAATTTTGATAATAGGAAGTAGGCGTTTACTGTTTGCATGCTCTATTTATACATTGGTGGAAAATGTGACCGTGGCTATATATATGCATGAATGATATGAAAATTGCATTGTGCGAAAGTCTATGACGTGGGATATGCATGAAAGAAAGAAATTGAAAGTGATGATGTCGATTTTTATGAGGGGGCCAGGAAGAAGAGATTCTGCGTAGGAAGTTAATTCGTCAAAAAGGTAGGTGCCTCTTCCCCCTCAAACGGATATGATTCATGCATGCTTTGATGGTATACTAATGTGTTTCGTTGTTTAATTGTTTAAGTTGTAAATTTTGTTTCGTTGTTTTTATTTGTTTAATTTGTTAATTTGGTATATGTTGGAAAGCATGAGATATATTGTTTGTGGCTGCTATGTGCGTGTATGTGTGTGAATTTGGTGGTATGATTGAATCGAAAACAAAATACCCTTACAGAATTGGAAAAAAAAAAAGGGGAACTTTTACATTAGAAGCATTTAAAAAAGTTGTGTGTTGGCCTTAGAATAGGTTCCTATAGACTGGAAATAGGAGAAAATGGGGGTTGGGATCGAAAAACAAATCACAGCGCGGGTTGCCACTGGTGGAACATCCAATTAAATGAATAAATAAACAATTAAATTTAAGCAGAGAACAGGCCGGCCAACGGACCGGGTCGACTGGCCAGCGGGTCGGACCGAAGGCGGCCCATTACTCTCTCAAACAAAAAATGTATATGGTCTGGCAGATCAGGCCAGGAAAACATAATTACATATCAATAAGAATTCAAATAAATTCAAGAAATATAAAAGGTTAAAATTAAATTATTTTCACTTAATTTCTAAAGTTTGGTAAATTTAAGTAATTAAAAATTAATAGTAATAAATAGAATTAAATAAGGGAAAATTAGTAGAAAATTCTAGAAAATTAGAACAAGCTAAGGAAAAATAAAAGGAATGCTAAATAACCACTTTCCAATATTCGTAAATTTTATGAAGCCAAATATTGAGTGCCGGAGATGGTGAGGATGGGCGTACGGGCCCCAGACGACTAGTGTTGAGTGCCGGAGTTGGTGAGGATGGGCGTACGGGCCCCAGGCGATTTTGTTGTTGCATTCATGGCACGTGCATTGCATTGGGAGTGGGCTGAGATGTACGGGTCTCAGACGCTCGAGTGAAGAGGACCATGGTGTACGGGCCATGAGTATGTGATTATGATGGACCATGGTGTACGGGCCATGAGTATGTGATTATGGTGGATCGTGGTGCACGGGCCACGGGCATCGGTTGGGATGGATCGTGGTGCACGGGCCACGGGCATCCGCAAGGGTGGATTGTAGTGCACGGGCTACAGGCATCCAGTCAATCCCGGGATCATGCATTGCATATAGGTCTAGGGCATATTGCATGACATGATTCTTGTTGCGTGTGACACGTTATTTGAGCATGCATCACGTACTTGCGCATTTTTATGTGGAGTGCTTTACTTACCGCATTTACTTTATCTGATGCATGTTATCTTATATTTATGTGCTATGTGTTATATCATGTTATGTGCTATGTGTTATATCATGTTTATGTGCTATGTGGCTATATCATTTCGGTATGTACGTTTTGTATTTGTTTGAGGCGGGCATCTACTGGGTGATTTCTGTCACTCACCCCTACTTCCCAGGTGAACCGGATGAGGACTACGAGTGTATCTTCGTTGAGGACGGGACGGACATAGCGGAATGGGCTAGTTGATAGCTGCAGCTAGGTTACCAAGGGGCTCTGCAACTGTTTGTGTTTACTTATACTTTGGGGATTTTTCACATACTTCTTAGTACTTTTATTATCAGAGTTTTATTCGGTAATGTAAAGACGATTGTTGGAGTTTAATGTAAGTTGTGATTTACGTTTCCGCGAGAAAAATTTCTACGTTATTTCTGACGTGTAAGAGATTGATTCGACGCCTTGTATTCTCCTCAGCGAGATACGACGGGTGCACTGTTCCCGATGCTAGGGTTCGGGAGCGGGGCGCTACAGCTTGAGAGGCTGAGATTTAGAATATCCAAATTCCACTATGATTATAACTAAGGCGGTAAATGAAACAAACCATTCGGTTGTTCGGTTCGTTTGGCTCGAGCTCGAGCTCGAACTCGGCTCGGATAAAAGGTTAATTAACAGAGATTGAACACGTTTTTCTGTTCGAACTCGGTAAGTGGCACCGTTCGTTTAAGGTGTTCGGCTCGTTAATGTTGTTCGTGATTTAACGAACCAAGCTTGAACAATTAAATATGTTCGTTTAAATAAACGAACAAGCTCGGCTCGTTCACTAAGTTAAATGAACCGAGCTTGAACAACACAATGCTCGGCTCGTTCGGCTCGTTTACAGCCCTAATTATAACCTGTCCCGTATAGTCTAGTAGTTGAGTTTATAATATGCAACATGTTAACTTTATCATATATTTAGAGGCTTAAATTCTTTTTACATCTGAGGTTAACTTTGTATGTTTTTGGTTTTTATCTTTGTCTTTCATTATTTGTGCATATACACAGTTGTGACTATTTTCATATCTGAACCTTTTTATTTGTGTTTACTATATCCCTTCACTAGTTTATTAGCACTCCATAGTCATCTATGCAGGTACATATAGAGCCGGGAGTAGCAAGCTCTCTATCATTTGAGATGGAGGTATTGTTTACCTGACTTCATCATCCTCATACACTAACAATAGCTTTTTCTGTTGTTATGAAATTCTGGATACAATTGTAGTTGTTGTAGAGTGTAAAACTGCTAAAACTGAATTCCAACTAGGTAGTGAAAACGATAAAATAAAATCATAAAATTCAATTAAATCATTTTGGTTCGACGTTAACTAAAATATTAACGACTGATACTGAGATACAAAACAGCAACAATAGTACTTCTTTTATTTTAAATTAGAAAACATTTTTAAGTGCTTTGATTTAGGGGAGGGAATATTTTTATGAGCGGTCGCTAAAATATGTGCATCGGAATATTTTGTCCATTAAACTCTATTTTGTAACATTTTGACTATCATTTTTTAAAATATCTAACATTGAGGTCACGGTCTATCTAAAAGGACAAAAATGCCTCTAAGTTCTAGCTAACTTGCTGGAAAAATTTGATGGAATGACGTTGATGTTACATATTTAAAACAAAGAATGGTCAAAATATTACAAAAGTAAGTTTAATGAATAAAACGTTTCCGTAAAAATAATTTAATAACCTCCAACGTAATTTGCCTTTTCTAAAAAATCAACTTGTTTCTTGTTACCATTTAATACGTGTTCCTGTTATACTAGGTTTTCGTGTTGTCATTGTTGGAGAAAAACAGTCGTAGGGTCCGGTAAGAGGCCGGATCACTTCGCGGTCTGATGTACGCAGCATTATTCTGTACTTTTTTGCGCAAGAGACTATTTCCACGATTCAAACCCATAACTTTAAGGTCACAAAATAGCAACCTTACCAGTTGTCCCAATTCATCTACAATTTCCTCAACAAAAAAAAAATCTACAAGAATAAACTGAAGGCCTACATTTCCCCTTACTTACCTACCCCCATTAAAAAAACGAAAGAAAAGGTTAGAGTAAGTTGAAAGATAAAGTCAATTGCCATATGAGAGTCTTTTAGGAAGTGCATTTCGTCGGGAAACTAGATTTCTTTGTGTTTCTAATATATGAGTATGCTTACGTATATCCGATCTTTCATACTCATGTTATAGACGACAGCCTCTAAAACAATGAGTAATGTTGTTGTTCTATTTCGTCGAAGATTTTTTGCACCCTTCAAAAAGGAAAAATCAGTATGTAGTTGCGTGGTTTACCCCCACCAAATTATTTTCCATCCTCATGCGTATCTTTTCTTTCCATGCAACGGCTACTATTAACAAAGCAGCTATCCATATTTAACGTCAACATTGTCCGATAATTAATTTGTCCAAGTCACCCACATGATAAAAATTAATAGCACATTTAACTTATTTCAAAACAACATGCAATAATTGTTTCTTATATTAATGACATTATGCTAATAATCGACGTATTATTACTGTTGCTATAAAATAAATAAATCAGCCTCTGCTGCTACATAGCCTACGCGAAATAGAACTAACACAATTCTGCCCATGATATAAAAAAAAAGTAGTTTTGTTTTAAAAAAAATTACGTTGTACCTTTATAATGTGTAACATACAGTAAATGTTTAGTGTTTTTTTATAACAAAATTAGGTCGATTTGTAATGGAAAACGGGATAAATTGAAACATGTTAGGTAGATGGTGAGGTCTCAAATAAAACAACGACCTTGAACCTAACTTCTTGCATGGTGGTGGGTACGGGATAGGATCCCCCACTGCAAGGGGTGTGGTGATGTGTGACCGCGCGACACGTGGCAGCAAGGAAGGGTAGTGAAACTAGATGCAGGTGACCCTCATTTAGCCTCACCACTCTCCTTTGCTTGCACGTGTCGCGTGGTCACAAAGGACATAAAGAAAGTGGGAGTGAGGAGATCCAAACCCGGTGGGTACGAGCCCTTAGGTAGATTTTCATTTAGTTGATACTGATGACGTTGACAGCCTCATTAAATGAAACGAAAATGTATAGGTAAGGGAGAGGGAATAAATAATATAAATTCGAATTGTGAGATATGCTACCACATGTAAATGAAAAGAAAATCTATGGTAAGATGTTGAAACTTAGGCTTACATAAGATGAGATTCATATCTATTCAAAATCTTAAGACAATAGATGGTGATACATCATCCTCATATAACGCGTGTATTTTATCTCAGAGTGGCCAATGTGTGACAATATTCTAAGTATTCGTCCTCATATGGTAACGTAGCTTGACATACACACGCGGGTTAGAATCCGTCCTTTTTCAATCACAAATCATAAGCCATATATGAACATCTGGACTTGGGTGAGGATAGATAATAAATGGCCAATCATATGCCAGACAAGATGTGAGCCCACATTTTAAGCATGTTCTGATACCATGTTGAAACTTGGAATTACATGAGGTGAGAGTCTTATATACTCAAAACCTTAAGCCAACAGATGCTAGTACCTCGTCTTTATATAACCTATGTATTTTATCTAAAATTGGAGACAATATTCTCAAAATAAAATAGAGGGAATAAAGAATATAAATTAGATATGCTCTGGCCTCTACCACATGTACAACCGTCAAGCAGGTCTTGACGACCAACGCTATATTTCACGGACAGATTAGTTGTCGACTCGCGGTTGAGATCACAAGAGGCAAAAAATGAGGCAAAATATGAGGTCTCCAATCACGCGCTGTCACGTGTATAAGTAACTATTTTTTAAAAACAAAAAAAAATTAAACTTCTTTCACTTTTGTACACGTGGCAATCTGTGATTAGAGACCTCATATTTTACCTCATTTTTTACCTCCTCTGATCCCAACCGGTCAACTCGACTGTAAAAAGTGATCTGAAATTACACAACTTTTAAAATAAAATTATGAAGTAAAAAATATATACAAAAAAGAGAGTGGTCATGCATCTGCTTCTAAATAATAATTACCTCAAAGAATATAACATTTGACTTCTGAATCTTTTTAAATGTGACTAATTGTCATTTATAGGATATAGTAGTAATATATTCATTCGGTGCTGGGAATAATGACAGAAGTGATCTCATAAATTATAATATTTATTCCAGCTTTTAGAATTGTTAATTAAACTCAGATCTTGATCCGAATTGGCCGGTCATTAAGCGAATCGGTCAGGGAATTAGACTTAATAAACTATAATAACTTTCTGTAATCTAACACAAGTTCGTTGTCATAATGTTGTTCTTTTTATTCGTTTTCTTCCCTTTTTCTCAAGTTTAAGCCAAGTGCATAACCTGTCAAAATTATGGTTGAGCGTATTTAACATGCTTTAGGTTAGAATCTTCTCTCTCAAAAGGGGGGGAAAAAAAAGATACCAAAAGCAGTAAACATAATGCCCACAAGTAATAAATATACACTCCTCGGGTTGAATTTGACACCGAGAGGTTCATATTTCAATTACAGGGACACGCACAGTGTGTGTTTCACTGCTGCTAGGCTAAAGGTCTAGTTTGCAGAGGGACACCTTGTGTGAATCCTTACATGAAGCCATCACCAACCCAGGAGTTCAACGCTCATGATTTGCATCATCCACAATGCTCCTTGGGACTAAAACGGTGAAAACCTAAGCGGGTATGTCCTTTTTGCCAACAATAAATATACACTCATTTGGTGTGACATCTTTCTCAAAAACGAAACTTGAAACTTGACACTTGCACTGTCATCTAATTGACTTTCACTCTATGTTTCGTTCATAAAACAACAACAAAAAAATCGTTTTATTAGAGAGAATATATTACAGATCTCACATTTTTTAGCAAATCCTTAAGAGATCCAAAACCAAGTCAATGTTGATGTCAAGATGTGTGGAAAACATATTAAGCTGCTAATTCTCTATGATTTCATTCCACTATCATACTGATAGTGATTCTTTGAGGAGAATGAACTTGGTCACTTACTGGTATAAAGCCCTCTAGAAATAGTGCAGAGGCAAAAGCCCTCTAGAAATAGTGCAGAGGCAATAATCAAAAGAGCATACAATTACATTGTACAACAAACAATAACCTTATTAATCATACATCCAATTACATCAATGTTTTGTGGCTTTACAATGACTTTGAAGCATCTTACAGTTTCCTGACTACGTACCATCTATTTTTACCATTTTATAGTACAACTGTCATACTATACACATGCTCACTTGTTTGTATAGACACCACTTGTATAACAGCTGTACTATAAAACTACTTAAATAATCCCAAGTTCCTAACTAATCTGCATGCAAGTTTGCAGCAGCACTATCAAGATTTTCCACGTCAATCCTCAAGTGTGCGGTTCTCATAAAAAATCAGACACCTGGAGCACATTGAACATCCAAATAGGCGGACACAGCAGAAACACCAAATTCATATCATGCCTGTAATGGTTTAGCATCCATGGCTATTTGATTGTTCAAATGCACCCCTTTTGCTTGTGTTTGGTAATAGAGGAGGTGCTGGGTAGCCAAAGGACTAGATTTGTCAGGCAGGTATTGTGGTAGATAGTGTAGCTTGGTCTGAGACATGGTTTCTTTGTCAACGTCCGACTCACACTTCTGTTGATTCTTCGCGGGTACAGACTTAGAGAGGCCACTTGGTGATATGGCCTCAGGAAGAACAACAGGACTCTGATTAATCATGCCTACATTGTAGACATTCTTGATGCTTCTACCAGTCTCACATGGTAATACTGATTCAACAACTCTTCCCGGTTTGGCTAAACAAACAAAACAGCAAAAACTTGCCCGTGAATAAAGCAGCAGCCTACCATTACTTTCAAAGAAAGAATTTGCTCACTTAAACAATGCAACATAAGCTGCAGGGTGGGGTGGGGGTGGGTGTTTGGCAGAATACCTGCAGGCACATGTGGCGGTGGTCGTGAAAATTTTGATAGATTCGTAGAGAATGAGTCTGAAACTCTGGTACTACTGGAAACTTCTTCGGTGCCACGCCGATAATCAAGAGAAGATCGATTCGCATGTGTTTTGGCACAAACGATACTTGAATTAACCGTAGACCTGCAAAAAAGCACATGCATCCAACATCAAGAACATTGTCATGCAAGAGAGAAATAAGGTGATGGACTGACACAACCTAAACAGCATCAAGTGTATTTTCTATAGTGCAACATCGGTTCATCAAGAGGGCCATTCCTCTAAAAACTTAAAAAGAGAACAGCATATGTGCCTGGCAGAGATTCACCCAAAGAAGCAACACTATATGTCCTTCAAGTGTAAGATATGCATATCCCAAAACAATGTTCACTTGAATGGTGAAATCTTACCGCGGAAGAGATATATGTCTTCTGTCAGGGGGAATAACAGGCCCACTTTTGCCAGCGTTTTCTTCAAGATAAGCAAATTGCTTCTGCAGATGACCAACGGCACTGCAGAGGAAACAATTGACATTGCTTTTGGTAACCATGAATCACATAAAACATTAAGAAGCACACATTATTTTGAAAAAAGAAAAGAAAGAAAAGTCAAACCTAGGATAAACAAAGTTCGCTGCATCATTAGCCAGGTAGTCCTTCAGTAACTGAGGATGATATTCTAATATCTCTCTATATATTAGGTTCTTAATATCATCCTTGGTCACTCTTCGCCTCTCGAACTCAAACTCTAGCTTAGAGATAGGGACACAAGCTGGTTCCCTCTCAATTTTGGCCAGCCCCTTGAAGTAAGGATCAGCCAAAGCCTGATAAAGAAAAGTATCAGAAGTATGTCAACCAACCAATAAATAAATCATAGGAAGGATCCACAAGAGAAAAATAAAACGCTTTAACAATGCAGCAAGTCCTAAAGCAATGTTTACCTCCTCAGCAGTCGGGCGGTCCTTTGGATCAAAGGCTAACAGTCTTTGCAATAGTCCCAGAGCCAAAGGATCAGCATTAGGAAATCTATCAGCAAAAGGCACAGATTTCTTCTTTCGCATATCCATCAGATATTTCCTTGCTTTCTCATTACGAACCTGACATCCCCAACAATAAATGATGTTCATTATGTTGTGCAGAATGATCTTCACCAAGGACATGTTATAAAACGCTTACACAATGATAAAACATACACCAGAGATAACGTCAGCTGATGGAGTTCCCAGAAAATCTGTAATTAGTTCCAACTGATGCACAACACTGTTACCAGGAAATAATGGTCTCCCGCACAGTACCTCAGCAAAAATACAGCCCGCACTCCAAATATCAATTGCAGGCGTATACTGCAAACCAGAGTCAAGATCACCACAAGAACAAATGAAATATTTATAAAAAAAACCCCCACAAAAAACTGTACCCAAGGTTACCTGAAAATTTTCAACTTCCAAGAGGGTTCAATACTCATCCCTGAAGAAGATGTTTTAGTCTAAACAATACTAATTAATGCACTCAGACACTTGCATATGAAAATTAATAAACTACTCTAGTACTAAAAGAGAAACTGGTACTGCTGGGGCAAACTTCTTTATCATAGCTAACGTCTTTATCATGAACAAGCCCTGGACTTATCATGAACAAGCCCTGGACTTATTATTTAATAATAAGTCATAGCTAACTTCTTTATCATGAACAAGCCCTGGACTTATTATTTAATCATCAAGCAAATAACAGGTAATACGGTCAATGGAAGTAATAACTCTATTAAGCATGTACTTACAAAAACAAAAAACAAAAAAACAAAAAAAAAACCTCACTGAAGCATGTCTCAGGACGGCAGCTATGCTAATCAAATAATCATACGAAAAGTTAAAAAACCGAGATAAAACTTCATACTGCCAGCATTTCTACCTTCCTGGAAAGCCTGGCATATAATCCCAAAAAAAAAAAATCTCCCACACAAAGCGACGAATATTGGAAGCAGACCATGGTTATTCAAGAGACCTAACAACTTGGTATTTGTAGCATAAGCCAAAACAGGAGAAGAATGTGAAACCTAGAATCACACAGTTAGCTTGAATCAGAAGGAGAAGGGTAGGATGTAACTATTTTCACCTACTTTTGAGAAAAAAGATCCACATAGCTCAGGAGCCCTGTACCACCTTGTAGCAACATAATCCTGCATAATACCATGGAGCAGAAGTGACTGCATCAATGCTCTACCAGACAACTTGAAATAAGGAATAAGGTGAGACAAATAAATCAGGAAAAAGTACTAGAAAGACTGAAGCAAATAAAATAAGAGGCTGTTTAGAAAAATTGAGAAAGCTGAGAGAAAAGAGGCGGGTGAAATAAAATAATTATGCACAATAGTGAATATGAAAGGGAAACAATGATATGGACAACATACCGTCCAAAATATAGATGTTGGATTATCACTGAATGCAACTCTAGCCAATCCAAAATCACAAATTTTAAGCTTGCAATTTGCATTTGCCAGTATATTTTTTGGCTTAAGATCTCGATGATACACATTTGCTGTAACGAGAAAGCTTAACATAAGAAACTCCCTCACATAAAGTTCCATTCATAGTTCCATTCAGGCAACAGAGTCGAAAGTTAAAATATAAATTTCCATATACAGACAAGCTGAACATGAATGACAATCCCCGTGAATCTCAAAAACTTCGTGAGCTTGATATCATAAATTTTTGTAATGCAACAAAAATACATGACCGTATACCTGTGTGCATATATTTCAATGCCCGCAGCATCTGATAAAGGAAAAACCGATGATGCTCATGCGTCAAATCATCATTGGCTTTAATAACTTGGTGAAGGTCAGATTCCATTAGCTCAAACACAACATAGATATCTCTAAAGTCTCGCCTCGTGGGTGGCAACAAAATTCTCTTGATTTCAACAATGTCTGGATGCCTTAACAGCCTGAGCAACTTAATCTCCCGTAATATTCTAATGGCATCAGAAATATGATCAAAAATATCTGTGATCTTCTTTATTGCCACTTTATCACCAGTATGGGTGTCAATAGCTGCACATACGACACCATAGCTGCCCTTCCCGATTATTTCTAGAATCTTGTATTTGCTGGCATCCCCATACTCAGTGAAAAACTCGCTGTCCTTTGCAGACTGAAATGTCATTGAGAGCAATGCAGTGGATTTATAACTCACAAACATCTGATAAAGTACACCTCAAACAAGTAGTGAAGTGTGACTAGCAAAGAGGCAAAGGTACATGCAGCAATATCCAGTTTCACAATCCATCTACAAAGATAAGCTAAATTCTTTACTATAATATGCAATAAACAAATATAGAGAATGAGAAAAAAGGTAATCAAGCATGGCTAGTCTGGCAAGAAAGAGAATGAAGTTGAGATCATGTACATTTCAAGGGAGAAAAAGAGAGGAAGGGGGAGGGGCGGTTGGTTCTGCAGAAATAGCAGAGGTACTAAAGTTAAAACTCATGAAAGAGCATCTTTCAAGATAGGATAGTTCTTATTCCACCCACCATTTAAGAGCATCAACAAACTTTCACATCATAATCAATAACAGTAATCCCTTAAATTCATTTCCACAATATTTCTCCTCGAAATTCAAAATGGTCGGGGAGAAGGAGACTTGGATAAAACCACAACTTGAAAGTTGAACTTACTTCCTTATTAACCCATAAAAAGGTATATTCAGAGATAACCAAAAACTAAATAAAAATAAAACTAAAGCCCTGCCTCAACTACATACCTTCCTACGCCAATCTTGCAGCATCTTTGACCAACCTCCAAAATCCCAGTACTTATACCTCACCAACAAAAGTTCTTGCGATCTTACATAATCTTCTACAGATTACAAAGGCGATAAATCAACTAAAACTGATAAGTTCCAAAAACCCCTTTTACAAAACAGGGGACCCCCTACCAGATAAATTCACCGAAGCAATCAAACCACCAAACAATAATCAAATCTCAAGCACCAAAACCGGCAGTTAATAGCCAACTGCCATATACCCACCAAGTTCTTTTTTTATTGAGACAATACTTCAAGTCCCAAGTACCTACTTTTTCAGTGGTAAAGAAAAAGATTTGATCTGGAACAAAATCCCCTTAAATGAAACTCTAACCCAAAAAATTAATTCTAAACAGGACTGAAATGGGAAAATTTTCACAAGAAAAATGAGAAGTTAGATGTGTCGGTTGGAAAGAAGAAGGCTTTGTGAGATCCGGCAGTTGAGTGAGGAAGGATTTGGGTTTCTAGTTTACATCTAAAGATGAAGAGAAAACCAAGAAAGATGTTCTTGTGGTGAGAAGAATGGCTTTATAGCGCACACTACTGCGAAAAAACTAATTATAATTATATAAATATAATCAAATAAAGAAGATTATTTATGTGGCTTTGCGCGTTTCTACCGCAAAGAAAATCGAAAAGGAAAGGAAAATTAATTTCGATCGGTAGCTAAGTATCTGTTGAAAGATAATCTTATTAATCTATTGATTGATTGATTATTTGGGCTTAACATCAAAGTTTAGGAGCTATTTTAGAAGATTAATCTTTTTCTTCTTTTTTTAATAGTTATAAGAATCGAACTCTATACCTAAATATTCGTTCGGTAATTATTTGTTAATGAGCCGAACTCGAACATGTATTCGGATTCGTTTAGTTAAACGAGTTGGACTGTTCGCGAACTGTTCAGCTCGTTTAAACAGTTATAAGGTTATCGAGTCGAACTCGAACTAATTTTAAAATTCGTTTAGCTAAACGAACCGAACCGAACAGTTTGTTTAGCTAAACGGATCCGAATTCAAAAACCTAGTATTCGGTTTGTTTCGTTAACACACATACTAAATATTAAAAGATTGAGAGCTTTTTTAAATAGTTTAAGCGTTTGTTTCTGGGAGAATTTACTAATAATTTCCAACGGCAGTATCCATCTCCTTTCCTTTTTCTTTTCTCTGAAAAAGTACACCAGATCCGTTCAATAATAGATAACTGAGATTTTCCGTTGACCTTTCTGTCCGAACAAAGCTGTGGCCTTTTAACGTAATTTCTACGAAATCGGAGAAGTTTCTTAGCCGCCCAACGGGGAAGTATGCCTATCAGTTTGTCTTCATACATACCATCTTATACATACCTTATTACATGTACACTCTTGAATACCAAGAAGTTTACGACCGGTTGTTGGCTCAAATGGTTTGTATTTACATTACATTATTGGTGGCAATGTTTTTAACATAGTATTCTTGCAGGCTAAAACAGTTATTCAAGAGAATAGGGAGGAGATGTAGACAGAAGTTTAGAACATTTTCCGGCTGACGAGGTTAACTAAGTATTCAACATTGCACTAATGTGCCTTGGATCAGAGCCATCCAAAAGACCTAACATGGCCGAAGTTGTTAAGATGCCGGAGCAAGTAAAACCACTTGAATCATTACCATAAATGTGATATATAGTTTATTGACAATGTAACTCTCTCAGCAATTATTAACTGCTTTTTGATACTGGAATAGAACCATCATCTTTGGAAGTCTTTCTTTTCGAAAGGATAAAGATTTGGAGCATATCAACTAAACCAAATCATATCATAAACACAGAACTCCTGAACCTCAGCAATGAAAGCAACTGGAAAGAAATTTGCACGTGATCTTTATTTCAGGGCAGCTGCCAATTCCTTGGCAACTGATTCTTTTAGGGTGGGGGAAACAGGATCACCTCCCAAAAATACATCAAAAAGTGCAGATATCACGTTATTTGATTCAATTGCTGTTCCAACATCCAGAGGCATTCCTTCAGATGAAACAGTGACCTGCAAATTCAGAGTAGATTAGATGCTTTCACTAGGAGATAGACCTAAATAAAAGTTAATTCCAATAATGAACTCCTTGGTTAATTGTAGTTGGTGATAGGTGCAATTTCAGGATGTTTGTTCTATTGCTTGAGAAGTGCATAACTTACGAGCATTTTTGTAGAGTCCAACCAAGTCAAGGATATAGACGTTACTTTGTTAAGAGGCCGCCCAAGGAAGATGTTACTGAATGAAGAAAGAGCAGCATCATCCAGTGGAATGCGCGATTTGATTCTAGGAGAAATGTCATACTTAGAGGATTAGATAGTATTTACACTTTAATTTGACTTCGCATATTTTGTTTCGGTCTTTTTCTTTCAAGTATTTGTGCATGTTCACTATTATGACTATTTTAATATCGGAAGACTTTTGTATATGTTTAATAAAATAGCTTCACTAGTACATATTCCTATTATTATGATCTCTGTATAGTTACATATAGAGCCGGGGGTCTCACTGGAAGCAAACTCTCTGGAGGTATTGTTTGTCTGTCTCTCACCTTCCACATACCCTAACGATAGTTTGTGCTCTCGTTGGGATATACTGTGTATGTTTGTTGTTTGTTGTTGTATCCCTTACCAAGACAATGTGCAGTGTTTTCTCTGAAGGAGCTGCACTTATGCAAGCCCATGTTACAGATTTAAATCCCTTCTATCTTCATCCATCCCGCAAGCATATTAGATCAAGGACAAGTATTTCTCATTAGAATAGAGAACTTACCCCTAAAAATGGTATCAGAGAATGCTGAATATGTCTCAAATCTTCAGCAGAACGTCCTTTCCAAGCATGTAAGATAGAAAAAGCAGATTCACTCAAGTACAGTCCTGCAGAATATACCTTCACACCGATGATTGCAAAAACTTTCTCCCTATGTCCTGGGATCATAGTGAAGTATGAGTTTTATCTGAAAGCAATAATTGCATTGAAAGACAAGAAATTTGACATCAAAAGGTCCAGTAAGTCATACCGGTTCCAAGCAATGACAATGGAGCTGAACAGCCAGGAAGGCTAAGAGACCTCTGAAACCTCACTTTGGTTGCTGGCTCTTCTACATTTTCTGAACTGTCAACTAAAAGCCATGAATTGAAATGATAAAAACTCATATGCTTATTCCAAAAACATGGCAAATAACTGAAAGAGCAAGTAAATCACCTATCATCATACTCCCACATGAAAATGTTTTGTAAAAAGAAAACCCAAAAAAAAAAAACTATTTATTGAACTCGGTAGCTACTTTTTCCCTTCTCGTTTTTACCTCTGCACAAACAGTTTTCATGTAAGTAGTATTGTGAACATTGACCATCACTTGAATCAAAATACATCTGATACTAAAATCCCTCAATTTCTTCTAGTTTTTGGGTCTTATACAATATCTTTCTGATATACCGGGATGATTTCCCAAGTAACATCAACTAGCACTGCTAAATTCTTTAACTCTTCCACAATCTTTTAACAAATTTCCAACAATGCCCCACACCTTCTACATCTAACGGCCGTTAGGCTACATTTTTCAGCTGAAAACTTTGAAGAACCCCAAAAAGAATAAACATAAGTAGTATAATGAAATATACAGTTTCTGGGAATATAGAGATAAATACCCCCATTAAGAAATTCACCTGAAGATGAAGCAGCAGCTCTTAGAGAAAAATGAAGGGGACCCCTCACGCCATTTTGGGAAGGAAGACGAATGAAGAATCTGGAACAGCTGATTTCTTTTGTAGTCCTCTGATTTTCTGTGACAAAGCAGATTCTGGTTTTGCCGTTAAAAGTGTTTGTATATTTGGGAGCTGCTGAAATCCAAGGGACAGTAGAAACTGCTCCAACATTCGCCATGTATTTGCCCTCAATTACATTTCAACAATGTTATGGAAATTCATAAACATCAGTTATGAAAGGAAAATTTTTAGGTGAGTATCTTTGCTTTACGGAGTCATTAATGTCAAATTTCAGATATTTTTTTTATATAATTGACTAAAAAAAACTTAATAGTCATCAATGTTAAATATCAATTATTCTTTATATAATTAATTAATAAATATCTAACATCTACTCTCTAACTAATATAAAACTTGCCGTTATCAAATTAACCAATCGTGAAAAGAGTTAATCAATCCCTAAAGAAACTTAGGTACATTAATCATTAAAACATAGGTAATGTCGGTGGATGAGAGTTAAAAATTGTCTCCCCACGATGCGTATTGACAGTCTTTATTTACTATGTGACTTCTCACTTATTGATTAGTTTTGGTAAGGTAAAAGTTTTCAGACTTTCCCACCTCTAACACGAGGGTCCAAATCCTCTCAATCTTTCCGTGCGATGAAAATTCAAAATGCGACGCGTAATTTGCAAGAGAGGTTATAAGGTTAGACAAAAGATGGTATGTAAAAGACATGAAGCTAGAAAGTGGAAACGGTAATATTACTAGAAATAAAGTGATCCTGCCCTTAACGCGAAATATGTCTGACTCTACAAATGCGTTTGCTATATTTATATCAAGAAATATGTTCAAGATTTTAAGTAGTCAAATACTCAAAAAAATAAAGCCAGATAATTTATATATAATTCCATCTAGTCATCCCAATGAAAAGATTTTTTTAATGGTTGATAACCATGCTATGTGTTTGTGCGTGTATATATATGTCTATGAATACATATATGTATATTTATATACATCATATATATGTGTGTGTATGGATATGTGCGTATATATGTATATTCACATGAGAAAAAGAAAATGTGTCCCATAATTTGAAGTTTTTTTTTTCCTTCCAAATTATTCCCTATGCACTGATTTGATGGCTTTTATTCTTTTCATTTGTAACATTGAACATTTGTAGTCATTGGCTTTAACTTAACTTATAAATCTACTATATGCCATAAATACTATACGCACATGCTTTAAATGCAATATATTGTATCTCGATTCTGAAGACCTACATCGTCTAGTTTCATAAACTTCAAGATATATATTTATATATGTTTTGGATATAAAATATTATATATCGATTCTGAAGACTTACATTGCTAGTCTCATAAATTTCAACATGATCCAAATCAGTATAAGATAGGAGGAAACCATACACATGCCCCTATGTGTACGTGCATGTGTCTGTTCATTCAAACAGAGTCTTTACCTTTTTTTCACGTTTGAGTTCGTCCACTTTCTTTTCTGAAATTAATCAAAAGAATTATAAAATATCGGATCAATATTAAGTTTATAAATTTGTGCGCTTGGGCTCAAAATCCTTATATTCAAATAATAATGCAAATCAAATATTTCACATTTAACGATTTAAACAAATTATTTATTTTCTCTTATATAAGAAATTCCATCACGCTCTTTATTTGCAATGCACTTATTTACATGTAAAATTTCTTAAAAGTAGGTCAATTGTTAGTTTTGTTTCCCCTTCGGGTATCGTCCATGGCTCCACTCTCTCAAATTGCTTTAAGTTAGAAATTCCACCCTTTTCGTAAACGTTTTTTTTTAAATTCAATAACCGGTCCACTTTTATGATCATTTTCAAAATGATACTCGAAATATATAGATGACTTTCCATATTAACCTAGACCAATTATATTGAGAGACGTGGCAGAATATAATGATCAATTCGGAGATGGGATCTACTCAGTGACTCCACCCTAATGCTCACCATCCGACACGTGACTACAAAGAGTGATGAAGCTAGATGCGGGTGACACTCATCTAGCATCACCATCTCTCTTGTTGTCACGTGTCGAACTATACACAATATGGTGAAGGTGGAGGCGGTGAGAAGATCTGGTCCCATCAATTCGTCATAGGAGAGCTCCTACAAAACCACCAGGTTGCCTTCTACATCCCTACTACGACCAAAAGCTTGTGGTTCCGTGTTAAATAGGTAGCCACAAAAAGTTTTCCTATAATTCGCTCGTCAGCTATATAATATTAACTGTTAATTAGAAAATATAAACTATATTTCCCATAAATCAGCTGTGGTTGGAAGAAAAAACATATCCATATATACACACACACACATACATATATGTATACATACACACACATATTTACGTATATACTAGTCTTTGTCTATATGAATATACGCATATATACACACAAAACACACAATTTTGCCTAACCCTATCTTGACAATCTGTTTAATTTTGAAGAACAAATTATTGACTAAATCTAGGATATTTTACTATCAAAGAAAACATAGGTTATTTTAGTTTGACTATTTTTAACTTTAAAAGCCACTCGGCTGTTTTGGCTTAACTGTTTTTATGACTTTCTTAAATTTCTGTTTGGTCATTTCAAACGACAAATAGTGTAAATTAAGAAAGATTTTTTTTTTCCCTTTTCGTGTGTAAGACTAATATAACATGCATAATGCAAATGTATATACGAATGTGCAATTTGATTTAGGTAATAATTATTTAAACAACCTTTCATAATGGTATGATCACATATTTATGATTCCCTTGTGAAGATACTGTTGGAGACAATCAATCCTGTACCAAGACGCAGTCGTACAACGTGTGCATATGAAACAAAATAAATCAAACCCGGGGCGAGTCGAAGACTCTGTCCTTAAGACGTATTGCTCCGGTATACTGTGCCCAACCGGTGTGAGCAATCGTCTCCCAGGATACAACGGGTACCTGTTCAGTTGAGCGGCACTGCTGAACTTGAACTCCTTCGAACGCTTAGAGTGTCCTGACTTCTCCCGGACAATATGCAAGACTCACGTGCTATGAATGCAGAATGCGTTGAAATGCTAAGAGCTTAAGGTGTGTAAATGATTGCACCCTTAGCACTCTTTATATAGGGGAGTCGGTTGGAGGACAAGGTACCGTGACCGTTGGATCAAAACCGAAGTTTGATTTAGACCGTTAGATTAAAACCTCCTATCTAGATTAGGAAGGTTTAATCTCAGCCTTTAGATCGAAGATAGATTAGCATGTTTAAACCTATACCGTTAGATGGAAACCATATTCGGTTAAGCGGTTAAGACAGTTTAAATCTCGGCCGTTAGATTAAAGCTATCTTCCCTGCCACCGTTAGATCACAACAGATTGATCTTATTTTAAACCGGAGGATAGTGTTAGTTTCAAGTTTGAAACCTAACCGCACAATCAAAATGATTCTGCCCGCTGTCAGACTTCGATCGATCACATCGATCGATCGAAGTGACATCGATCGATCGATGTGATCGACTGATGTCTGACTGAGTACATCATTCGATCACTCTGATCGATCTAAGAGACATCGATCGATCGAAGTGATCGATCGATGTCCTCTGTTCCACTTAGATCGATCTACCAAGAGATCGAAGCCCTCTGATCCACTTCGATCGATGACATCGATCGATCGAAGTGACATCGATCGATCGAAGTCATCGATCGATGTCCGTCAGATGCTTTTTACGCCACATGGACACTTCCAACGTGGCATTCCTCCACAACATTTCCATCTACTTTGAGCATTAATTTCACATTCACCCAATACACAATTGAGTGATTCCACATCCTAACATTAACTACTCGTTACGTAGATAATTAAGGATTTATTAGTTTTCGATTTCATTATCGGAAACTCATTAAGCTCAAAGTACGTTGCTCAATCAAGTTTTGCAACATTCATCAACGGGCCAAAGCCCAAATCTTCAATCTCCAACGATGGGCCAAAGCCCAACCTTAAATTCTCCAACAATCCCCCACATGAATGGAAATTAATGCAGACACATATGCAAACTCTGAGGAGAAGTCAGACAAGAAAATATTGCATCAGAAGAGGTAGCTTCTGGCTTTGAACCTTTCATAGTGATGTACCATCGGATTCACTCGGCTAAATAGTGACTTGATGTCTTGAACTAGTCAGCCTTTGTTGTGAACCAAGACAATGATACTCACACAATATTTCCTTTAACACCCTTTTGGTTCTCATGGTTGTGTTCGTTTTGGCCATGAACAACCTGGTTTCAGAAAGTGTTTTAGAGAAATCTTGCCACCTAGACTTTCTCATAGAAGCGGCCCCACTTCACACTTACATAGGTGATTCCTATCAAGAGTATTCTACCATACTCCACTTGACGTATCAAGATATAGGACATCATTAAAAGCCTTAGCTTACCCTAAACTCTCTGCAGACAGCACTTTTATCAGACGGAATGAGTAAGTGCTAACTGAACCTTCATAACTTAGTTGTCCCATTGAACCAAGATTCTGGGATCTCCAGTCAACAAGGTTGGGTTACCATTACAAAGACTCATGCATTATGGGCTTCAGTCCCATTCCGTTTGTCAATCTTGACATATGATCTCTAGGCAAGCCTTTTGTAAGCGGATCTGCAAGATTCTCCATTGATTTTATATAATCTATGGAAATCACGCCATTAGAGATCAACTGTTTAATGGTGTTATGTCTTCGACGTATATGTCGTGACTTACCATTATAGATGCTGCTTTGAGCACGTCCTATAGCTGACTGACTATCACAGTGTATGCTAATAGGAGCAATTGGCTTAGGCCAGCACGGAATATCTTCCAAGAAATTCCGAAGCCACTCAGCCTCTTCCCCAGCTTTGTCCAACGCTATGAACTCAGCTTCCATAGTGGACCTAGCTATGCATGTTTGTTTCGTGGATTTCCACGACACAGCAGCACCACCAATAGTGAACACGTACCCACTGGTGGACTTCGAGTCCTTATTATCTGATATCCAATTTGCATCGCAGTATCCTTCCAATACCGCTGGATATCTCGTATAATGTAATCCAAGATTCATTGTGTATTTTAAATACCTCATCACTCTGTTAAGAGCTTTCCAATGATCATCACTTGGATTACTCGTAAATCTGCTCAACTTGTTTACTGAACAAGCTAAGTCTGGTCTTGTACAATTCGTTATGTACATCAGACTCCCGATTACCTGAGAGTATTTTAACTGGGCAACAGGTTCGCCTCGATTCTTTCTTAAGTGCATACTTAAGTCGAGCGGGGTTTTTACCGGTTTCACATCATCCATATTGAAACGTTTCAGGACTGATTCAATATAGTGTGTTTGTGACAATATGAGTCCCTCAGTCACTCTAGAAATCTTAATTCCTAGAATAACATTGGCAACTCCCATGTCCTTCATATCGAAGTTCCTCGTCAACATCTTCTTTGTGTTTAAGATTATGTCCCGAGTGCTTCCCATGATTAGCATGTCATCTACATAGAGACACACTATCACATAAGCATTCTGTGTGCTCTTAATATAGACACACTTGTCACACTCATTGATCTTGAAACCATTAGCTAACATAGCTTGATCAAATTTTAAATGCCATTGCTTGGGTGCTTGTTTAAGTCCGTACAAGGACTTAACGAGTCTACAAACCTTAGACTCTTGTCCTGGAACCACAAACCCTTCGGGTTGTTCCATATAGATTTCTTCATCCAACTCACCGTTCAGAAAAGCAGTCTTCACATCCATCTGATGGATTTCCAAGTTATAGACTGCAGCAATTGCAACTAGCACCCTTATAGAAGTGATCCTAGTCACTGGTGAGTAGGTGTCAAAAAAGTCAAAGCCTTCCTTTTGCCGATAGCCTTTAGCTACCAACCTGGCTTTATACTTTTCAATAGACCCATCCTCTTTCAATTTCTTCTTGAAAACCCACTTACAACCAAGTGGTTTACTTCCAGGTGAAAGGTCAACCAACTCCCAAGTGTGGTTTTGAAGAATTGAGTCTATCTCATTGTTAATTGCCTCTTTCCAGAATGGAGCTTCTGGAGTTGACATAGCCTCGGAAAAATTCCTCGGCTCATTTTCTACCATATAGGTTAGAAAATCCTGTCCAAACGAAGTTGGCTTTCTCGCACGCTTGCTTTGACGAAGCTCCTCATCACCTTGAGGAGTCGCCTCACGCATTCGCTTACCAAATCTTGTTTCTTCTTGAATTTTGTCTTTCCTCGGAAAGACATCTTCAAAGAACACTGCATTCCTTGACTCCATGACAACGTTTTCATGTATGTCAGGAATATCTGACTTGTGCACCAAGAGCCGGTATGCACTACTGTTAGTTGCATAACCAATAAATATGCAATCAACCGTTTTAGGCCCAATTTTCACCTGTCTTGGTCTCGGTACAGCCACCTTCGCTAGACACCCCCACACTTTCAAGTATTTGTAACTAGGCTTGTAGCCTTTCCAAAGCTCGAAAGGGGTTACATCCATCTTCTTAGATGGAATTCTGTTTAAAATGACGTTGGCTGAGAGGATTGCTTCCCCCACAAGTTCTGAGGTAAACCCGAACTTATCAACATAGCATTCATCATCTCTTTTAGAGTACGGTTCTTGCGTTCAGCAATACCATTCGATTGAGGTGAATATGGTGCAGTCGTTTGATGAATAATGCCATGTTCTGAACAGAATTCATTAAACGGTGTATCATATTCGCCACCTCTATCACTACGAATTGCTTTAATTCGTTTGCTAAGTTGATTCTCAACTTCATTTTTATAATCCTTGAAAGCATCAAGGGCCTCGTCTTTGCTGCTTAGCAAATATACATAACAGTATCGTGTGCAATCGTCGATAAAAGTTACAAAATACTTTTTACCACCTCTCGTTTGCACAAATTTTAAATCACACACATCGGTATGAATTAAATTCAAAGGTTCAGTGTTCCTTTCTATTGAAGGAAATGGCGCCTTTGCCATCTTCGCTTCAACATATATTTGACATTTTCCTTTATTATTAAAGTCCAGTTTGGGCAATAAGTCAAGATTACTCATACGTTGTATTGACTTGTAATTAACATGTCCCAAACGAAAATGCCATAAACAAGAAGACTCAAGCATGTAAGCAGAAGAGGAAGCAATTTTATTAGCCTCTGCGGGCAAATCTCTTTTGGGTACAATAGTGATGACATTCAATTTAAACATCCTATTCGATAAGTACCCCTTCCCCAAATACATGCCATTTTTCGAAAGAATAACTTTATTGGACTCTAACACTAGTCTAAAACCATGCATGACTAGAAGAGATCCAGATACTAAATTCTTCCGAATATCAGGGACGTGCAGCACATTCTGCAAAGTCAGATGCTTCCCTGATGTGAGCTTCAGAACAACTTTTCCCTCGCCTTCGATCTTCGAGGAGGCCGAGTTTCCCATGTAAAGTTGCTCATTGTTCCCGGGCTGGTACTCCGTGAACATCTCTCTGCTGGAGCAAACATGTCTAGTGGCGCCAGTATCAAGCCACCACTCACGTACGTTCCCCACAGCATTGCACTCTGAGACCACCGCACAGAGAACAGATCATCCAATGCATCGACTATGTTCGCCTTTGCCTTGGTTTGCTTCTTCTTGGGCTTTCTGCATTCATTGCTGACATGCCCCTGAATGCCACAGTTGTAGCATTTCCCGGTGAACTTCTTGGCAATCTGGTCGCCTTTCTTGTTCACCCCGAGTTGGCTCTTCTTTTTCTTGGCCTCTGCAACATGGGCCTTAGCCTGACCAGAGCTAGATTGTGGCGCTCTTTCAGATCTACGATTGTCCTCCTCAATGCGGAGTCGAACAATTAGATCTTCCAATGTCATCTCCTTTCTCTTGTGTTTGAGATAGCTTCTGAATTCCCTCCACGAAAGAGGTAGCTTCTCAATCACTGCTGCTACGACGAAAGATTCACTGAACAACATGCCCTCCTCTTCCATCTCGGCAACCAACGTCTGAAGTTCCTCAACTTGAGAAACAACAGTGCGAGAATCAGACATTTTGAAATCCAGGAATTTGCCGACAATAAATTTCTTAGTGCCGGCATCCTCCGTACGGTATTTCTTTTCCAAAGCCTGCCACAAAGACTTTGCGGTCTTGTACGTACAGTACAAACCATACAAGGAGTTGTCCAAACAACTCAGAATATGGCTCAAACAAACATAATTGTTGAAGTTCCAACCTTCAACAAAATGTTGGTTTTGCATATTCTGGGCTTGGTCCTCCAACGGATCCACCATAGGCGGGTCCTCAGTCAGGAAATTTGCCAATCCCACAGCAGTCAAGAAGAACAACATCTTCTGCTGCCAGCGCTTGAAGAAGCTCCCACTGAACTTCTCCGGTTTCTCCACTTTGGCCACTGCAGGACCCTGTGCAGGAGGAGCATGTCTTGGCACCCCAGCAGTTGGTGCCATTGGAGCAGAACTCTGAATGTCTGCACCATGAACCGAGCCTGAGCTTGCGTTCTCCATCAGATTACTGTTCAGTTGATCAAAACGAATAGATCAGAACAGAATCAGATTTAAGAAAGGAGTAGAAGTAGAATGCAAATCAGTACGAAACTGCTTTTGCGCAAATTAAAAAATGGTACAGAAATTAATTGAATTGAATACGTCTTAAGATTGTTGGAGACAATCAATCCTGTACCAAGACGCAGTCGTACAACGTGTGCATATGAAACAAAATAAATCAAACCCGGGGCGAGTCGAAGACTCTGTCCTTAAGACGTATTGCTCCGGTATACTGTGCCCAACCGGTGTGAGCAATCGTCTCCCAGGATACAACGGGTACCTGTTCAGTTGAGCGGCACTGCTGAACTTGAACTCCTTCGAACGCTTAGAGTGTCCTGACTTCTCCCGGACAATATGCAAGACTCACGTGCTATGAATGCAGAATGCGTTGAAATGCTAAGAGCTTAAGGTGTGTAAATGATTGCACCCTTAGCACTCTTTATATAGGGGAGTCGGTTGGAGGACAAGGTACCGTGACAGTTGGATCAAAACCGAAGTTTGATTTAGACCGTTAGATTAAAACCTCCTATCTAGATTAGGAAGGTTTAATCTCAGCCTTTAGATCGAAGATAGATTAGCAGGTTTAAACCTAGACCATTAGATGGAAACCATATTCGGTTAAGCGGTTAAGACAGTTTAAATCTCGGCCGTTAGATTAAAGCTATCTTCCCTGCCACCGTTAGATCACAACAGATTGATCTTATTTTAAACCGGAGGATAGTGTTAGTTTCAAGTTTGAAACCTAACCGCACAATCAAAATGATTCTGCCCGCTGTCAGACTTCGATCGATCACATCGATCGATCGAAGTGACATCGATCGATCGATGTGATCGACTGATGTCTGACTGAGTACATCATTCGATCACTCTGATCGATCTAAGAGACATCGATCGATCGAAGTGATCGATCGATGTCCTCTGTTCCACTTAGATCGATCTACCAAGAGATCGAAGCCCTCTGATCCACTTCGATCGATGACATCGATCGATCGAAGTGACATCGATCGATCGAAGTCATCGATCGATGTCCGTCAGATGCTTTTTACGCCACATGGACACTTCCAACGTGGCATTCCTCCACAACATTTCCATCTACTTTGAGCATTAATTTCACATTCACCCAATACACAATTGAGTGATTCCACATCCTAACATTAACTACTCGTTACGTAGATAATTAAGGATTTATTAGTTTTCGATTTCATTATCGGAAACTCATTAAGCTCAAAGTACGTTGCTCAATCAAGTTTTGCAACATTCATCAACGGGCCAAAGCCCAAATCTTCAATCTCTAACGATGGGCCAAAGCCCAACCTTAAATTCTCCAACAGATACAGGGTATATGACTTTCATCTTGATTCATTCACCTCGTATATCATATTTTGTTATGTTTCCTTATGTATTTGTATTTGGCCTACGTTTGTATTTTTGGCCTACATCTTTTATGTAATAATGATCAGAGATAAAGAGCATATGTCGCAGTAGATTACTAATTTCATCTTAAACACTTTAGAATTGGAGACTAGCCTTTGACACAAGCCACAAGGCTTCCTGCAAATTTTGTTTTTCACTATTTCAGTAATCTAATTTATTTATTTATTTATTTAAAAGTAACTATTTGATTCTCTCATTAATTAGCTTGTTGTATATAGAGTATCGATTTTTTTTTTTTGAAACGCACGGAGTATCAAATTTTCAGACCTGGAATTCGTACTCTATTGAAATATTACGGAGAAGACATCCAATCCAAAATTAGTCTGAAATTTATAACGTTTCCAATTCTTATAAGAGGAATTACATAAGTTATAACGACTTTCTGCTTGTAGAATTTGTTTCTCGACTATTTGCGTATCTATGCAAGTAGGCATTGCTTTCTTCCCTTTTTCAATCACTTTATAATCACTCATTTTGTCTTCAACAAATGCAACGGACCAAAGAAGATAGAAACTCCAAATACTATTGGCCTAGACAATTTACGAATTTCATTTGATGTGGTACTCTATGATCCACTCAATTTCTTGGTATTTGGGCTAAACACAAATTCCATATGCCAATCTTCGGCTTTTACTTCCAACTTAGAAACTTCAACTTCTCTTTTTCTTTCAATTTTCAAGAGGAGTAATCCAAATCTCATTGCCCAATTGGAAGTTTACCAATACCTTTTGTGTCTTTCACTACTTTCATACTCGTACTGGTTTAAAGTTTGCAACTTTATTGGATTGGCATACATGGGTTTGGATACTTGAGAAGCTTAGCAAACATTCTGAAGTGGGTTCTTGTTTTTTCATCAAGAGCCTTGGTGATTTTTGGTCTGTAATTATAGCTAAGAATGATTTCAATGACATGTCAAAGTCTTGAGCTCGGAAGAACAAGGTTGGATGTAGTGGCTTGTGGTTGCTCTTCGAATGCATCTGTTGATTGGTTCTCTGTTAAAGATTCTGCAAGAGGAGTGTTTAGGAGCATTCATGGCGGCTGCAGAGCTCGGAAGTTCAAGTATCTCCGCAGTGAGATTGGCCGTTGCCATGTAGTCTCGACCAAAACTCCTGAATCTTTGCTTGATGGTACTTTCTTTTCCCCTCTATTGTGCTAGATGTGATGTGAGTTCATGAATTTACTGTAATGAAAGTGCTTTCTTGGTCAATTAATGTGGACTATGCTATCATGCTTGTGTTTTGTTTGGTTACTGTAGCCATTCTTGCTGTGTTGAGTTGTGGCTGAATCCTGTTCTGGTTGTTATATTAGGTGTAGCTCCTGGTACACCTTCATTATTAGATTTGAAGAACAAGTCGTTGAGCCTTTCTTCATTGAAAGGTTTGTTTGAAGTGGTTGGTGATGACCTTCAAACACTGAACAAAAACCTGAAATCTGTGAGTCATTCTTCAAACTTCTTCCTTTGAAATTTGTGCTCTGAACACTCAATCAGTACCCTTAGTTTTGCTATTTGGTAGCGATAAGGATCACATGTGTCAGTTTTGTTATTGTTGTGAATTTCTTTTTATTGGTGTACTGTCTCCATTTAAATTCTGGGAATATGACAAGTTGGTACGGGTATTAATTTTATGCATGAGAAGATCATTGTGGCCAGTCAATATTATCGTTTTTTGTTTGCCTCCAAACAGGATGGTAAAAGTTGCTGTTGATTAAGCACTGCCAAGAACTGAATTTTTCTTTCAATTTGCTAAAAGAGAATAAGATGAGTTTATTTAATTCTGAAAGCATGCTGTTTCGGGGACTATAGGTGCACACTTATGGTGTGGTAAAGAAGAGTTAAAGATGTAGGCATTTTCTGTAATACTTATTTGATGCTACAGAGTTGATGTTCTCATATAGACCATCATGTTCCATTCCTTGGTACTTAAAATAGTAAACATAATGCTGAAAGATTATGGGTTGTGTTATTCATTATTATGCTGATGATGCTCATATAGATGTTGCCACTGCTGCAGCATGGATAAAAAAGGGTTCTTTACTTTTGTAGTACTCCCATGGTCCCTCCACAATTTAGTTATCCCTTCCTTTTCTTTAAACGTATAGAGGCCTTTGATGATAACTTGTTTTACTTGCTCTTTTTGAGTAAAACATACATATAAAGCAGTTATTTTGTGAAGGTGCGAAAGGATTGCGTTTCTAGGCTTGAGAATTTTCTGTTTAGTGAAATAGTAACAGTAGGCTTTCCATTCTGACTTCCATCATAAAGTCATAGACAGGAGTTAGGGCTCTGGAAAAGGAAATGGTGATTGTACATATTTGTTGGATTAATAACAGGACTTCTGTAAGTTCCCTTAAGCTAGATCTGAAATCCTTTTTCTCCATGCTTTATTTGTTATTCCCTTGTATGATAGTCCCACTGACTGGGTCATTGATGTTACTAAGATGACATCTTTCTGCCGATCAACACTCCTAGCTTCTTCCTTAGCTATGTGCAATAGATATAGAGTACTATACAGATGTCATTGCATTTAGAAAGTTGCATTTGTTCATCTAACAGCTCTTTTCCGATGAAAACCATTATTTCAGATTGTTGGTGCAGAAAACCCAGTATTGATGTCTGCTGCTGAGCAAATTTTTGGTGCTGGTGGGAAAAGGGTGCGACCTGCACTAGTTTTCCTCGTTTCAAGAGCCACCGCACAATTGGCAGGGCTAAAGTAAGTCTATACAGTTGCTGTATAATGCTTTGTCTATCAGATTGCAGCTTTCTTAGGTTTTTCACAAATGCCTTTGCAGGGAGCTTACAAAAGAACATAGACGATTGGCTGAAATCATTGAAATGATTCATACTGCAAGTTTGATCCATGATGATGTGCTAGATGAAAGCGACATGCGGAGAGGTAGACAATTGGAAAAAGAAAACTACTCATTTTCAGATCAATATGTTGTATTCTTCATGTTTCAGATATGCATTTCTGCTGTGGTGTTCAACAAAGTGGGGATAATTACGATTCAATGATCTATAGTGAAGCTTGCTTTGGCTTTGGGCTGTGAAATTTTATAAATCCTTCACTTATAGGTTCCATTTTATTCAGTTGATTTCGCAGTTCTCAGTGATAAATTTCTCCTGGCAACTGCATATAGACACTGCATTCCTGCAAGTCCTATTATAGTCACTAATTACTTCTATAGTTGTTTCATTCTATGAGCCTTCTAAAAATATATGCATTTATTGTTTGGCCCAACCATTATTAGGTTTTACTTTATTTCATCTCTTAGTTTTAACAATGGTCTTAACTTTTATCGAGGACATTTGATTTCTGATGATGCACCAACTTCTCTAGGATGCTACTTATATCACTTTTTGTTTGATCAACCTAATGGCAAAACTCATAATGCATCTTTGTGTCTACTGGAAGAGGGAGGTAGTAGTTGACTGAGAGAATTACAACCTTGATCTGCCTGAGAAAAACTTTACTTGACCGACGTTTCGATAAACTAACTTTTAATGGGGTCTTTTGACTTCTTTGCCTCAAGAAAAATGAGTTGCTGCATCCTTACCTTCTTATGTTGGGGAATTTTGTCATTTCTCGATGAATTGTCATTGTGCCTTTCTTCAGGTAAAGAAACTGTTCATCAAATATATGGTACGAGAGTTGCTGTTTTGGCTGGTGATTTCATGTTTGCCCAGTCATCATGGTATCTGGCCAACCTTGAAAATCTAGAGGTCATCAAGCTAATCAGCCAGGTACATTTTAGTCTGAAATGTCAATTCTTGATTATCATTGCCTTTTTCTTTTCATAGTGTTGTGCGAGTTGCATAGAGTAATTCAACCTTTTCCTCAATATGGTTCAGGTTATTAAAGATTTTGCCAGTGGTGAAATAAAGCAGGCGTCCAGCTTGTTTGACTGCGATGTTGAACTAGATGAGTACTTAATCAAGAGTTACTACAAAACGGCATCCTTGATTGCTGCAAGCACCAAGGGCGCTGCCATTTTCAGTGGGGTTGAAGGTCACATAAATGAGCAAATGTATCAATATGGTAAAAACCTTGGTCTCTCCTTTCAGGTTGTTGATGATATATTAGATTTCACTCAATCAGCTGAGCAACTGGGAAAGCCAGCTGGAAGTGACTTGGCAAAAGGAAATCTAACTGCACCTGTAATATTTGCATTGGAGAATGAGCCAACACTAAGGGATATGATTGAATCTGAGTTCTGTGAGACAGGGTCTCTTGATGAAGCGATTAACATGGTCAAGAACTCTGGTGGCATCGAGAGGGCACAAGAGCTGGCGAAAGAGAAAGCTGATCAAGCGATTCAGAATCTGCAATGCTTACCTTCAAGCCCTTATAGGCAAGCATTGGAAGAAATGGTGAGGTATAATTTAAAGCGGGTCGACTAGACAGAGACACCAGTCCATTCTTTACATATATTTGTTTGGGAAACATGACAAAGATGTTCCCAATAAACCCTTTTCTACTGCCATTGGCCCGTCTGTTGAGTTTGTCTTTGACTACATTGGAAATGGAAAGCAAGGGCAATCGGTACAATGAAAATGAAATTGATGTATACTTGTACTTAGAGCTACCAATGGAAGCAATTGCTATAACAACATATGTATTCTTTTTTCTGTCATTGGGATATACTGGACATAGTTGTTGTTGATTGTTGCTGTAGTCCCTCCGTATAATTACAAATGCATTCGCCTTTTCCTTTTCTACCTCTTGAAAGCACATAATTTTAATTTCACCAAATACCATTTTTATTACACCTTGAGTTTGCTTCATGTTTTCATCTTCCTGAAAGCTGAAAGCGGACCATCTGTAGCAGGTAAACAGGTTTTGTGCAGCTACGTGTAATCAATACCATTTACAGTTGACTAGTTCATTTTTGTATACCATCATATTATCAAGGCTGATATATTTTATATTGTACTGGAGACAAGTAGCAAATGTTGGTTTTGTTCATAGATGATGGTTCAGAAGCTGACTTGTTTCATAGAAGGTAGAGTAGTGTATGCTGGAATGGCCTTCCAAGACTGCTTGGACCTTGTTTTGTTCAAGATTGTGTTAGGAGACAACATATCCAAACCTTAGTAGTTATAGGACAACTCCAAGTTTCAAAGGTACTGTCTTAATTGATTTTCAACCCACCCATTGTAAATTATATTATGTTGAAAAGTCAACAATGATAATATTTTTAGGACAGAGGGAGTAATTGATATCCACATGATACACATCGTACCACATAGCTCAAGCTGCTCAACGATGTAATGGACTAGAGTCTCTAATATGGTAATGGGTCTAACTCGTTGATGTTGTACATTTTGGGATAATTTTATTCTTTTAATAAAATCATTTTCTTTTTCATGTAGAACTTTTTTTAGCTTACGATGTCTGAGCTATATTGTATACGTTCTTTTTATTCTTTTCTTTTTTGATACAATTTTATATTATATACATTATTTTTGTTTAACTATGATTAATTTACACTCATGTCACATTAATTTGAGACGAAGCAGGCAGAGAATTCTTAGGTCTCTCTTCTAGGCCAATGGATAGTGTACCGCTGAAAAATCCTATTATTTTAACATAACATTTGAATTCTTTTTTGTTTTCGGATGAACGATAATAAAAATTACATCAACCTGTGTGAATCAACTGCTACTTAACAATATAAGAAGCACACTCACTTTAGTGAGTCATTTTGATCTATTCCATTATATTTCAAATTCAATAAAAAATGTGTCATTGACTCTTAAACCATTGGCCTAAAATTGAAATACGTTGAAATTGAACTTAAATGTAAACCAGTGGTCTAAAATTGAAATACGTTGAAATTGAACCGGTAAACACTAAACAGAAGACCCTTGCCTTCAAAACAAAAAAAGAAAAGAAAAAGAAAAAGAACCACTAAACAGAAGATACAATGTGAAGTCCTCTTACATGATGAGACAGCATGAGAACGTTTATGAATCGATGGAAAAGCGTGGCGAAAGAAGCCCTTTCCCAATCGTTCCTGCTGGCCAAATTCCTCTGCCTTTTGCACGTTACTAACAAATACATCTGTTCTCCAGTTCTAGTACTGATCCTTCTCTTATATACCTCTTAGAATCCCTTTTGACGATACCATTTTGCTTAATTTCGCTGAAAATTGATGTCTTTTCTTGTGGGCTTCTGTTGATTATTAGGTTTATGGGCCAAGCATGCTGCCGACGCTGAATCTCACCGGTGATGTTTTACTGGTGGAACACGTGTCTCCGATGCTGGAGAAGGTGGGCCCTGGGGATATCGTGGTTGTTCGCTCCACTGAGAACCCAAAGAAGACTATTACTAAGCGCATTTTGGCCATGGAGGGCGATTCTGTCACTTTCTTGGTCGACCCTGCTCACACTCACAGAAGCCTCTCCGTAGTGGTAATCTGTTTATCTCCTTATTTATTTATTTATTATTATTATTATTTTTTGTTGTTTTTCTTCTGTGGAGCGTGGAACAGGGGAGTGTCTGTGGGGGTATATAATTAACAGGGGCATCTTTAGTTTACTAATGATTAAATTGGTATTTCATATTTTTTATTTTTTATTGTGGGTATATAAGAGCTGAAAAAGCTTGGAACCTGTGTGATGGAAAGATATGAATCTTTGTATATAATTGGATTTCCTTGTTTTAATTGCATTTCAACTCAAAGATGGAAGATTTTGAAGAAGTTAGGCAATGGATACTTGGATACAGTTAGAAAAGAATGGCTATTTTTAGCAACTTGGATAGAGTAGACATGGCTACAGGACATGGATTTCATGTTGAAGGTCTTGAATTCTTGTAAATTTAATGTTAAGGGATGTAAGTTTGTGCGATGTGTATTATTGATGGTGGCAATTGGGAACTTCAATCACAATGCTTCAACCTTTTTCGAGAGATTTGGTCCTGAGTGATGGAACATGAGGGATCTCTATGATCCCTCAATTTGGATAGCCTAAGTCTTTTTGTTTGGGCTTCTTAGACTTAGAGTTTGTTTCATGTCTGAGAGCTAGTTGTGACCTTATTTCAAGGACTCTTTGGTTACTTGTAAACAAGAGAGATCAAATTTGTGCTGCCTTTTATTGGGGTATAACCTGTGCTCTATGATTATATCACTCAGTGATATGGGGAAGAAAGATTGGTTTGCTCTAATTAAAAAAGAAAAAAAAAGGGTTTGAAATTCTCTCTAATAAGTAACTGACTTTTAAGTTCCACAGGGCCGTCTGACTGTTTATCTTTGCAATTTCTGGCTCTTTTGGTGATCGAAGACCAATACATTAGCATGTTTTGCTCCTTTCTTTCCAAATTTTTATCACTTCATATATAGGCGAGAAGCTATCAGTCTTGAAACTACCACCTGGTAGTACGTGGCTCTCGATCTCAGTTTTATAGTGAACCGTAAATTCCTAAGTTAGAAATATGTCTGTGATTTCAGTGTAAACCATAGAAGTTACTTCTGATGATTCATTTGCTGTCACATGTACACAGATAATTATTTGTTAGTACACAGATAATTATTTGTCGTCTTTGGTTGAAGTCACCTGATGAATTTTTCAGTTGGTGACTTTGCCTTTTTTTTTTTTTTTTTTTTGAGTTAATGGCATCCTTTCTTATACCATTTTGTTACATTTCTTCAAGGAATACAACCTTCTGGTGTTTTTTTTTGTGGTAAATGTTGTTATTGTCAGCATTTTGTCATAATCATATTTGGAAGCTGTAGGTGCCCAAGGGTCATGTTTGGATTCAGGGAGATAATATCTATTCATCGTTGGATTCACGGCAACTTGGTCCAATCCCTTATGGCCTAATTCTGGGAAAAGTATTTTGGAGGGTAAGCTCTGTCACTGGTTTTTCAAGATTTTCTTTCTTACATTTGTATAAATAGTACTTTTTATAATTTATGTTCAAATGAAGTTTCTGATACTTGCGTTTGTTAAGTCTATAGAAGTGAAAATAAACATGAGAATTGATTGGTGTTCAACTATAATGCAATCCAGTTTCTTTGCATCCTTTATCATGGCCTTTTTCTTTCTTAGAACTGGGATGAAATGACTCTATAATTATCTTGGTCTGTTGAGGAAATTTATGGTCATGTGTTTATGATGGAATAAAGCAAAATGATTTACTACATTGGTTGTGCTTTTTATATTGTGAAGTAGTAGTTGATCGACATGCAATTTTCATTATGGGTCATTGGAAAACAACCTCGTGTGTTTCTAACACATATATATGGTTGCGTACGTCCGACCTCCTATACTCTGCCATAGGCGGCAGCCTCTAAGGCAATGGGGTAAGTTGTTGTTGTTGGTGTGTGTTTATGATTTAAGTCATGTACGTCTATACTTATTCATTAGTATTCAAGTTATTGGTGGGAAGAGAAGTGTATTGGTTCACTTTTTGCTGTCCGCTATTTGAATTTCTGATTTGGTACTGTTGTATGTCAGTGTCTGAGGACGAGTTGCTCTGTATAGTCTTTATATTCTTTGTACTGTCTTGGATTTGAGTTGTTTTCTTTGATTGGATGGTTTCAAACCGGTGGTCTACTGAAGTACCTTTTGCTAGTCTTCTAGGAGCAGAAAATCTTCAATTGGTGTAAGCAGGAAGGGAAATTTATCTAAGTTCTTGAGAAACATCTACATTGAACGAGTTCACTTAGCCCCTTTATGCTTACTCTAATTAGTGACAACCACTAGCAATTCGTGTACTTTTTATGTGGCAATTCCATAGAAGTCTCTTTCTCATGAAACCAGATCCTCAAATATGTTTGAAGAAGGTACGGATTTCTCAACACATTAACTGTTTTTTTTATTAGGCAAGGATTTTGTTGCTTATGAGTTTGACTGGAAGCTTAAGGACATAGCATCAGATAGTGTAGTTTATCAATTTTGATACCCTCAACGGGGAAAAAGGAAGAGTGTGGTGTTGCTAAAATGGTGAATTTTTTTTTATTTTTTTGGG
The DNA here is from genome assembly GCA_036186865.1 of Eustoma russellianum. NCBI lineage: Eukaryota > Viridiplantae > Streptophyta > Magnoliopsida > Gentianales > Gentianaceae > Eustoma > Eustoma russellianum. Next base: position 4,635,503 of record AP025048.1, on the reverse strand, counting down.
CCATTTACCAAACTTAGTTTCAACTTTTGGCTCTACTTTTGATTCATCTGCGCTGTGTTTAGAAAAAACAAGTATTCTGGCAGTAGCTTTATAATTCTCTTGTAACCGGTATCTGGTATGTTAGATGAGAAGAGATACATTTTCTGTTCATTTCCCATAACTGTCTTTCCCGGCACTCTCCCTCTCTATAACACCCTCCCCCCCCCCCCCCCCGGGTTTTTTTTTTTTGTTGTTGCAGCTACTTATTCATGTGTAATAGTGACACATTTCCTTTGTAGGTGTGGCCTCCTGATGGCTTTGGGTCCTTGGGATGATCCCACTGCTGGCTACTTGAATGTAGCAATGAAGTCCATATATTAATCAGTAGAACTGATTCTGTACACTTCGGTGAAAACCATTTTACCATGTGAAAGGCTAGCCTCTATAGATTCTTGGGTTTTCACAATGTAGCAATCAAGTCCGTATATTGATCAGTAGAACTGATTCTGTACACTTCGGTGAAAAACATTTTACCATGTGAAAGGCTAGCCTCTACAAATTCTTGGTTCTTCACATTTTGTTATAGATGCCCATTGATTTTGTTTCATGTGACATATACCAAAAAAGATTCAATAAATAAAGACTTCTTTAGATTTAATGGCAAGCCTCGGTCACTGCTGGGCTGCTGCTGGTTATTTTGGGGTTGTTTAACGTGAAAACAAATTGCAAAAACCCAAATAAGAATCATGTGGTACAACAAAAGCAACCGAAAGAGTATACCAGGAATGTTATTATGTAGTACAATAAGTTTTGTTATGTGATATAATCACGGTGTCTAGCCAAGGAGTTGAGAGAAATACTACAACTGCAGTTTATTATGTGCATCAGTTACATGACATATAGGAAGGCGGGCCTCGGAGCAACGGATAAGATTGCTGTTTTTTGACTTTGAGGTCATGGATTAGATTCGCAGAAATATCGTATTGCACAAAGTGTAAGGTAAGCCTGCTTACATCAGATCATGAAGCGATTCGTCTATTCTCTGAACCATAGGCAAACGCGAGAGCTTAGTGCACCGGGAATGTCCTTTCAGTACATGTAGGAATCAAGAACTTATATAAACATAAGCCAAGATTATCACTATATCCTACATAGTCTTTTAGGTGACTTTCACATCAAATCAAATACAAACACAACTTTTTGGACAAAAATTTGACTTTTCATTTTGTATGATATAAAAATATAACTAACATTTGACATCACATCATTTTAGTAACATAACTTTGTTTTATGCTACTGCATCGTTGTTGTCATTCATTCTTCATTCGCCAAGCAACAAAGGTTTATCAAAATTTTGTAGTATAATAATAATAATATAATTATCATAATGTTTTCTCATCCCATGTTTTAGATCAAATTGACAAATTGTGTGACCCAGGAGGAAGAAATCTGTGGTAGTTGACAAATGGTGATCCCTGATTATGGACTCAAGTTATAAATGGGCTGTGATGTAAAGCCCAATTATAAAGGGTAATTTTGACATTTCCGGACAAGGACGAATTTCCTATAAGACGAATAGGGTTTTCAAATCGATAGTCCATTGCCTAGAGAGAACCGGGCAAACTATTCAGGTGGTGCTTGTGTTCCGTTGCGGGCATATACTAATCTTGAAGCCTTTTTCTTCTTCGCAGCAATTTAGGTACTGTATCTTCCGTTGCTTGGAGGAAGGGCTCCACATTTAGATGCTATTTCATATGTTTTCGAATTTGTTTTTTTGGTTTTCAAAGGAAGAAATTGCAGATTTTATTTGTGAATCCAATGTTTACGTTTTTTATTCTTCTGATGAGGAGTGTGTTTCGATTCGGCCGATCCAAATGGGTTCTGGCGGAAAACTAAACATAGTTTGTCAGAACTCAATTTCACCCGGCCTAGATTAATACCATCATTGTATGGGGGCAGCCTCAAGGGTTTTCCACCTCTTTTATATGTGTCTTAATTCAGGGAACTGCCCTATATTTTCTTACTCTTTTCTTACAAAAATCATAGAAGTTTGTGCTTTATAAATCTGATTTTGCGAAGTTTGGAGTGTTTTCATTTTGGTTCGTATGTAAACATAAAAAGAAAAGTTTGCTACAGATCTGTTTACGTATGGGTTTTGGACTACTGATCCGGTTAGTCTAGGTATTGTTTGCTAGTCTTTCGAGACCTTAGCGATTGTTGTAGGACTATTGTTGTTTCGCCTACATAGCCTAATGGTAACTGTTACACTTTGCTTTTTGTTAATTAAATTTCCTATTCCAACTTCACTGCTTAATTTTAATCATCAAGAGATTTATCCCCAAGTAATCAAGGGGTACCAACATTCTTGTCTAATAAGCAAATAACTGAGTCAGTAAAAACACCTCGCAAAATACATCAAAGCTAAAGCTAAGTCTATGTTTCGCTCAAATTAGCCTTTGAGGAGACAAGGGGAGATTAACTGAGATCTTTTTCTCAATTTCTCTCTTTAATGTATAATTACATATATATATTATCCCATACATGCAAATTCTTCCATCCTTTGAGATGAAGATATTGTTTGTATGTATTTCATTCTCTCTAGATCTTAAGATAATTTTTGCTATCGTTGGTATATAATGGATATGATGGTTGGCTGTTGTTTGTTATATCACACATAACATATAGTGGGCGTGTCACACGTAACACACTATGATACACATAAGACATATAGGGTAAGTATTAGTGGGTGTCACACAGTGGCATGTGTTAGTAGGTAGGTGTAACTACGCATTGGAGGTACATGGAATTACATATTGGGGAGGGGAAAAGATCTGATACTGTCCATGGGAGCGACAATTCGGTGATTGTTAATTTGGAGATAAGATCTCCTGACCCCCCTAAGGGGTATTGAATGACCCTTGACACGTGGCACACAGGAGGGATGGTGAGGCCGGATGAGGGTCATCTGCACCCAACCTCACCATCTCTGTATGCCACGTGGCGGACGGTCCCAAAGGGGGTGAGAGGGAAGGGGGGTTAGAGGATCTCGATCCGTGAATTTGTATCAATTGCTGACAGTAGGTGTTCGTATTAGACGAGAAAAATACAGAAAAAATAATTCTTATGATGTGTTTAATGAGTAATCCGACTATTCGGCCCAACCGTTTTGTCTGTGTTTCTTGACAATGATAGGGTTCTTACGGCCGAAATGATGGGTTTCAATATGACGGACTTCGGCCAGTGGATTCAAAACTATAATAGCCTCAACATTTAACTAGAACACTCAAAAAACTTTTTTCTATTATATGTGATCATCTATATTGAACAGTAATTTTTTTGTGTTTTATTTATTTTTTAGTCATAACATAAATTCTATCATCTTTGTGTGTCTCATAATAGTAATGCATAATATACAGGTCTAGCTATACGAATCAATCATTTTTTGTTTTCATTTGTGTTGTGGTCTAAATCTTACCCTCTTTTTGTGTCTCATAATATTTAATGCATAATATTAGACTTTAGAATACGCATCTCCTAAAACTATCATATCATCTCAACCGTGATTTAGGCCTGAGTGTCTAAAATTCTCAATTAAATCTTATACACTCTATATGACATTGGCTACAAGAATTAACTATCTCAGCTGTACTCTATCATTGACCATGTGCTCTCTAATTGTCATATCATTTCTTATTTCTCTCTATGTCTTCTTTGGTCTCCCTTTCTCTCGTTTAAGGTGAACCTTATTCATTGTCTCGCATCGCCTAGCATATGCATCTGTATGACGTCTTTGCACGTGTTTATGCTATCTTAACCTTGACGACCTCATCTTCTCATCTATAGGAGTCACCCAATTCTTTTTCCTTGTTTGTTCATTTCTTGTTTTATCATTCATTGTATGTTCATAGATCAATCTTAACATTCTCATTTTCGTCACTCGCATTCTTTGCTCATACTCATAATTGATTATCTCACATTCAAACATGTACAACACTGTGGGTCTTACTGTAGTCCTGTATAACTTCTCTTTAAGCGTTAAATGTATTTTCCTATTACAAAGAAGATCTGACATATTTTTCTACTTTAACCACCCTATCTGTATCATGTGATTCACATCCTCATCAATTTCTCCATCTTTTTGTAGTATAGATCATAAATACTTAAACTTCTCATTCGTCTATCGATAAAATTAAATTGCATATAGTTTGTCTTTTGTTCGACTCAATTTGAAGTCCTTATTCTCTAGTGTCATCCGCCAACATTCCAGCTTAGCATTGACTCTTTCACCAGTCTTATCCACCAATACAATGTCCTCCGCAAATAACATGCTCCGCGAACCTCTATCTTGAATTTGTCGAGTGAGCAAATCTATAAATAAATCAAATAATTATGAACTTTATGTAGATCCTTAATGTAAACTCACTATAATAGGAGACTATAGGCTTAGTCTTCCTGGAGTTGTTACGTTTGTGATCGCGTTCTCATACACGTCTTTAGTAATGTCTATATATGCTATTCTAAACCTTTCTTTTCAGTCACTCTCAAGAGAACCTCTCCTAGAATTTTATCATGTCTTTTCAAAGTAATGAAAAACATATGCAAACCTTGTTTCTTCTCTCGATGCCTCTTTTTTAATCTTCTCAAATGATAAATAACTTACAGTATTGAATTTCTCGTCATAAATGCAAATTAATTTTCATATACAATATCTCTTTGGGAAGTCTTTTTTTCATTCACTTGTCCCACAATTTCATTGTGTGTTTCATCAAGTTAATTCATGCAATGAAGATGCTGCTGCTTATTCTCGCAATATTAAAACAAGTCAATGATCTTCAAGAATATTAAATTCTGGCAGCAATTATTCTACTCCAGAACCCACTACAGTGAATAGTGGGTTGAACATAAATCTCTTTTAGTTCCCGACCGTTTATAGTTTATATAATCATCTCCCAAGTTGCTAGATTTCGAATTTCACTAGATATGAATTCTTTTATTCTATATTATGGTTATCAATCCTTTTATCCATCTCACTAAGAAAAACTCATTAATGTTCCGTGCTACTGATGCTAGTATGGTCTCGTATACCAGGAAAAACAAATCAAATAATGCACATATTTTAAATATTTGTTAGATGCATACTCATATAATTAACGTTTATGTCAAGCAAAACATCAAAAGGACCAGAATAAAAAAAATAAAATAATATTATTTTTCATACCAAACTATTAAAAATAGGCATAAAGTTGAGTATACCATTATAGAAAGAAAAGATAAGAAAATCATTAAATACCTACCAATGAATAGCTCCAAACAATAACCTTGAAATATAGATTCTGAACGAGAACATTAGACAATATTGAGATAACTCTAGCAATTATTTACTCCTACCACCAAGCCATGTGATCTATGTGGTGCATGTAGAGATCTATATGTATTTCTAACACATGAGTATGATTGCATATATCTGATCCCTCATATCCGTTATAGACGGGAGTCTCTAAGGCAATAGGATAATGTTGTTATTGTATACCAAGACTATAAAGACCCACTTGTGTGGTTATGCTTCCCTTTACATTGCTAGCATAAAGTTTGGAATCTGTCTAAAAGAAATCAATGATTCTTTATTCTATTTTTAATGCATAAATCAATGATTGAGTGTAAATCATATCACCAACTTGCAAAGAAATGCATGGTTCAGAACCTAGCAAATAAAATTCCGGTAGAAAGAAACTGGTCCACAAGATACAAGTGTAGCGCCCCGCTCCCGAGCTCCACCTCGGAAACGGTGCACCCGCCGTATCTCACTCAGGAGAATACTAGGCGTCACATCAACCTGCTACACGTCAGTGCTGACATAGAGAAATTTTCCTTTTCTTTCTGCGGAAACGATAAGTCAATTACTAATTCCGAAATTAAATAACTTTAAGAAAATAACGATGGAAAGTCTAGGCTGACCGGGCCTTACAAATCAAGGTCAAATGTCTGAATTTAAAGAACATGAAACTGTTTCCAAAATAAAGCATGTGAATAAAATGTCTGTGTCACCCCAAATCATCATAAGAACACCGTCTCCATCCTCGCTGCGTCATTCTCTATGAGTCACTCAGCCCACTCCACGGTATCTGACTCATCCTCAACGAAGATATAGTCATACTCTGTCTCGGCTACATATGGAATAGTAGGTGTGAGTGATGGTAATCACCCAGTAGGTGCCTCTCAAAACAATACAAAACTTACATACCCAAAACGGTATCTCCACGTAACCACATAGAACAGATAGCATACAACCGGAAGATAAGACACTCCACGTACTCAACATAAACTACATGACATGGCTTATACGGAAATAAACAATCCACACAAGATGCATGCGCAAGTACGTGATGCATGCTCACATAACGTGTCACACGCAACTAGAACATGTCAGGCAATATGCTCCTAGGCCTATATGCAATGCATGCTCCCGGGACCTAATTCCAGCGTCATGGTCTCTAGCCACCACTTGCCGTTCTGGACACCCACGCCCTATAGACGCTGTGTATCGTACGGCACCCACGCCCTATAGACGCTGCGTATCTCATGACACCCACGCCCTATAGACGCTGCGTATCCGTACGACACCCACGCCCTATAGACGCTGCGTATCACATGACACCCACGCCCGACCGACGCTGTGTATCATCACGGCCCCCACGCCCTATAGGCACTACGTATCCTCCGAACACGCACACCCTCAGACAATGGGTACCTCATGCAATGCACGTGCCATGAATGCAAGGGAAAGGGGAAGAAAACAGCTGGACGTCATCCTCTGACGTCGATCGTTCGACGTGGTTCTGAGGCACGTCGAACCCTCAGCCATGGGACGTCGATCGATCGACGTGGTTCTGAGGCACATCGAACCCTCACTCAGTTGACGTCGATCGATCGATGTCTATCTGAGGCACATCGATCTCTCACCCTCTGGACGTCGATCGATCGATGTCCATCTGAGGCACATCGATCTCTCACCCTCTGGACGTCGATCGATCGATGTCCACGAATTTCAGAATTCTCATTCTGAAATTTCTGCAGTCCATTCGTTCAATCCCATTCAACCTTTCACCCCTTCCCCACATATCCATACACGCATAATGACATCTCAACCCCACAAAGAAACGTACAACAACAAGATCACGTTGACAACAAAACGACTAACGGAAAATAAACACGTTGCACATGACCCAAATAAAATCAAGAACTAACGACATCCACATCACATAAAAATACCCTTTTTGCCTATGCAAGCCTTCATACCGTTTTGAGGAAATAATGAATATGCACCTACCTCGATCCTAGCGAGAAGTTGATATAGAAAGGTGTGATGATCTATGAGCGCTTGATCTCCCTTCTCTTGAATCTTGGATCAAGGATCCTTCTTGTCCTTGCTATGGCCGAAATCTTGATGAGGGAAAAAGGAGAAGGGGGCTGTCGAATAGAGTGAGGGAGGAGAGGGAAATTAGGGTTAAAGAGAGTAAAAGTGAGGGAGGTTTTAGGGGATTTAAGGGTGATGATTAAGGAAGAAAAGATAGAATTTAGGAAAAAGGATAGAATTTAGTTATTTTAAATATTTGGTTATTATCTTCCTCTCTTTTCTTTTTCTTTTTTTTTTATTTTTTTTTTATACCCGGTTATAACAACAAGAGAACTCAATCATTTTGCTCAAGGCAATTCATCATCCGGGACCAATTCTCCTGTGACAATGTCTATTGCGTCTTATTTCTGAATGTATATCACTTGTCTATTAATCAACAAGTGATTTATCATCTCTGCTTTCAATTGAACACACACGACATTCATAATTATGTTGCAATAAACAACAACAACCACCATTCCCAGTATATCCTAGCGAAAACATACAATACGGACGACAGGAGTTTTCGAACTCAGAATCCACCTTATGTCAAAAGCAGGTAAAGCAATAGCAACTCAATCACCACAATTTCTTCAAATTAGAGTTTTTGCAAGATCAAGTGAGCTCCAAATTGAGGTTGCATAGTGATGAGTGTGTAGGGAGCATGCACATAGGATGGCGAAAGCTTGAACGAAAACCGGCGAAGGACTAAGGCCATTGCCATCTTAGCTTCAAGGAGTGCAAAGTTTTGGCCAATGCACATTCTTGGACCCAAGCTGAAGGGGAAGAATGCACCTTGGCTCTTAGTTGCCTTCAAAACGCCCTCGGCAAATCGCTCTGGTTTGAACTCCATTGCATCTTCTCCCCATATATCGGTGTCATGGTGTAACAGCATTTGGGACATCATCAGTTGTACTCCTTTAGGGATTTTGTACTTCCCTAGCTGTGTATCTTCATGAGCCACTTTGGTTAGTTCAGCCACCGGTGTATACAACCTCAGTACCTCATTCAAGATCATAGTTACCTATAAAACAGTTGCAATCGCATTAGCGACTACAGAGATAGGGGAATGTCACTATATATGTGCATATAACAGTCCAAAAGCTAACTGAACCATTCAGCTCTGACTGAATGGACGAAAATCCCTTCAAAATGCTACTAATATTTGTCATAGGAAACCAAAGATTTCCTTTCATTCATAGATAATACTCACAATTTTGAGGCGGCTAATGCCATCGTAATCTGGCTTCTTGTCACCAAAGATCTCGAAAACTTCTTCTCTTGCTCGAGTTTGCCACTCAGGGAATCTGCTCAGCAACACCATTGTCCAGACAATCAAAGTGGATGTAGTGTCTTGACCAGCAAAATAGAATAGCTTGCATTCGCCGATAATTTCTTCAAGGCTCATTCTAGAGTCACCCTGTCTCTGTATCTCATTGAGGTTACATTCAAGCAGAATTCCCAAGAAGTCACTAGTAACTGTTTCTCCCACTTTCATCACCTTCATTTTCTTATCAATTATCTCAGTAATTTTTACTCTCACTTCTTTGTCAATCGCCCTCATTCTATTGTTCCTCTTTGTTGGCAGAAACCTTCATAGACAACAAATAACCAGTCAAGTTAGATAGATAACTTGTAAGCATGAAAAATTGGACTTGCTAGAAGTAATTTGTAATTTCTTTGTTAAAATCTTATGTAAAAGCTTATAAACTATCAGACATTATCATCAGTCTTAAAAGGGCAGGAGGATCCGAACCCAACACCCCCTGTTATGGCATTATGTTACATTACCATATCATATAAGAAGAGTAATTCATGCATTTGACAGTTAACATTATTACATGGATATAAGCAAACCACAGTAACTTTAGAAGCACTGATCCTCTAACCTTTGGCCAGGGATGTGAACAGAGCGAATGACATCGATTGTAAGAGAAGTAAGTTCTCTCATGAGTTCGAAAATTGGTCTTCCTTCTTCAAAGTTGCTTCCAAATAGTGTCCTTGAAGTCACATCTCCAGTCAAGGTCTCTATGTCATGCCACACATCTATTTCTGCTGAACCTCCTTCAGGCACCTTTGACTCCCATTTGCTCACCATGTCACGGCAGCTCAGGTAGAACGCCGGAAGCATAAGCTACATCGCCAATATAAGTTTCAATATTCTTGGAAGAACTTGCATTTACTTTAGTGACAATATAGGCGTGACATCACATAGAGGCATCATGAGAAATTAGATCATGTGAAATAATACGACGACAACAACAATTATACCCACCATATCTCAGCGACATCAGAAGCTATCGCTAGGGTATGGGGAGGGTGAGGGGCAGGCAAACAATACCTTCATCCCAAGAGACAGAGTTTGATTTCAGTGAAACCTCGGCTCTATATGTACTAGAAATTTGTAATTTAGCTCAACTAACAAACAAAAGATGGACAAATGAGAACAGGGCTCCCTCCTTTAAAACAAAACGTCTCTTGGCTAAGGACTACCTAGTCATCCATGTTCTATTGGTTAAAGACTAAGTATTCGGATGACGAGTAGTTACTCTTGGACCCTATGTGAATACCCTTTACATGTCATAATTATTTTATCAGTTCATCTTAGCAACGTGAGAAAAAATGGATATAATTACCTTGAGCTTCTCAAAATGGAAAGCAGTGGCGATTAGTTTCCTGCGTTTGGACCAAGTATCACCTTCCAGGCTTCCAATTCCAGTCAATAGGAATTTGGTAATGGGGTCCAAATCATGATGATTTTTCTGAAACTTGTAGTATTTAGTCAACACCTCTCTTATAAGATCTGGGTCTGTTACAAATACTCTTGGTATCCTTCCAACCCACATAAACGAATTCTTGCCTGCAGAAAACAACTCCTTCAGAAAAAAAAATGTGACAAAACATGCTAATAATATACTAATTTGAAGATGTTCAGCATCAAAAGAAAAACATTACCTAGAGAGGAAAAAAAATTATGAAATTAATGAAAAGTACCATGAGTCTCTACAGCTTTGAGAATATGGGGTATGATGCGTTTCTTGACATCATCTTCAACTCCAATAGGCTTGGACAAAGCTTCCTTTATTAATTTCCCACTTTCATATTGGTCTCCCAAGAACAATCTGTAAGAATTTCCCTGCAAACCTTGGTCTCTTAAGCATTTCTCAAGCTTCTTTGGAGTAAACCATATCCAATCCAAGAAATTGTAGATTAAGTAAATGGAAAGAGCAATGAAGCCAGTGATTGCAATGGTCTCAAAGTTTATTTCCATCCCTTATTGTGAGAGGGAAAGAGAGTGGGATGATAGATAGAGTAAGCAGAGCCACTGAGCTACAACACGGGAGTACGTGTATTTATAAAGAAGACAATTGAGCTGAGAATAATTTTTTTTTTTTTCTCTCCAGGGGGCTGGGCTTCTGCGTGAAGATGAGGTGAGACCGGTTGAACTGAGAATACATACATACATGTATATATACACATGTATACATATATATATATATATACATGTAAAGAGTGTACACACTTTACGTGTTGTAGGAAAAAAGAATATATCTCCGTTAATACTCAGATAACATAATACAACAAAAACAAAAAAAAAAGTTAAGATTAGAACAAGAATAAATATGGACCACATGCTCTTCAATGCCAGTTATAACCAAGGGGCTAGCTTTCAATTTTGAAGGCATTTTCTTTCAGAAAACATCACGTATCTTTTTTTCTTTCTTTTGAAGGCATTTTCTCTCTTTAATTTTCTTGTAATGCTTTATCATTTTCCTTTCTTTTTTTATTTTTCCTTTTCAAATTCCCTCTGTTTTCTTTCCAAATTTATTTCTTTTTTTTTGATGCCTTATCATTTTCCTTTAATTCTCTTTAATTTTCTATGAAAACGTTACTTTTCTATTCCTTTTAATTTGTATGCTTTTAATGCTTTTGTTTCTAAGTTTTTCTGCAAACTCAAAAAATGTTATCATTGTCCTTTTCTTTTATTTTTATGTTCTTTTCTTTTACTTATTTGAAAAACGTGGAACAATTAAATAATATGTTTGTATATACTTATATGTTTGCATATTTGAGTCTGTGTGTCAATATATATATATATATATATATATATATATTATAATGTAATAACAAAGAAGTGTGAAACTTTGATCACTATTTAACTTTTTTTTTATAAATATTGGATTGAGTTTTGATCTTGGTGGGATTTTCTTGCTCTGTGGTTTAAGAAGAGGACCAAAGGCTGGTGAGGTTGGTGGTGGTCATTTCCATGGTTATTGGGGGTATGGAAAAAGCGTTCTGTACAATAAACTAAGTAAAAAAAAAGTCTCAGAAATATATATGATAACTTTTTAAATGATTACTTGATTATTTATATGAAGTCAAGAAGAGAATATTTGTAATTTTGTTTGTGTTTATGATAGTTTAGGTTTATTTAGAATTTTATGTACATTTTAAGATACTCAACGTATTTTAGAAATTTTTCATTTATAATTTATGTTATGTATACTCTTTGTAAAATTTCTAGATCCACAACTGATATATACATATGTGTGTGTGTATACATACATACATACATACATATATATATATACATATATATACACACACATATATAATATATATATATATACATATATATATTTATGTATATATATGCTTTGGATGATTATGTGCTAAGAGTTCCTTGCTACCATTAAGATGAGTTTGAGCTGATTTTTTTTTTTTTTTTTTTT